>BMAV01009436.1:0-142926 GCA_019973955.1 Trichonephila inaurata madagascariensis
CTTGGCCCGATAGGTCGTCGAGTTGGCGCTCTAAGATTTATAACCCATTGTTCGAAAATCATTCTATGATTTGCATTCGAAGGCGCGGATTTGAAATTATAGACCAGCAGCTCCAGGTTAGGAGTTTTTAAGCATTATTGGGGAGGTCAATGATCGAAAAATTAAGTTTTCTTTTCATTTTTCTCAAAAGTGATTCAACAAATTTATGCTTATGATTGCCCAGCATAAAAATAAACGTCTCACGAGACCTATATAATGCATAAAACATATGGATTTAAATAAAGTCCAGATTTTAAATTAAAATTAAAATCCGCATGCCTTAAAATGTTTGTAGGTAACAGGGAATCGGAAAAAATCTTCACAAATTATTGTTCTCATCTTATGTAAAAACAAATATGGTAAGAGTAACCATATCAAAATAACTTTCAAAAACATGGTCAATATTACTGTCATTCGTCAACCATACATCTTTAAAATTGCAATTTTAGGGGCTTTTCCTTCTGAATAAAGTTGAAAAAGACAAAAATTCCTATAAAGTTCACTTGCGTTAATGTGACAATGCGATTAACGTGATACATTTCAATAGATTTCTTTATAAAGACTCTGAAGTCTTTTATTCTTTTCAATGGTTTTTCAGTCACTACTATTAGTTCACTTTCTCTCTCTCTCTCTCTCTCTCTCTCTATATATATATATATATATATATATTGTTCAAACTTTCAATCGTTAATAAAATACTTTCTATTCATCCACTCAAGTACAAATACATTTTTAAAACTTCTAGTAGATGACACTTGATGTTAATACACAGTTTTTTTCAAAAATTAATTCATTAACTAAACTTAATTAATGAATAAATAGTAACACAAACAAAAATAATAGTCCAACACTATATATAAAGAAAATAGTCGCACGTTGTTTCCCTGTAGCGCAATGGATAGCACGTTGGTTCTCAAATTCAAAGGTTGTGAGTTCGAATCCCGCATGGCATGGCCTAATTTCTGAAAGTGTTATTTCTTTTTTTACTATACTATTTTATTAGAATAATTGAATTTGATTAATGAGTAAATAGTAACAAACAAACAAAAAATAGTTCAACACCCTATATAGAAAGGAAAATGGAAAATTGCAAGGAAAACCGCTTTCTATTTTATCACATATTATGATTCTGTTATATATATATACATATTTATAATTATTTTTAACTATTTAATAGAACTAAATAAATTAACTAAAGTAAAATCTTTCTTTGTTGACCTAAGTAGGAATTGACTTAAAAATTATTTTTTTATATTATTTGTTCTAAATAAACTGCGCAAAATTTCTTAAAATTAACTTAAGATTAAGCTTTAAAAAATATATATATACCATACAGGAAATATTTTTTTTTAAGATTTTAAAAAGAACCTTATAATCTAAAAAGGAAAATTTATGTAACATACAATAAAAAATGTTCACACTCTGGGTATCGTCTATATTACTGAAAAACTTCAAACCGTTTTATTAACGATTTAAGTTTATAATCTTATACTGTTGTAAGATATTTAATTAAGTAAAATATATTTTCTCCCCCTCCTTTTTTGGAGACAGATTTGTTTTTAGACCATGTGTTTGTGTTCACGTTTCGTCATAAATTTATTGAAATGGATTAGAATGTTTACAAATCCATACCGGTAGAAAATCTGATTGTGAAGTATCAATAATAGCTAGATATTTAAAGGAAAAGACTTTTAAAAGTGACATATTTTTAAAAAACAGTTTAAAAGAAGAAGCTAATAATTTGAAAGTCTTGTCAGTTTTTCTAAAAGATTAAATTGTTAAGTAATAAAGAAACAAAATATTTTTAAAGTAATAATAGATATATTTAAGAAGATATACGCACCTTATGTATTTGTATGAAAAGACTTAGTATTTAAAATTTAAATGTACAGGAAACTTTTATGATTCAACATTATTTTGATTTTATTTTTGATCTTGGTTGAATGGTTTTAATTTGCTTAGCAATGGCAATAAAAAACAACATACTCTCATCTAAAGGTCAAACCAGCAATTTTTTCAAAACGCATATGCTAGTTTACACAACATATGAAGTAGCAAGCTTTTTTCTTAATAAAAGAAATTTCGTTTTTTTTAAAGTTTCTTTTAATTAAGGGAAGTGAAGTAGAAAGGAAAAAATCGTTGAAGTCAGATATGATTCATGAATGCCATGAAATATTAGTGCCTAGATGTGACTCTTAAAAAAGCAACTCTGAAATTAATATGGTTCAGCGGGACACTTCCCAAATACGCAATTTCTTTAGAATGGTATGAATCAAAAGCTTAACAACTGCTGTAGATGAATGTTTTCAACATTGCTTTTAAAAATAAAAAATCGACACAAGAATGTCTAAGTAATAGACAAATCTCAAACCGCACCCACAAATTAAGCAAGAAATGATCCCTAAAGCCAATATATGAGATCGAAAGATACCTTGGCAACAATAGTTATCATCGTAATATAATGAAAGCTCTTTGGAAACCATTTTTTTAGCGAAAACAAAATTTGTATAATTTTCTTTTCCAATAAATATGCATCTGGAAGGAAATTTGAAGGTGTCTCTCCAAAAAAAAATAAACTACACGCGCAATAAATATCTTGAAACTGCTGATGTAAATCTCTTTATCTGATTACAATTATTTAATTTTCGTGAGGAATATTATCTTCGATCACATAAGGCCAATCCTTCAATCATTTCAACACGTGACTAATCAAGTCCCTTATCATAGGTATATAGATCGCATTTCTATTATTTTGTTAGTTTTCCTTGGAAAAGCGGAATTCAATTGGCTATTCAAAGTCGGTAACTTGAGGTAAATTAAGGATCTTTCAAGGTTGTACAGTCCCCGCTGGTGATGAATCAGTGCTACGTATGAAGAGTTTTGAGAAGCCGCCCGTTGAACTCTCAAAAATATTCACATTAAATAATTCCAATAATAGTTATTAATGCATTATTTATGAAATGGCTTTTATATAAAAAGCCAATCGTATTAAAATTTCAAAAATAAATATTAAGTTTAAAATTAAATGTAATTAATATTATTTAAAAATAGAATAATTATGAACGATCTTTAAAAAAAAGTTATCTGGAGCTTTAAGAAAAATCATTAAAATACTACATTTATTCGGAATTTAAGCCACACCTTTCCCAATGTTATTAATACAGAAAATCGGATGTAGCTTTAGAATCGAAGAGAAAAAATTTCTAGATGGTGGTTAGAGCCTTCATTTACAGGTTCATGTATGTATATAAAAGTGTAAAATACTTGCAAATAAATTAAATTATTCACTTCTTATTAGATCTAATTTTAATTATTCATAATTTCGTAAATAATTCGATATCGATGAGAACCATTTTACACTATTATTTTTTATTTTTCACAAAACTTGTTGAGAATTTGGTTTGCGGCTCGAATCGATTTGCAGCTTGATTCAAATAAATATGGTATATATAAATTTAGCTTATGAATTTGCTTATTATTTGTTATATATGAATTTGTTATTACCAGAGCTTTTTTGTGAATTCATATATGACTCTAAGGAAAGTTGTAAACTTCAAAGTGTTGGGTAAATTAAACTTTCCAAGCTAGTCTGATTTAGAGTCGTACCTAGAAATTATACATGTCTAATGGCGAAGTACTTCGATAAAAAAGATAAGGAGGATAACTGAGTTGATACATTATTCTTCTAAATTCAAGAACTCTCTACGTGAAAACTTTCGCCCTGAGCTTCGTTTAAGATATACCCTTATCATCTACATGACAAGCCTTCCGTAGAACGAGGACTGGAGCCTACGACTCGTATGGGACATTACCAGTTATGAAGCATGAAAACCATATTCACTGGGCTATCGTGTCCTATTGCATGCTGGCGGAAAAACAGCCTTAGCATTTTCAAAAGGTGTACATTTTTTTACTTTAATCAGGAATAATATTTAAGTACCTCTAAAGACAAATTCAGTATTCCATTTTGAGTGGAGTACCTCATATTTTTATTTTTAATATTTAAGAGCTAAGCATTTTTCATTAAATTCGATGCATATTACATTTGTTCTAATATCAAGAAATTATCTAAGAAATGTAATTATCACGAAGAATTCTTTTGCAGGAGTAAAATGTAACATTAGTAACTATAAAGAGAAGCAAATAATGAATATAATAATAAAAAACTATATTAAATACATTGAAAGTAAAAAAAAAAAAATTAATCCAATTTTACATTTTACTCTATTAAAGAGAAATCTCTATGCATTACTCAACTTCTTCTTTTAAATTTGCTTTTACATTTGCATATATATAATTAACTTTTGAAATTGAGAAATAAATTAAAATAATACCACTGAAAAGGAATATTTCTTTTTACAAACAGACTAGCTTTATTATGGAATTGTCAAACGCCTATCTTGTATATATAAAACCCCCAAATGAACTATTAAAGTATTTATTTCAAAATGAATATAAGGTCGAACTAAACTTTTTACCCTAAAACTATTGGTTTTAATTATTACTACATTCTAAAATATTTTAAAAGCATGAGTATTTAAGTATGATAAAACAAAATTAGGTAATGCTTAATTAAAATGTTTAATGCTTGTTTGTTGTCTCCTTATACTTACTTCTAAAATATCGATGAATGCTTCATAAAAATTCCTTGTGATACTTATTAAATGTTTTGCATTTTCCTTGGCTTTTGTTCCTGGTTGTAAAAGCAATTGTTATTTTCGTCAACTATTAAGTCATATACTTACAAATATTAATGCTGACTTATATAAAAAAATAATTTGATGTATTTAAGTTTGTTTTTTTCTTTTGAAATTCAAATATCTTCTAAGAAAGTCTGAGGAATAAATTTTATTTTAATTCAATGAAAGAAATATTTTTTTAATAAATTGGAATAGGTTCACCAATTTGAAAAGATACTGATAAAAAAAACCCTAATATCAAAAAAGAAAACTATAAAAGTAAATTTTTCGTCTCTTTTTATTGATTGTATTAACTTCCAAAACGATGTTAAAAATGAAAAAATAATATTTTTTCTGAAGTTTAAAAATTATTTTGTTAGTGCTAAAACCAATTTTAAATATTTTATAATATATGTGTAAATTAAAAGAGACGTATAATATGAAACAACAATTTTATTAGATGATAGGAATGTCTAATAACTTTAATAATCCAATGTTTACAAAGAGTAAAATCTTTAAAATGATTCTTATACTTCAAAATTCTTAAACATTTTAATTTCAATTATAGTAATATAGATAAGTCGTTATCTTGTAGGCTTTTTCTCCTTGTATCAAACTTCTTGTTATTAAGGTTTTTCAGATTCTGTTTCGAATTGTATTTACGACTTTCTTTGGCAGAACTGCTCTTCTTTGAGCTTTAGGTAAACTTTCAGAATTACATGTCGTGACGACGCTTGCATTCTGATTTTCGTTGTATCCTTTTCTAATCCCTAGATTTTTCTACCAGTTTTGATCTTTTGAAAGTAGTTTGATTAGTTCTGGAAAGTGTTTCTACATCATAGCCTATTTCCTCCAAGTTGGGTAGCTTACTGCTGTCTTGATGATTTTGTCTCAATTTTCGATGTTTTTAGAATGATCTCGGCAAGTTCCCTCGTATTCAGATTTTTCAACTTTTTCTTGGTTTTCAACGGTTGGCAGCCATGGTTGAAACCTGAACCTGTAGTCCTTTCTAGGAACGCGATATCTTTTGTTACAAAACTGATATGCGCCAATACCGCTTGTTTCGTTATTGGTGTTTCATAATAATCTTTACTGGTTCTGTCCCTGAGTTCGAGATTGCGGAACTCCTGCTCGCACTGGCGGATGGTTGAGATTCATTGCTTTCCTGTGAAATAGGATCTAAAACAAATTTAGCAAAACAAAATCTTACAACTATAACACACTTTATGCTATAACTGATCGAATTTTCGCATGAAAGAAATTTTATTGATAATATCTATTCATCAATATGACAAGGAAATATGCATCAAGAAGAAACTACCAGATTGAAAGGAAATTTGATACATACAGGGGAAAGTATGAAATTTTTTGAATGAAATATGATTTAAAAATACAATTAAATAATTGTAGAGTGACATCTGACCATCTTGAACATCGGATTGACGCCCTTGGCCCACACATGCCAGAACACAGCACGACATTGAATTCAACAAACGTCCCTGTTCTTGCAGTAGATAAAACCTGGCAAATCTTGAACCCTGTTTTAAACGCGCATATCTTGCGCTTCATTCGATCGCAAATGTAATCAGTAGAGGACATGTCTGGAGAACGGGAAAGAGCCCTGAAATATATCAGAAGAACCTAAGCAGGGCTTCACGACGGGCATATATATATATATATATGAAAGAAATTATATGATATATCAAAAACAAGAAATAACGCAATAAAAATATAAAAGCAAAACATGAAGATCAATTTATGGAAAAATACAAAAAAAAAGGGTGAAATCGTAAAAAAGAACCTATGAGTCAGAAAGCGATTTCGGGACTTAGGACCGAATAAGTGGGGTTAAACTAGTTTCTGAAGGCGCCAACCTTCCCCTTGCAGCCTCCGGTAGGAAAACCAAATCAAATAAAAAATTCAAAGTATATATAAAAACTCACAGAAAGTATGATAAAACCACTCGAACTATTCTGCACAAATTCTCCTAAAATCTTAAAGCAGAAAATTTCCTAAAATAATTACATAGGAAAAAGTATTTTTCAAAAGAATTTCACAAAATTTTTACTCACAGAGCTTTTCCCAAGAGAGCCAAGAGTCTTGAAATTAATGGAAAAGCTACTATTCACCGAGTTAAAAAAACCTGAATATATATAAACATTATCTTTAAAACTACCTAGCAAAAGATAGATGCCAAGAGAGGATACAATCAAATTTGGTAGGTCATGAATTGGTTATACACAAAAACGTAAGATGTTCTAGATGTGTGTGGAAAAAGATGTAAACTGTGAGAAGAGTGTTATAATATAATCTTCACAGCAAGATCACTAACCATGCTGACTTTGAAATCCTATTGTTGTGTGGTGGATTTGGAATTAGAAGTAGCAAAACGGATTAATGTATTTGTGGGATGAATATGTTGGCTAAGAAGTTAAAGAGTATTCATGATCTAAACAATATTGAAATTTTTGAAATTATTGAATTTATCCATGTTGTTATCATTTCTAAAATAAAAATTCAAAATAATATTTCTGTAAATTAATAAATGCAAATTACTATTCTATACAGGAATTTAATCGCATGGAGCTTAAAAGAATCTCTTTTGTCAAAATGTTACTGACTACTTTATTGTTAATAAGATGCAAGTCTAAATCCAAGACCCTACCATATTAGGAGTTAAAGTTAGTTTTTAAAGAGTTTGAGATAGTCATAGTGAAAGTAATATTTGGTTTGTATTC
The DNA here is from genome assembly GCA_019973955.1 of Trichonephila inaurata madagascariensis. Lineage (NCBI taxonomy): Eukaryota > Metazoa > Arthropoda > Arachnida > Araneae > Nephilidae > Trichonephila > Trichonephila inaurata. The sequence goes on from BMAV01009436.1 coordinate 7,457, forward strand.
ACTATTTTTATCAAAATTATTAAATCATCTATATAACGATAAATCAAGTAAGAACCATTAACAATAAGGGATCACTCTAAAAAAATATAAATATAGGTTAGCTAAACAATTACTTGGTGACCACCCTGAGATAATCCTTGATCTCGTTTATAAAGATTCTGATCAAATGTAAATGAAATTTCCCTTGCAATAGCCGAGGTTGCACAAGAATATCAAATTTTTCTTTTTCATTGAATTATATAACCTCTATTTTATCAAAATTAACTGTAGAACCCTAATCTATCATCAATATCGATAGAATTAAAAAGGTCCTCAAAGTCAGCGTATACAAAAATTTAATATATCCTTAGTGACTCTGGCAATTTCTAAGCTATTTTAATTATTGCTGTGTTTTGTGTTATCACTTATACTTTGAAGAAGAGATTGTAAGATCTCCTAGACTTCGTGATATGTATTGTACCTTATTAGTAATACTACGCAATTTTATAGGGTTTTTATGAAATTTAAAAATGCGTATTATAATTATTATATCAAATAATATCATAATATTATTTAATATTATTTAGATGAATTCAGCTCCTTTGTTCGCAAAAGCCAAAGCATTATCATCTTCTCTATTTTATGAATGGATTTTGAAGCGCATTATTATTTAAAAATATTATTACTTAACATTTTACTATAAAAATATTTTACAGATTATGGCATAATTAGCAGAGACCTTATCAACATATGTAATCACGAAGTCCTTTTGATATTTTCTATTGATGCCTTAAAAGATCTTTTATACATAATTTCATTTTCAACACTGAAATCTAATTTTCCACTTCTATTGTTACATAAGATCTTAAGAATTGATTGAAACTCTCTATCGACATTCCGTATTTAATTGCAATTTTAAGGTAGAAATTATCCAAATCCTTATTGATTTGTTTCATAACGTTAGATTTATTTCTTTTGTGATCATAAGCCTTACCTTTTTCATAAAAATTTCTCAATAAATCATCTTTCATAATGCCAAGGTCTCCTGTCACAACGTGCTGATGATAATCATCAATATAGTCCTGATATAAATTGCATTTATATGCCCCTGTACTTAGAGCTCCGATACATATATATATATATATATATATATATATATATAACTTGGTTTTTTCCTATTATGTTGAAAGTTTCTGCTGTACGGGGAAGGTGGATCCCATAAAAGCATTGCTGAATCTCTAATCTGCTGGCTCATCTTTCAGCTTATTTCACAGCTTGTGAAATCCCATAATAGGGTCTCCAGTTTAGTCCAAAGACTTTTTGTATCTACATTGTTGTGTCTGGTGCAATCTAAATTTCTTCCTGCTTTAGCACCGTAGGTTCTAGTACTTTTCACTTTTGTTTTGAGCTATATATATATATGAAATGGAGGCACATCAGGTGGTAAACATGTACCACCTACTTTACGTTTTTCTATTATCATCACATCGAAGCTAAACAATTATATCATATGTTATGTCCCCCGACTTTTACTTCAGCAGCGGGACCATGCCGTTGGTCAATACTAGCCTTTGAAATCCTTATAGGTCACCAAAAATGTTCCCCCATACTCACACTCAGTAATAGTGTTCATCACTGAGCCCCACAGATTGCTAACTGTATAAAATTCCACATCACTTCGGGTTTGCTCCAATGTAGATTTTGTCGCCAAAAGCCCTCGTGTAGCTGAACAGTGCGATGTTAATATTCACTCACTCACCCAATGTAGATTTTATCTCACCCGATGATCTGATGGCAACAGCTGCTCTCACATGAAGGGTGCTGTTATAGCAGGTTTGCTTTCACTATCTGTCCAGAAATGGTTCGAGGAGGAATGGAATTTAGGATTGTAATTCTGTTTATTGCAGAAATAAGCAGGAATCTCTAGACATGTTTGTGAAGAAAATGATCAGTGAAACGCTTTATTGATTTCTAGCTGGGCATTCTTTTGCCCAACCCTAGCCTGAATTGCAAAAACAATACTTCCATCCCCCACAAATTTGTTCAATATAGCATAAGGGCAAGATTTGGATCCGCCTGTGTCATTATAAACTTTCAAAATCCCGCCACATTTAAAACGTAAATTCTTTCCTGATATTATTTCACTAATATTTCTTCTGGCAACGCCCCGCGTGAATTTCCTGCCATAGATTTCTACTGTGCTCCCATTTTTGTTAAAATGGTACAGAGTCAAGGGATCCTTCGATTCTACCAAATCAAACACAGATCTACCCCTTTCCGTTCTGTAATGCCCCTGTGTTGTATTCTGTTCTATTGAATTTATTTTATGCATTCAAGAATAATTCATAAGGATAAAAGTATTTTTTGGGAATGGACTTAGTTTTGACTTTTGGTTATTAAACATAACATATTGCCACTCTAAAAAGCGAAGCAAGTAAATTCCAAACAAATGTCTCAAATTGCAAAAAAAATTTTGTTCCTTTAAACGTCACTTGTGTATATATGGGTGTCCTACTCAAAAGGTGCTTAAATGAACGTGCAATGAGTATGTCTTTCCGATACCATCTCAAAAAATGTTTCCGCCCATTCCAGCAAAACGAGTTCTGCGCGACTACTTTGGCTTACGCAGCGCCTCTTTACGAAAATGCAGCCGCCGCAACATGGTGACATATGAGTGAAAATTTTAACCGCAGCAAAGGGTTAAAATGCGAATTATCGGCAGCAAAATTCTTCATATTGACAATAAATTAGCAATTTAAATTGGTAAAACGTCGATTTGAATTTTTAAATCTTGGGCGGCGGTACTTAACCACTAAATTTTTTAAAATGTTGCAAGTTTTACTTCCCAGTTCTGGATTGCCGTATCTGCTCATCGTAACAAATTTCAGCAAATAAGGCAATGGAATGGAATGGACATCATCTTGGAATGGATGGATTCTGAGTAAATGGAATGGACATAATCAATTTTTATTTTTGAAATTTCATATTCAGTCAGTATTTCTCATTGTTTGATTTAGTTTTCATTACTCAGATAGAATCATCATGTTTTGAAAGCAGGGTCTGAATGTCACACCAATGCATCTCAGTCTCTGAGGCACCAAATGCTTTTGAGCCAAAGTTCCATGTCCTGGAAAACAGGTTTGAAAACCCGAATTTATAATGATAAAATATCCTCGAACAGATTGGAAGTACTATTATTTTATATGATTTATGGCTTTAAATCATTAACGGTTCATCATCTTTATACTTTGAAAACTCACCAAATGTCAAAAACCCCATGAATAATACCGCATCGGTTCTGCTAAATTAACTTGCCGCCCAACTTATAACAAATTTGCTGAAATAAAAGAAATCTCGTTTATTAATTCATCTGCCCCATTTCGATTTGCCACGATTGAACAATCACAATTGGAATGCACCGTGCCCATATTGCAAAACCGAATTCTGCCCGTCGTTCAAAGCAAAATTGCGCATTGCAGCCGACAGGTTGCGGAAAGTTAGGGTAACCATTATTTTCGCGTATTTGGTCAGGAAAGTGTCGATCTCCCCAGGCGTCGATTTCATATTTCTCTGAAGTTCCGCTTGTCGTAAGGTGATATTTCATTTGCACCTTGCATCGAAACGTGGAAAGTCAAAAAATTTTAAAAATTCTAAAAGTATTTTTCTTTTCTTAAAAGAACTCCCGTGCCGAAACGAAGTAGTCAAGTGTTGACAGCCGTTTATATCGTCACCATCTCAGTTCAGTATTTTGGATGGAAAGCAGAACGCCGCCCAGCACCAGAAATACCCCGAAGAAAGTTGCCGGAAAATGCCCCAAACGAAATCAGTTGAAAAAGTATGCTGGATTCCTAAAAAAGAAGAGGTTAAAAAGCCAAAGAGGAAATTAATGAAGCCACAAAATAATGAAATTGACTGGCTAAGTGACAGTAATTTGGGAAGAGGAAATGAAATGCCACACAAGAAACACGTAACGTGCCGTAAAGGGCCTTCAAAATGAAATAAACGAAATAACGGCCAGAAATGTACGTACTCTGAATATCAATTTATTACGGAAACCCCTGTATTTGTCAAAGCCGAATGGATCCAAGTGCTGGCCCCGGAATCTAAAATCAAGAATTAATTTCGTACTTCGTAAAACTTCCTTTGAGCATAAGAAATGGGATCAAGCAGAAGACGGTGAAAACGATTGATGGAGTTTTCAGCCATGACTCAAGACTCAAATAGTTTTACCGCGAAAGGTCCTTAAAAAGCAACAGATGAAAATGAAATATTTTGACTCAAATTCAAAATATGTTAAATGGAAGCCGCTGGAATTTCAATCAAATAATGATTTTCCACCCCATGAAATAATGAAGATTTTGGTGGCTTTTACGCACCTGGAATACCAAAATTATAAAATAATAAAATGTTGGTAAAACAATTTTTGGTTTTGCAAATTTAAAGAATGGGCTGACGAATCCATATTTATAAACCAATATTCAATCATCTTTACCGTATGACTCTAATTGAAGCACCACACAAACAAATTCCAACCACTGGGAGAAATATCGAAATAACCCCAATACTCAACCCAACACTACCTGAATCCAAGCATGAAGAAGCACGTTCATCGATGATTACCACATTAAGGAAAAATACTTTCACAAATGTATTTTACGAAGTATAGTGGTCAGCCTGCCCAGGTCAGTTTCTCAAGGCCCACTTCAGTGGTCTGGTAAATGAGAACTAAGCTTGCTTGGGACTAAAACACTGGGGGTTTCGCTTCCGACTGACTCTGATCGAGACATCTGTTCATGCACTCGGCACCCAATGTCTACGTATAATGAGATAAAAGTAATTTGAGTATTTTATCAAATAAAGTTGTAAGAAAAATCTAGCAAAAAACGTAAAGAAATTACTCAAAAATTCCATTCTCAAATAAAACTTACCCCTGTAACTTAAGTGAAACTTAAAATACTTTTTAGAAAAATAGCGTTCTTTCATCAACCAATCCCTCTATTAATGATTACTTTTTAGTATTTGTATTTTCTTAAACTCTTTTATGAACGATCTGTTTTTCTGTGCCATTATCCGAGATCTTTTTTACCCAAAATAACTTACTTCAACTTTATGGCTTTGAAGTGCCTAGAATATGAGATTGGAATCCGTGCCGGTTTATACATCGGACGCTTCTGAAAAGAGCCCAGCCCGGAAGAGTCCAAATAAGCTGACTTATCCAGATTTTCTCTGGTTATAAATTTTGATCCGCCAGTGCTAAGAGGGCCTGTAGATCTTCTGCGCCCAGGGCCGAAAATGAGCTTAAGCCGGCACTGATTGGAATCTGTTTTGGTACACCTACTTCCTCATTATTTGACACCTCTTTTAGAACTAAACTCACGTGGTGCAACCGGGCCATGAGGACTGCTGTCTCTATGCCCATCCCCAATACACGTGTCCATTGCGCGTTAAGATGCATAAGCCAATGTCTCAATCAGGTGGCCGCAGTCCAAAACGAAATCCTCAGTGTTTAGTTCCTCAAGCAAGCTTGGTACTCATTTATCAAATAAATTCTATCAAGGTCAATATCTCGTGAAGTATCGATCAAACTATTTCAAATGTATGCTTGTTGTCAAGGTGACATTTCACACTAACAAAATTCTTTTGCTGTTTTTTGTTTGGTCCATTCAGTTGTGAGTTACAGGGTGTTAAAAATGGAAGTCAACAAAGAAAAAATTCAATACATTTTACAGTTTTTCTTTGATAAAGGCAAAAATGCAAGCCAAGAGGCTAAAACTGTGAATGATGTTTATGGTGCCAATACTGTAACAGCTAATTACGTGCAATTTTGGTTTCGTCGATTCCGTTCAGGCATTTTTTCTGTTAAAGATGCACCTCCCACAGGCAGGCCCCTCGTCGAAAATACCGATAAAATCTTAGAAATAGTCAGTTGACTGTCATGTTAGTAGTCGCAGCATCGCCCAGGAGCTAAAGCAGTTTTAAGCCATTTGCACAAAGTTGGATTCAAAAGAAACTCTGGATGCCTAGTGCCACACCAATCAACATAAAAACATGACGGATCAAATTTCCACCATGAAGCCTTGGTCAAACGGACCCATTTGCGGGACTTTCAAATCTACCCATTTCTTAAACGGATGATGACTGGAAATAAGAAGTGGTCAAGCATACGACAATATTAAAGGAAAATGATCGTGCCTCAAAGCGCGGTGAAGTAGCTCAAACGGTAGTCGTAAACCATGACAAACGCAATAGGAAGGTCTCGCATTGTGTATTTAGTGGACCTCGAAAGGAATACCTATTAAGTTGCTTCCGGTGTATGCCAAAACCCCTAAATTCCAGATATCGTTGTCAACAACTTGACCGTTTAAAGCTAGCAATCGACCAGAAGCAGCCAGAATCTACTAACAGAAGAGTGCCGTGTTCCATCAGACAACGCCAAATACAAACGTCTGTAGTGTACCTGTCAGAAACCCTGTGAACTTGCTGGGAAGTTTGTCACATCCAAATATGACAGTTCCACTGGTGAATTTGGAAAGCGATTTCATAAAATGATTTTTTCGTATTTGCAAAACTTCCTGAGGAAAGAAATTGGGATCAAGAGATGATTGTCAAACTACAGTTTTCATCAATAAGGACCAAGACTTCTATGAGAGAAGCATTATGAAACTCACCCCTTAAAATGGCAACAAACTATATGTATAAAATGGTATTTGATCCAAACCAGACAATGGAACATGTTAAATAAAGGTTTGAATTTCATGCAAAAATAATGGATTTATTTTTCCTCAACTTAATATTTCAGAACACACATATACTACTTGAAATATATATTGTGAAGACTAACTTTTTTCCACTGGAAAAAATCTAATCTAATCTTCGATTTGATTGGTAATTTGTGGCTCCCTCTGAAGACTCCGCAAAATTTAAACCACAATAATGTGGAGTTTGCATCAACCTGAGCTGGCACTTCCCTCTTCAAACTTCCACATCACGCCACTGTGACTTTGAGCCCTTATATTTAATGCATCTGCCCCTATATGCGGAGAGTCTTCAGCATCGCTAGAACTGGAACCCGTGGACTTGATAATGCTGTAGACTACGACCCCACTTGGTTACCATGGTCCCTGTTTGAAGTACAAGCGTTATTGCTACTACGTGCCACCTATCTAATAATGCCGATCAGAGGCCTACAATATTCATCGCGGCAAAGGCCAGATGTACGCCTGTTGCTTAGCCGTAGCCTTCTTGAGCACCATACAGGTAGACAGTACGATTTTGTGCCTAATTCCCGTCCCAATTTTGAGAAAGAACCACTCCCAAGGTTGTCAGGACCTCCCACCTCTCTTCTCCACTTACCCCTGTGCTGACTGCAGCTTTTCCGAGTATCCCTAAGCCGCGAAGGCACTTTATACATTTACAAACCATCCATGCTCTCCAGGATTCGAACTCAGACTTACGGTACAGCAATCAGCGTTACCGTACAGGATGGGCGACTTAGTTTAATGTGCGTGTTATATGATATTGTGGTGACTACAGACTTATAATTTGTATAGTTAACAAAGAAAACAATTAAAAAATATTAAGTGCATTTTATAATGGATTAAAATGATCACACGAAGCAGTGAACCGTTTCTATTTATGGTGCAAATTTAGAATCAGTCCTTTTAGAAATCAGGACATTTTGTAATTTCCATGCTTTGTTACTGCCAGCACCATTAAAATGATCATTTAAAAATACAAATTAATGAAATAACACATAATATCTTTGCTATTACTCCAGTGATTCTCATGTTTTCAACATATGGATCCAATCTCAATCATAAATTCTACTCACGTCCTCTCTCCCAAATACAATAAAAATGCATTGAATGTAATAATAAAATCTTGCTAAAGCTATAAAGATTTTACCGATTACAGCTGAAATTGCGATATAGTGCGAGTAAATGCATATGATATTTAGTGTCACTTAGATTAAAATATAGGTATACTGTTTTACATAGTTTTTGACAAAATATTATTTAAATACTTCATATTAGCAGTTTCAGTCAACTAGAAAAATGCTTTCTATTATACAATATTTTGTCTGTGCTGTAGCCTGTGACCTGTCTACAGAGGCTCAACTAGAATTTTTGAAATATATAACTTAGAAGTGGGTTTTATCCATGTTTTACGACAACAGAAGGAAAAATTTAAGAAAACGCCGATAATTATTTCAATGGGTTGTAACCTGAAAATAATATGAGGTTTCTAAAAATCCTACTTGAGCTCTCAGAGAGGTCTGAGCTATATACAGGCAAAATATTATTATAATAGAAGCATTTTTCACAAAAGGAGAACATTTGAAAAAGATTGCTTAATTTTTGCCAAAATATTGCATTTAAATAAATTTTTGTCAAAGTGTCCTTAAAACAATTTTATACATGTATTCTTAACCCAAGTGACACTAAATATCGTGAAAATTATGCATTTATGCGCTTTTTTAATATCGCGGTTCCGAACGTAGTCGGATACCGTACGAATTATCAAGATAAGTATGAAGTTTTGTATATAATTTTGTGTATGATGCCCATGGAGTCAATAGTAATTATTTAACTTGTTCTTAAATTAGTATTACTAAATAATTATCACATATTAAGCGGTGTACTGATACCTTTTACAAGTGTATTATATCAAAGTGTAAATGTGTACTTATTTTTATTATCCTAATGTATTTTGTTTTTGCTTCTCAGTAAATTAATAATTATTTTAAATAATCTTTTATTATCTACTTTGATGTGCTCGCCCCCCTAGGGTTATCAAGCCCCTCTAGGAGGGCGCTCCCACAGTTTGAGAACGCTGTATTGATCTGTTTTCCTTCAACAAATAAATGATAAACATATATGATGCAAAACAATAGATAAAAATAGTCTTAATTTTTTTATGATCCTGTCAATATTCAGATAAATTTTGTGGCCCACATGCACAGATTTATGACAAACGTGAAATCGAAAATCCTTTGAAGATATTAAAGAAAAAAAGAAAGAAGGAGAGAGGGGTGAACAGTGCGAATGAGATTTCCAGAATTTGGGAATTTAACAGCTGGCGCTACATCCTCAATTTCTTATTGTATAGTCGTTGAAGAAAAGAACGGACTTTAAACATTTTTCTCTAATCAAATATATGATTAATATAAATGAAGTGGAGGAAAGTTCTTCGATATTATATTAAATTTGATATCACTAGGCGGAAAAAAGTAGCATATTTTAATATGAGTCAAGTATTTTTTCCACTCGTAAAGTGTTGATTTCTTGCATTTCATTTAATGATATAACAGAATTTAATATTGATACTGAGCAAATTTGTAAGTTTATTATTTTTTTAAATTTTAAGGATTTACTGCACATATATATAAGTAGATATATATATTAAAACCAATGTAGCTTTCATTAAACTAAAATCAGTAGCAACCCATGAGGGCCATGACTTCTGTGCTTCCATTCAGTTTTCGTGATCTTAGATGCTGAGGCATTACGTGCATGTTCCTGTCAGGTGCTCAGTCTGCCCCCAGTGAATAGTCCTTAAGCAAACTTGGTACTCATTTATCTACCCACCGAAGGGATGAAAGGCTGAGTCGAACTTGCCCAGCCGGAATTTGAAGCCCGGATTTGTGGCATGGAAGCGCGATACACTACCACTCAGCCACTAATCCACCAGTATTAATATGGTCAGTTTATATTAACATGGATGCATTTTTTGTTGAAACTGTGCATAGAACAGGGCCTGTAATATTTAACATATGAGGGTATTACTGACCAATCTGGAATTCGGATTCAGACCTGACTTTGAAGGATTTTTTGTCCCCTTTTAATACAAAAATTCCATTCAAAACACCCAAAATATTAAACGATTAAAAAGCTAAAGAAAAATGTTTAATAAAAGAAGAAAAAAAAAACGCTTTATTTTAACTATGTTTTTTTCCTACTTTGGCAGATCCGTGCATAAGCCCCCTTACTTTGACCCTAATAAATTCCTGAAAGTTCTCGAACAAGGAATATACCATGTATTTTCCTATTATCTCTGAATTCTGTTCAAATAGAAAATGGTTTCCTTTCGATGTAGAATACCTCGTACCTAAATTACCATTTCATTTACTAATGAACGAAAGTACCATGATAATGAGAGCCAAGCAAACTGGAAAGTTAAGTTCTGTTTCTTACCTTTAAATACAACCAATAAATAAGAAAACTGAAACATTAACTGTAAAGTTATTAATGATCTTTCCTTTGAAACCTAATGACATTCATCTTTTACAACTGTGCATAAAATAATCAATAAAGTTATTTAAAAACAAAATTTATGTGTTATTACCTACTGCTTGATTGGAAGAAAAGTAATTAAAGCATTTTTATTGTAACATACTTGAATGATTTATAACGTGCGTTCGAAGCATCTTATTCTAATTACAATGCTAACTGCAACCATTTCCTTTCGAAAGTGCTTTCTGTCTCACCAACTTTCCTAATGACAGTGGTGTGTTTGGCTAAATATTTGTTGGACAAGTAGAATCTTTTTCAGTTTTCCAAAACAATAGGTGTCCAATAGAATTTGAAGCTTTTTTTTAGAATTTGCATGTTGGAAAATTTATCTGACGAGTGTTAAAAGCATTAAAACTGAGATGTTTTTATTAATTAATACTAATATATAAGCTTTTAGATAATGAGAATAAAATTATGTTTAAATCTGAATTAGAAGTTTTATTTTGGTACGTAAGAATATATTTTTTTACACTCAAAACCAATCTATTTTCAATAAATTACGGAATTTATGTGTTTTTTAGAGTATATCGGTCATTATAAATCAAGCTAAGTTAAATGTCATGAAGTGTGTTATATTTTATAAGTTAACTGTGGCATGTTAATTTTTAACAATGATCTTGCTAGAATGGTTTTAATTTTGCTTAGCAATGGCACAGAAAACAATACACTTACTCCAGTGTCAAATCAGTAAATTTTTGAAAACGTATATGCTAGTTTCATACAACATATAAAGTAGCAAAGCTTTTTTCTTAAAAGAAATTTCTTGCTTTTTTTCAAGTTTCTTTTAATTTTTCTTTTTAATTAAGGGAAGCTTTTAGTAGAAAAGGAAAAAATCGTTGAAGTCAGACATGATTCATGAATGTTATGAAATATTAGTGCCTAGATGTGACTCTTAAAAAAAAAGCAACTCTGAAATTAATATGGTTCAGCGGGACACTTCCCAAATACGCAATTTCTTTAGAATGGTATGAATCAAAAGCTTAACAACTGCTGTAGATGAATGTTTTCAACATTGCTTTTAAAAATAAAAAATCGACACAAGAATGTCTAAGTAATAGACAAATCTCAAACCGCACCCACAAATTAAGCAAGAAATGATCCCTAAAGCCAATATATGAGATCGAAAGATACCTTGGCAACAATAGTTATCATCGTAATATAATGAAAGCTCTTTGGAAACCATTTTTTTAGCGAAAACAAAATTTGTATAATTTTCTTTTCCAATAAATATGCATCTGGAAGGAAATTTGAAGGTGTCTCTCCAAAAAAAAATAAACTACACGCGCAATAAATATCTTGAAACTGCTGATGTAAATCTCTTTATCTGATTACAATTATTTAATTTTCGTGAGGAATATTATCTTCGATCACATAAGGCCAATCCTTCAATCATTTCAACACGTGACTAATCAAGTCCCTTATCATAGGTATATAGATCGCATTTCTATTATTTTGTTAGTTTTCCTTGGAAAAGCGGAATTCAATTGGCTATTCAAAGTCGGTAACTTGAGGTAAATTAAGGATCTTTCAAGGTTGTACAGTCCCCGCTGGTGATGAATCAGTGCTACGTATGAAGAGTTTTGAGAAGCCGCCCGTTGAACTCTCAAAAATATTCACATTAAATAATTCCAATAATAGTTATTAATGCATTATTTATGAAATGGCTTTTATATAAAAAGCCAATCGTATTAAAATTTCAAAAATAAATATTAAGTTTAAAATTAAATGTAATTAATATTATTTAAAAATAGAATAATTATGAACGATCTTTAAAAAAAAGTTATCTGGAGCTTTAAGAAAAATCATTAAAATACTACATTTATTCGGAATTTAAGCCACACCTTTCCCAATGTTATTAATACAGAAAATCGGATGTAGCTTTAGAATCGAAGAGAAAAAATTTCTAGATGGTGGTTAGAGCCTTCATTTACAGGTTCATGTATGTATATAAAAGTGTAAAATACTTGCAAATAAATTAAATTATTCACTTCTTATTAGATCTAATTTTAATTATTCATAATTTCGTAAATAATTCGATATCGATGAGAACCATTTTACACTATTATTTTTTATTTTTCACAAAACTTGTTGAGAATTTGGTTTGCGGCTCGAATCGATTTGCAGCTTGATTCAAATAAATATGGTATATATAAATTTAGCTTATGAATTTGCTTATTATTTGTTATATATGAATTTGTTATTACCAGAGCTTTTTTGTGAATTCATATATGACTCTAAGGAAAGTTGTAAACTTCAAAGTGTTGGGTAAATTAAACTTTCCAAGCTAGTCTGATTTAGAGTCGTACCTAGAAATTATACATGTCTAATGGCGAAGTACTTCGATAAAAAAGATAAGGAGGATAACTGAGTTGATACATTATTCTTCTAAATTCAAGAACTCTCTACGTGAAAACTTTCGCCCTGAGCTTCGTTTAAGATATACCCTTATCATCTACATGACAAGCCTTCCGTAGAACGAGGACTGGAGCCTACGACTCGTATGGGACATTACCAGTTATGAAGCATGAAAACCATATTCACTGGGCTATCGTGTCCTATTGCATGCTGGCGGAAAAACAGCCTTAGCATTTTCAAAAGGTGTACATTTTTTTACTTTAATCAGGAATAATATTTAAGTACCTCTAAAGACAAATTCAGTATTCCATTTTGAGTGGAGTACCTCATATTTTTATTTTTAATATTTAAGAGCTAAGCATTTTTCATTAAATTCGATGCATATTACATTTGTTCTAATATCAAGAAATTATCTAAGAAATGTAATTATCACGAAGAATTCTTTTGCAGGAGTAAAATGTAACATTAGTAACTATAAAGAGAAGCAAATAATGAATATAATAATAAAAAACTATATTAAATACATTGAAAGTAAAAAAAAAAAAATTAATCCAATTTTACATTTTACTCTATTAAAGAGAAATCTCTATGCATTACTCAACTTCTTCTTTTAAATTTGCTTTTACATTTGCATATATATAATTAACTTTTGAAATTGAGAAATAAATTAAAATAATACCACTGAAAAGGAATATTTCTTTTTACAAACAGACTAGCTTTATTATGGAATTGTCAAACGCCTATCTTGTATATATAAAACCCCCAAATGAACTATTAAAGTATTTATTTCAAAATGAATATAAGGTCGAACTAAACTTTTTACCCTAAAACTATTGGTTTTAATTATTACTACATTCTAAAATATTTTAAAAGCATGAGTATTTAAGTATGATAAAACAAAATTAGGTAATGCTTAATTAAAATGTTTAATGCTTGTTTGTTGTCTCCTTATACTTACTTCTAAAATATCGATGAATGCTTCATAAAAATTCCTTGTGATACTTATTAAATGTTTTGCATTTTCCTTGGCTTTTGTTCCTGGTTGTAAAAGCAATTGTTATTTTCGTCAACTATTAAGTCATATACTTACAAATATTAATGCTGACTTATATAAAAAAATAATTTGATGTATTTAAGTTTGTTTTTTTCTTTTGAAATTCAAATATCTTCTAAGAAAGTCTGAGGAATAAATTTTATTTTAATTCAATGAAAGAAATATTTTTTTAATAAATTGGAATAGGTTCACCAATTTGAAAAGATACTGATAAAAAAAACCCTAATATCAAAAAAGAAAACTATAAAAGTAAATTTTTCGTCTCTTTTTATTGATTGTATTAACTTCCAAAACGATGTTAAAAATGAAAAAATAATATTTTTTCTGAAGTTTAAAAATTATTTTGTTAGTGCTAAAACCAATTTTAAATATTTTATAATATATGTGTAAATTAAAAGAGACGTATAATATGAAACAACAATTTTATTAGATGATAGGAATGTCTAATAACTTTAATAATCCAATGTTTACAAAGAGTAAAATCTTTAAAATGATTCTTATACTTCAAAATTCTTAAACATTTTAATTTCAATTATAGTAATATAGATAAGTCGTTATCTTGTAGGCTTTTTCTCCTTGTATCAAACTTCTTGTTATTAAGGTTTTTCAGATTCTGTTTCGAATTGTATTTACGACTTTCTTTGGCAGAACTGCTCTTCTTTGAGCTTTAGGTAAACTTTCAGAATTACATGTCGTGACGACGCTTGCATTCTGATTTTCGTTGTATCCTTTTCTAATCCCTAGATTTTTCTACCAGTTTTGATCTTTTGAAAGTAGTTTGATTAGTTCTGGAAAGTGTTTCTACATCATAGCCTATTTCCTCCAAGTTGGGTAGCTTACTGCTGTCTTGATGATTTTGTCTCAATTTTCGATGTTTTTAGAATGATCTCGGCAAGTTCCCTCGTATTCAGATTTTTCAACTTTTTCTTGGTTTTCAACGGTTGGCAGCCATGGTTGAAACCTGAACCTGTAGTCCTTTCTAGGAACGCGATATCTTTTGTTACAAAACTGATATGCGCCAATACCGCTTGTTTCGTTATTGGTGTTTCATAATAATCTTTACTGGTTCTGTCCCTGAGTTCGAGATTGCGGAACTCCTGCTCGCACTGGCGGATGGTTGAGATTCATTGCTTTCCTGTGAAATAGGATCTAAAACAAATTTAGCAAAACAAAATCTTACAACTATAACACACTTTATGCTATAACTGATCGAATTTTCGCATGAAAGAAATTTTATTGATAATATCTATTCATCAATATGACAAGGAAATATGCATCAAGAAGAAACTACCAGATTGAAAGGAAATTTGATACATACAGGGGAAAGTATGAAATTTTTTGAATGAAATATGATTTAAAAATACAATTAAATAATTGTAGAGTGACATCTGACCATCTTGAACATCGGATTGACGCCCTTGGCCCACACATGCCAGAACACAGCACGACATTGAATTCAACAAACGTCCCTGTTCTTGCAGTAGATAAAACCTGGCAAATCTTGAACCCTGTTTTAAACGCGCATATCTTGCGCTTCATTCGATCGCAAATGTAATCAGTAGAGGACATGTCTGGAGAACGGGAAAGAGCCCTGAAATATATCAGAAGAACCTAAGCAGGGCTTCACGACGGGCATATATATATATATATATGAAAGAAATTATATGATATATCAAAAACAAGAAATAACGCAATAAAAATATAAAAGCAAAACATGAAGATCAATTTATGGAAAAATACAAAAAAAAAGGGTGAAATCGTAAAAAAGAACCTATGAGTCAGAAAGCGATTTCGGGACTTAGGACCGAATAAGTGGGGTTAAACTAGTTTCTGAAGGCGCCAACCTTCCCCTTGCAGCCTCCGGTAGGAAAACCAAATCAAATAAAAAATTCAAAGTATATATAAAAACTCACAGAAAGTATGATAAAACCACTCGAACTATTCTGCACAAATTCTCCTAAAATCTTAAAGCAGAAAATTTCCTAAAATAATTACATAGGAAAAAGTATTTTTCAAAAGAATTTCACAAAATTTTTACTCACAGAGCTTTTCCCAAGAGAGCCAAGAGTCTTGAAATTAATGGAAAAGCTACTATTCACCGAGTTAAAAAAACCTGAATATATATAAACATTATCTTTAAAACTACCTAGCAAAAGATAGATGCCAAGAGAGGATACAATCAAATTTGGTAGGTCATGAATTGGTTATACACAAAAACGTAAGATGTTCTAGATGTGTGTGGAAAAAGATGTAAACTGTGAGAAGAGTGTTATAATATAATCTTCACAGCAAGATCACTAACCATGCTGACTTTGAAATCCTATTGTTGTGTGGTGGATTTGGAATTAGAAGTAGCAAAACGGATTAATGTATTTGTGGGATGAATATGTTGGCTAAGAAGTTAAAGAGTATTCATGATCTAAACAATATTGAAATTTTTGAAATTATTGAATTTATCCATGTTGTTATCATTTCTAAAATAAAAATTCAAAATAATATTTCTGTAAATTAATAAATGCAAATTACTATTCTATACAGGAATTTAATCGCATGGAGCTTAAAAGAATCTCTTTTGTCAAAATGTTACTGACTACTTTATTGTTAATAAGATGCAAGTCTAAATCCAAGACCCTACCATATTAGGAGTTAAAGTTAGTTTTTAAAGAGTTTGAGATAGTCATAGTGAAAGTAATATTTGGTTTGTATTCACTATTTTTATCAAAATTATTAAATCATCTATATAACGATAAATCAAGTAAGAACCATTAACAATAAGGGATCACTCTAAAAAAATATAAATATAGGTTAGCTAAACAATTACTTGGTGACCACCCTGAGATAATCCTTGATCTCGTTTATAAAGATTCTGATCAAATGTAAATGAAATTTCCCTTGCAATAGCCGAGGTTGCACAAGAATATCAAATTTTTCTTTTTCATTGAATTATATAACCTCTATTTTATCAAAATTAACTGTAGAACCCTAATCTATCATCAATATCGATAGAATTAAAAAGGTCCTCAAAGTCAGCGTATACAAAAATTTAATATATCCTTAGTGACTCTGGCAATTTCTAAGCTATTTTAATTATTGCTGTGTTTTGTGTTATCACTTATACTTTGAAGAAGAGATTGTAAGATCTCCTAGACTTCGTGATATGTATTGTACCTTATTAGTAATACTACGCAATTTTATAGGGTTTTTATGAAATTTAAAAATGCGTATTATAATTATTATATCAAATAATATCATAATATTATTTAATATTATTTAGATGAATTCAGCTCCTTTGTTCGCAAAAGCCAAAGCATTATCATCTTCTCTATTTTATGAATGGATTTTGAAGCGCATTATTATTTAAAAATATTATTACTTAACATTTTACTATAAAAATATTTTACAGATTATGGCATAATTAGCAGAGACCTTATCAACATATGTAATCACGAAGTCCTTTTGATATTTTCTATTGATGCCTTAAAAGATCTTTTATACATAATTTCATTTTCAACACTGAAATCTAATTTTCCACTTCTATTGTTACATAAGATCTTAAGAATTGATTGAAACTCTCTATCGACATTCCGTATTTAATTGCAATTTTAAGGTAGAAATTATCCAAATCCTTATTGATTTGTTTCATAACGTTAGATTTATTTCTTTTGTGATCATAAGCCTTACCTTTTTCATAAAAATTTCTCAATAAATCATCTTTCATAATGCCAAGGTCTCCTGTCACAACGTGCTGATGATAATCATCAATATAGTCCTGATATAAATTGCATTTATATGCCCCTGTACTTAGAGCTCCGATACATATATATATATATATATATATATATATATATAACTTGGTTTTTTCCTATTATGTTGAAAGTTTCTGCTGTACGGGGAAGGTGGATCCCATAAAAGCATTGCTGAATCTCTAATCTGCTGGCTCATCTTTCAGCTTATTTCACAGCTTGTGAAATCCCATAATAGGGTCTCCAGTTTAGTCCAAAGACTTTTTGTATCTACATTGTTGTGTCTGGTGCAATCTAAATTTCTTCCTGCTTTAGCACCGTAGGTTCTAGTACTTTTCACTTTTGTTTTGAGCTATATATATATATGAAATGGAGGCACATCAGGTGGTAAACATGTACCACCTACTTTACGTTTTTCTATTATCATCACATCGAAGCTAAACAATTATATCATATGTTATGTCCCCCGACTTTTACTTCAGCAGCGGGACCATGCCGTTGGTCAATACTAGCCTTTGAAATCCTTATAGGTCACCAAAAATGTTCCCCCATACTCACACTCAGTAATAGTGTTCATCACTGAGCCCCACAGATTGCTAACTGTATAAAATTCCACATCACTTCGGGTTTGCTCCAATGTAGATTTTGTCGCCAAAAGCCCTCGTGTAGCTGAACAGTGCGATGTTAATATTCACTCACTCACCCAATGTAGATTTTATCTCACCCGATGATCTGATGGCAACAGCTGCTCTCACATGAAGGGTGCTGTTATAGCAGGTTTGCTTTCACTATCTGTCCAGAAATGGTTCGAGGAGGAATGGAATTTAGGATTGTAATTCTGTTTATTGCAGAAATAAGCAGGAATCTCTAGACATGTTTGTGAAGAAAATGATCAGTGAAACGCTTTATTGATTTCTAGCTGGGCATTCTTTTGCCCAACCCTAGCCTGAATTGCAAAAACAATACTTCCATCCCCCACAAATTTGTTCAATATAGCATAAGGGCAAGATTTGGATCCGCCTGTGTCATTATAAACTTTCAAAATCCCGCCACATTTAAAACGTAAATTCTTTCCTGATATTATTTCACTAATATTTCTTCTGGCAACGCCCCGCGTGAATTTCCTGCCATAGATTTCTACTGTGCTCCCATTTTTGTTAAAATGGTACAGAGTCAAGGGATCCTTCGATTCTACCAAATCAAACACAGATCTACCCCTTTCCGTTCTGTAATGCCCCTGTGTTGTATTCTGTTCTATTGAATTTATTTTATGCATTCAAGAATAATTCATAAGGATAAAAGTATTTTTTGGGAATGGACTTAGTTTTGACTTTTGGTTATTAAACATAACATATTGCCACTCTAAAAAGCGAAGCAAGTAAATTCCAAACAAATGTCTCAAATTGCAAAAAAAATTTTGTTCCTTTAAACGTCACTTGTGTATATATGGGTGTCCTACTCAAAAGGTGCTTAAATGAACGTGCAATGAGTATGTCTTTCCGATACCATCTCAAAAAATGTTTCCGCCCATTCCAGCAAAACGAGTTCTGCGCGACTACTTTGGCTTACGCAGCGCCTCTTTACGAAAATGCAGCCGCCGCAACATGGTGACATATGAGTGAAAATTTTAACCGCAGCAAAGGGTTAAAATGCGAATTATCGGCAGCAAAATTCTTCATATTGACAATAAATTAGCAATTTAAATTGGTAAAACGTCGATTTGAATTTTTAAATCTTGGGCGGCGGTACTTAACCACTAAATTTTTTAAAATGTTGCAAGTTTTACTTCCCAGTTCTGGATTGCCGTATCTGCTCATCGTAACAAATTTCAGCAAATAAGGCAATGGAATGGAATGGACATCATCTTGGAATGGATGGATTCTGAGTAAATGGAATGGACATAATCAATTTTTATTTTTGAAATTTCATATTCAGTCAGTATTTCTCATTGTTTGATTTAGTTTTCATTACTCAGATAGAATCATCATGTTTTGAAAGCAGGGTCTGAATGTCACACCAATGCATCTCAGTCTCTGAGGCACCAAATGCTTTTGAGCCAAAGTTCCATGTCCTGGAAAACAGGTTTGAAAACCCGAATTTATAATGATAAAATATCCTCGAACAGATTGGAAGTACTATTATTTTATATGATTTATGGCTTTAAATCATTAACGGTTCATCATCTTTATACTTTGAAAACTCACCAAATGTCAAAAACCCCATGAATAATACCGCATCGGTTCTGCTAAATTAACTTGCCGCCCAACTTATAACAAATTTGCTGAAATAAAAGAAATCTCGTTTATTAATTCATCTGCCCCATTTCGATTTGCCACGATTGAACAATCACAATTGGAATGCACCGTGCCCATATTGCAAAACCGAATTCTGCCCGTCGTTCAAAGCAAAATTGCGCATTGCAGCCGACAGGTTGCGGAAAGTTAGGGTAACCATTATTTTCGCGTATTTGGTCAGGAAAGTGTCGATCTCCCCAGGCGTCGATTTCATATTTCTCTGAAGTTCCGCTTGTCGTAAGGTGATATTTCATTTGCACCTTGCATCGAAACGTGGAAAGTCAAAAAATTTTAAAAATTCTAAAAGTATTTTTCTTTTCTTAAAAGAACTCCCGTGCCGAAACGAAGTAGTCAAGTGTTGACAGCCGTTTATATCGTCACCATCTCAGTTCAGTATTTTGGATGGAAAGCAGAACGCCGCCCAGCACCAGAAATACCCCGAAGAAAGTTGCCGGAAAATGCCCCAAACGAAATCAGTTGAAAAAGTATGCTGGATTCCTAAAAAAGAAGAGGTTAAAAAGCCAAAGAGGAAATTAATGAAGCCACAAAATAATGAAATTGACTGGCTAAGTGACAGTAATTTGGGAAGAGGAAATGAAATGCCACACAAGAAACACGTAACGTGCCGTAAAGGGCCTTCAAAATGAAATAAACGAAATAACGGCCAGAAATGTACGTACTCTGAATATCAATTTATTACGGAAACCCCTGTATTTGTCAAAGCCGAATGGATCCAAGTGCTGGCCCCGGAATCTAAAATCAAGAATTAATTTCGTACTTCGTAAAACTTCCTTTGAGCATAAGAAATGGGATCAAGCAGAAGACGGTGAAAACGATTGATGGAGTTTTCAGCCATGACTCAAGACTCAAATAGTTTTACCGCGAAAGGTCCTTAAAAAGCAACAGATGAAAATGAAATATTTTGACTCAAATTCAAAATATGTTAAATGGAAGCCGCTGGAATTTCAATCAAATAATGATTTTCCACCCCATGAAATAATGAAGATTTTGGTGGCTTTTACGCACCTGGAATACCAAAATTATAAAATAATAAAATGTTGGTAAAACAATTTTTGGTTTTGCAAATTTAAAGAATGGGCTGACGAATCCATATTTATAAACCAATATTCAATCATCTTTACCGTATGACTCTAATTGAAGCACCACACAAACAAATTCCAACCACTGGGAGAAATATCGAAATAACCCCAATACTCAACCCAACACTACCTGAATCCAAGCATGAAGAAGCACGTTCATCGATGATTACCACATTAAGGAAAAATACTTTCACAAATGTATTTTACGAAGTATAGTGGTCAGCCTGCCCAGGTCAGTTTCTCAAGGCCCACTTCAGTGGTCTGGTAAATGAGAACTAAGCTTGCTTGGGACTAAAACACTGGGGGTTTCGCTTCCGACTGACTCTGATCGAGACATCTGTTCATGCACTCGGCACCCAATGTCTACGTATAATGAGATAAAAGTAATTTGAGTATTTTATCAAATAAAGTTGTAAGAAAATTCAGCAAAAAAAAACTTAAAGAAATTACTCAAAAATTCCATTTCAAATAAAACTTGTCCCTGTAACTTAAGTGCGAAACTTAAAATACTTTTTAGAAAAATAGCGTTCTTTCATCAACCAATCCCTCTATTAATGATTACTTTTAATGGCATTTGTATTTTCTTAAACTCTTTTATGAACGATCTGTTTTTCTGTGCCATTATCCGAGATCTTTTTTACCCAAAATAACTTACTAATAACTTTATGGCTTTGAAGTGCTCAGAATATGAGATTGGAATCCGTGCCGGTTTATACATCGGACGCTTGAAAATGAGCCCAGGGGCCCGGAAGAGTCCAAATAAGCTGGACTTATCCAGATTTTCTGGTTATAAATTTTGATCCGCCAGTGCTAAGAGGGCCTGTAGATCTTCTGCGCCCAGGGCCGGAAATGAGCTTAAGCCGGCACTGATTGGAATCTGTTTTGGTACACCTACTTCCTCATTATTTGACACCTCTTTTAGAACTAAACTCAATGGTGCAACCGGCCATGAGGACTGCTGTCTCTATGCCCATCTCAATACACGTGTCCATTGTGCGTTAAGATGCATAAGCTAATGTCTCAATCAGGTGGTCAGTCCAAAACGAAACCCCTAGTGTTTAGTCCTCAAGCAAGCTTGGTACTCATTTATCAACAATTTACCGTAGTGTCAATATCTCGTGAAGTATCGATCAAACTATTTCAAATGTATGCTTGTTGTCAAGGTGACATTTCACACTAACAAAATTCTTTTGCTGTTTTTTGTTTGGTCCATTCAGTTGTGAGTTACAGGGTGTTAAAAATGGAAGTCAACAAAGAAAAAATTCAATACATTTTACAGTTTTTCTTTGATAAAGGCAAAAATGCAAGCCAAGAGGCTAAAACTGTGAATGATGTTTATGGTGCCAATACTGTAACAGCTAATTACGTGCAATTTTGGTTTCGTCGATTCCGTTCAGGCATTTTTTCTGTTAAAGATGCACCTCCCACAGGCAGGCCCCTCGTCGAAAATACCGATAAAATCTTAGAAATAGTCAGTTGACTGTCATGTTAGTAGTCGCAGCATCGCCCAGGAGCTAAAGCAGTTTTAAGCCATTTGCACAAAGTTGGATTCAAAAGAAACTCTGGATGCCTAGTGCCACACCAATCAACATAAAAACATGACGGATCAAATTTCCACCATGAAGCCTTGGTCAAACGGACCCATTTGCGGGACTTTCAAATCTACCCATTTCTTAAACGGATGATGACTGGAAATAAGAAGTGGTCAAGCATACGACAATATTAAAGGAAAATGATCGTGCCTCAAAGCGCGGTGAAGTAGCTCAAACGGTAGTCGTAAACCATGACAAACGCAATAGGAAGGTCTCGCATTGTGTATTTAGTGGACCTCGAAAGGAATACCTATTAAGTTGCTTCCGGTGTATGCCAAAACCCCTAAATTCCAGATATCGTTGTCAACAACTTGACCGTTTAAAGCTAGCAATCGACCAGAAGCAGCCAGAATCTACTAACAGAAGAGTGCCGTGTTCCATCAGACAACGCCAAATACAAACGTCTGTAGTGTACCTGTCAGAAACCCTGTGAACTTGCTGGGAAGTTTGTCACATCCAAATATGACAGTTCCACTGGTGAATTTGGAAAGCGATTTCATAAAATGATTTTTTCGTATTTGCAAAACTTCCTGAGGAAAGAAATTGGGATCAAGAGATGATTGTCAAACTACAGTTTTCATCAATAAGGACCAAGACTTCTATGAGAGAAGCATTATGAAACTCACCCCTTAAAATGGCAACAAACTATATGTATAAAATGGTATTTGATCCAAACCAGACAATGGAACATGTTAAATAAAGGTTTGAATTTCATGCAAAAATAATGGATTTATTTTTCCTCAACTTAATATTTCAGAACACACATATACTACTTGAAATATATATTGTGAAGACTAACTTTTTTCCACTGGAAAAAATCTAATCTAATCTTCGATTTGATTGGTAATTTGTGGCTCCCTCTGAAGACTCCGCAAAATTTAAACCACAATAATGTGGAGTTTGCATCAACCTGAGCTGGCACTTCCCTCTTCAAACTTCCACATCACGCCACTGTGACTTTGAGCCCTTATATTTAATGCATCTGCCCCTATATGCGGAGAGTCTTCAGCATCGCTAGAACTGGAACCCGTGGACTTGATAATGCTGTAGACTACGACCCCACTTGGTTACCATGGTCCCTGTTTGAAGTACAAGCGTTATTGCTACTACGTGCCACCTATCTAATAATGCCGATCAGAGGCCTACAATATTCATCGCGGCAAAGGCCAGATGTACGCCTGTTGCTTAGCCGTAGCCTTCTTGAGCACCATACAGGTAGACAGTACGATTTTGTGCCTAATTCCCGTCCCAATTTTGAGAAAGAACCACTCCCAAGGTTGTCAGGACCTCCCACCTCTCTTCTCCACTTACCCCTGTGCTGACTGCAGCTTTTCCGAGTATCCCTAAGCCGCGAAGGCACTTTATACATTTACAAACCATCCATGCTCTCCAGGATTCGAACTCAGACTTACGGTACAGCAATCAGCGTTACCGTACAGGATGGGCGACTTAGTTTAATGTGCGTGTTATATGATATTGTGGTGACTACAGACTTATAATTTGTATAGTTAACAAAGAAAACAATTAAAAAATATTAAGTGCATTTTATAATGGATTAAAATGATCACACGAAGCAGTGAACCGTTTCTATTTATGGTGCAAATTTAGAATCAGTCCTTTTAGAAATCAGGACATTTTGTAATTTCCATGCTTTGTTACTGCCAGCACCATTAAAATGATCATTTAAAAATACAAATTAATGAAATAACACATAATATCTTTGCTATTACTCCAGTGATTCTCATGTTTTCAACATATGGATCCAATCTCAATCATAAATTCTACTCACGTCCTCTCTCCCAAATACAATAAAAATGCATTGAATGTAATAATAAAATCTTGCTAAAGCTATAAAGATTTTACCGATTACAGCTGAAATTGCGATATAGTGCGAGTAAATGCATATGATATTTAGTGTCACTTAGATTAAAATATAGGTATACTGTTTTACATAGTTTTTGACAAAATATTATTTAAATACTTCATATTAGCAGTTTCAGTCAACTAGAAAAATGCTTTCTATTATACAATATTTTGTCTGTGCTGTAGCCTGTGACCTGTCTACAGAGGCTCAACTAGAATTTTTGAAATATATAACTTAGAAGTGGGTTTTATCCATGTTTTACGACAACAGAAGGAAAAATTTAAGAAAACGCCGATAATTATTTCAATGGGTTGTAACCTGAAAATAATATGAGGTTTCTAAAAATCCTACTTGAGCTCTCAGAGAGGTCTGAGCTATATACAGGCAAAATATTATTATAATAGAAGCATTTTTCACAAAAGGAGAACATTTGAAAAAGATTGCTTAATTTTTGCCAAAATATTGCATTTAAATAAATTTTTGTCAAAGTGTCCTTAAAACAATTTTATACATGTATTCTTAACCCAAGTGACACTAAATATCGTGAAAATTATGCATTTATGCGCTTTTTTAATATCGCGGTTCCGAACGTAGTCGGATACCGTACGAATTATCAAGATAAGTATGAAGTTTTGTATATAATTTTGTGTATGATGCCCATGTGGAGTCAATAGTAATTATTTAACTTGTTCTAAATTAGTATTACTAAATAATTATCACATATTAAGCGGTGTACTGATACCTTTTACAAGTGTATTATATCAAAGTGTAAATGTGTACTTATTTTTATTATCCTAATGTATTTTGTTTTTGCTTCTCAGTAAATTAATAATTATTTTAAATAATCTTTTATTATCTACTTTGATGTGCTCGCCCCCCTAGGGTTATCAAGCCCCTCTAGGAGGGCGCTCCCACAGTTTGAGAACGCTGTATTGATCTGTTTTCCTTCAACAAATAAATGATAAACATATATGATGCAAAACAATAGATAAAAATAGTCTTAATTTTTTTATGATCCTGTCAATATTCAGATAAATTTTGTGGCCCACATGCACAGATTTATGACAAACGTGAAATCGAAAATCCTTTGAAGATATTAAAGAAAAAAAGAAAGAAGGAGAGAGGGGTGAACAGTGCGAATGAGATTTCCAGAATTTGGGAATTTAACAGCTGGCGCTACATCCTCAATTTCTTATTGTATAGTCGTTGAAGAAAAGAACGGACTTTAAACATTTTTCTCTAATCAAATATATGATTAATATAAATGAAGTGGAGGAAAGTTCTTCGATATTATATTAAATTTGATATCACTAGGCGGAAAAAAGTAGCATATTTTAATATGAGTCAAGTATTTTTTCCACTCGTAAAGTGTTGATTTCTTGCATTTCATTTAATGATATAACAGAATTTAATATTGATACTGAGCAAATTTGTAAGTTTATTATTTTTTTAAATTTTAAGGATTTACTGCACATATATATAAGTAGATATATATATTAAAACCAATGTAGCTTTCATTAAACTAAAATCAGTAGCAACCCATGAGGGCCATGACTTCTGTGCTTCCATTCAGTTTTCGTGATCTTAGATGCTGAGGCATTACGTGCATGTTCCTGTCAGGTGCCTCAGTCTGCCCCCAGTGAATAGTCCTTAAGCAAACTTGGTACTCATTTATCTACCCACCGAAGGGATGAAAGGCTGAGTCGAACTTGCCCAGCCCGGAATTTGAAGCCCGGATTTGTGGCATGGAAGCGCGATACACTACCACTCAGCCACTAATCCACCAGTATTAATATGGTCAGCTTATATTAACATGGATGCATTTTTTGTTGAAACTGTGCATAGAACAGGGCCTGTAATATTTAACATATGAGGGTATTACTGACCAATCTGGAATTCGGATTCAGACCTGACTTTGAAGGATTTTTTGTCCCCTTTTAATACAAAAATTCCATTCAAAACACCCAAAATATTAAACGATTAAAAAGCTAAAGAAAAATGTTTAATAAAAGAAGAAAAAAAAAAAAAAACGCTTTATTTTAACTATGTTTTTTTCCTACTTTGGCAGATCCGTGCATAAGCCCCCTTACTTTGACCCTAATAAATTCCTGAAAGTTCTCGAACAAGGAATATACCATGTATTTTCCTATTATCTCTGAATTCTGTTCAAATAGAAAATGGTTTCCTTTCGATGTAGAATACCTCGTACCTAAATTACCATTTCATTTACTAATGAACGAAAGTACCATGATAATGAGAGCCAAGCAAACTGGAAAGTTAAGTTCTGTTTCTTACCTTTAAATACAACCAATAAATAAGAAAACTGAAACATTAACTGTAAAGTTATTAATGATCTTTCCTTTGAAACCTAATGACATTCATCTTTTACAACTGTGCATAAAATAATCAATAAAGTTATTTAAAAACAAAATTTATGTGTTATTACCTACTGCTTGATTGGAAGAAAAGTAATTAAAGCATTTTTATTGTAACATACTTGAATGATTTATAACGTGCGTTCGAAGCATCTTATTCTAATTACAATGCTAACTGCAACCATTTCCTTTCGAAAGTGCTTTCTGTCTCACCAACTTTCCTAATGACAGTGGTGTGTTTGGCTAAATATTTGTTGGACAAGTAGAATCTTTTTCAGTTTTCCAAAACAATAGGTGTCCAATAGAATTTGAAGCTTTTTTTTAGAATTTGCATGTTGGAAAATTTATCTGACGAGTGTTAAAAGCATTAAAACTGAGATGTTTTTATTAATTAATACTAATATATAAGCTTTTAGATAATGAGAATAAAATTATGTTTAAATCTGAATTAGAAGTTTTATTTTGGTACGTAAGAATATATTTTTTTACACTCAAAACCAATCTATTTTCAATAAATTACGGAATTTATGTGTTTTTTTAGAGAGACCGGTCATTATAAATCAGTTAAGTTAAATGTCATGAAGTGTGTTATATTTTATAGTTAACTGTGGCATGTTAATTTTATTTTCCGGCTCCAAAACCCGGGGCTTAAATTCCGGGGGGGAATTCCTAGTTTATCCCTTCGGGGGGGAAAAAACCAAATTTGTTGGACTTTCATGCAGACTGAGCACCTGACAGGAACATCTGCACATGTACCTCAGCATCTAAGATCACGAAAACTGAGATAGGCACAGAAGTCCTTGGCCCTCATGGGTTGTTGCGCTACTGATTTTAGTTTAATATAAGCTACCGTGGTTTTAATATATATATCTACTTATATATATATTACAGTAAATCCTTAAAATTTAAAAAAATAATAAACTTACAAATTTGCTCAGTATCCAATATTAAATTCTGTTATATCATTAAATGAAATACGAAATCAGCGCACGAAATTGGAAAAAAATGCTTGACTCATATTAAAATATGCTACTTTTTCCGCCCTAGTGATATCAGAATTTAATATAATATCGAAGAACTTTCCTCCACTTCATTTATATTAATCATATATTTGATTAGAGAAAAAGTGTTTAAAGTCCGTTCTTTTTTTCTTCAACATTATACAATAAGAAATTGAGGATGTGGCGCCCAGCTGTTAAATTCCCAAATTCTGGAAGAATGTCGATTCTTTATTCCACCCCCTCTCTCTCCTTCTTTGCCTCTTTTTTCTTTAATGTCTTCAAAAGTTTTTCGATTTCACGTTTGTCATAAAATCTGGCCCGTAATGGGCCACAAAGGTTTATCGAATATTATTGGGGGATCGCCAAAAAAAAAAGAATTAAGACTATTTTTTTATCTATTGTTTGCATCATATATGTTTATCATTTGTTGTTGAAGGAAAACAGATCAATACAGCGTTTCTCAAACTGTGGGGAGCGCCCTCCTAGAGGGGCTTGATAACCCTAAGTGGGGGGGGGCGAGCACATCAAAAAGTAGATAATAAAAGATTATTTAAAATAATTATTAATTTACTGAAAAGAAGCAAAACAAAATACATTGGGATAATAAAAAAATAAAGTACACATTTACACTGATATAATACACTTGTAAAGGTATCAGTACTGCTTAATACATGTGATAATTATTTAATTAATACTAATTTAAGAACAAGTTAAATAATTACTATTGACTCCATGGGCATCATACACAAAATTATATACAAAACTTCATACTTATCTTGATAATTCGTACGGTATCCGACTACGTTCGGAACCGCGATATTAAAAAAGCGCATAAATGCATAATTTTCACGATATTTAGTGTCACTTGGATTAGAATACATGTATAAAATTGTTTTAAGGACACTTTGACAAAAAAAATTTATTTAAATACAATATTTTGGCAAAAAATTAACTTAGAATAATCTTTTTTCCAAATGTTCTCCTTTTGTGAAAAATGCTTCTATTATAATAATATTTTGCCTGTATATAGCTCAGACCTCTCTACTGAGGCTCAAGTAGGATTTTTGAAAACCTCATATTATTTTCAGAGTTACAACCCATTGAAATAATTATCGGCGTTTTTTCTTAAAATTTTTTCCTTCTGTTGTCGTAAAACATGGATAAACCCACTTCTAAGTTATATATTTCAAAAATTCTAGTTGAGCCTCTGTAGACAGGTCTGAGCTACATACAGACAAAATATTATTATAATAGAAGCATTTTTCACAAAAGGATTACATTTGAAAAAAAGATTATTCTAAGTTAATTTTTTGCTAAAATATAGTATTTAAATAATATTTTTTTGTCAAAATGTCCTTAAAACAATTCTATACTTATATTTTAATCTAAGTGACACTAAATATCATGAAAATTATCCATTTATGCGCTTTTTTAATATCGCGGTTTCGAACGTAGTCGGATACCTTAAGGTCTTTTTATAGCTTTAGCACCAAGGTACATTATTATTACATTCAATACATTTTTATTGTATTTAGGAGGGGGGGGGGACGTGATGAAATTTATGATCGAAAATTGGATCGCATATGTTGAAAGCATGAGAATCACTGGAGTAATAGCAAAATATCTCAATTTAATGTATGGTATTTCATTAATTTATTATTTTTAAATGATCATTTTAATAGATTTTTGTAGTAACAAAGCATAAAATTACAAATGTCCTGATTTCTAAGAGACTGATTCTAAATTTTCATCAATAAAACGGTTCCTGCTTCGTGTGATCATTTTAATCCATTATAAAAATACTTAATATTTTTAATTGTTTCTTTGATACAACTATACAAATTATAAGTCTGTAGTCACCTAATATCATATAACACGCATTAAACTAGTCGCCCATCCTGTACAGTGACGCTGATTGCTGTACCGTAGGGTCTGAGTTCGAATCCTGGAGAAGGCATGGATGTTTGTAAATGTATAGTGCCTTCGCGGCTTGGGGATACTCGGAAAAGCTGCAGTCCTTTTTTGAGGTAAGTGGAAGGGGAAGAGAGGTGGGAGGTCCCTGACAACCTTCAGAGTGTTCTTCCTCAAAATTGGGACGGAATTGAGCTAAATCGTACTGTCACCTGTATGGTACTCAAAGCTACGGCTAACAACAGGCGTACATCTAGCCCTTTGCCGCGATGAATATTGTAGGCCTCGATCTGACATTATTAGATAGGTTGCATTAGTAACAATAACAACAATGCTTCAAACAAGGGACGTGGCCATGGTAACCAAGTGGTCATGGTCGCGAACTCGTGGCCGGCGTTATCAAGTCACGGGTTCCAGTTCTAGCGATGCTGAAGACTCTCCGCATATAGGGGCAGATGCACATTAAATATGTTGAGGCTCAAAGTCCTACCATTGGCGTGATGTGGAAGTTTGAAGAGGAGGGTGCCAGCTCAGGTGTTAAACTCCACATTATTGTGGTTTAAATTTGCGAGGTCTTCAGAGGGAGCCACAAATTGCAATCAAATCGAATTAAATTGGAATTTTTTTTTTCCAGTGGAAAAAAGTTGAGTCTTTACAATATATATTCAAGTATTATATCATGTGTTTGAAATTCTGAAATATTAAGTTGGGGAAAAATAAATCCATTATTTTTGCATGAAATTCAAGCACTTTATTTAACATGTTTCGCATTGTCTGATTTGGATCAAATATGCACCGTTTTACTGTATAGTTTGTTGCCATTTTAAGGGTAGTTTCATAATGCTTCTCTCATAGAAGTCTTGGTCCTTATTGGTGAAAAACTGTAGTTTGACAATCATCTCTTGATCCCAATTTCTTTTCACTCAGGAAGTTTTGCAATACGAAAAATGTTTGTAATCGCTTGGTGCCAAGTCTGAACTATATGTTGGATGTATTAAAACTTCCCAACGAAGTTCACAGGGTTTCTGACGAGTCACACACACTACAGACGTTTGTGGCCTGGCGTTGTCCTGATGGAACACAACACCTCTTCTGTTGGCCAATTCTGGCTGCTTCTGGTCGATTGCTAGCTTCCAACGGTCAAGTTGTTGACAACAGATATCTGAATTTAGGGTTTGGCCATACGGAAGCAACTCATAATAAATTATTCCTTTCCAGTCTCACTAAATACACAATAGAACCTTCCTGGCCGTTTGTCATGGTTTGACTACCGTTTGAGCTACTTCACCACACTTTGAGCACGATCATTTTCGCACAATATTGTCGTATGTGACCCACTTCTTATTTCCAGTCATCATCCGTTTAAGAAATGGGTAGATTTGAGGGGGTCCGCAAATGGGTCCGTTTGACCAAGGCTTCGCAGATGGAAATTCGATCCGTCATGTTTTTTTTATGTTGATTGGTGTGGCACCCAAACATCGAGTTTCTTTTTGAATCCAACTTTGTGCAAATGGCTTAAAACTGCTTTAGCTCCTGGGCGATGCTGCGACTATTAACATGACAGTCAACTGACTATTTCTAAGATTTTATCGGTATTTTCGACGGGGGTGCCTGTGGAGGTGCATCCTTTAACAGAAAAAATGCCTGAACGGAATCGACGAAAAACCAAAATTGCACGTAATTAGCTGTTACATTTTGGCAACCCTAAACATCATTCACAATTTTAGCCTCTTGGCTTGCATTTTTGCCTTTATCAAAGAAAAACTGTAAAATGTATTGAATTTTTTCTTTGTTGACTTCCATTTTTAACACCCTGTAACTCACAACTGAATGGACCAAACAAAAACAGCAAAGAATTTTGTTAGTGTGAAATGTCACCTTGACAACAAGCATACATTTGAAAGGTTTGATCGATACTTCACGAGATATTGACATCGGTAAATTTTTGATAAATGAGTCCGCTTGTTGGGGACAAACATAGGTTTCGTTGACTAACCGATGGAGACATTAGCTTATGACTTAACGCACAATGGACACTTTATTGAGAGGGGCATAGAAGACCTTGGTCCCAGGGGGTTGCACCATTGAGTTTAGTTCTAAAAGAGGTGTAAAATAATGAGGAAGTGGGTTTACCAAAACAGATTAACAGTGCCGGTTTAAAGCTCATTTCGGCCCGGGCGCAGAAGACCGGCCCTCTTAGCACTGGCGGATAAAAATTTTAAACCAAAAAAAATCGGATAAGTCCAGCTTATTTGACTTTCCGCCCTCCTTTTTCAAGCGTCCATGTAAAAACCCGGGGGTTTCCCAAACTCATATTCTGAGCACTTCAAAGCCATAAAGTTTTAGTGTTATTTTGGGAAAAAGATCCGGATAATGGGAAGAAAACGTCGCAAAAAAGGTTTAAAAAAAAAAAAAATGATTAAAAGTAATCAAAAGGGATTGGTTGATAAAAAAAAGCCTTTTCTAAAAATATTTTAATTTTTCGCATTAAGTTACAGGACAATTTTTATTTGAAATGGAATTTTGAGTTTTTCTTTAATTTTTTTTTGCTGAATTTTCTTACAACTTTATTTGATAAAATACTCAAATTACTGTGCCCATCCATTATAGGGAAAAAAGGGCCGAGGTGCATGAAAAGATTTGATCAGGGGTCTGGGAAAAAACCCCCGTGTTTTAGCCCCGCATCTCATTTTCCGAACCACTGGGAAATGAAAGGTTTGGTTTACTGTCAGCCAGGATAGAACCCTGAACCTGTGGTGTGGAAGGGATACGCTTTTCCGGCCATATTTGATAAAATCATTTTAAAAAATTTTTTTAAATAAAAGTAAATGAAATGAAAATAATGATAAGACAATGCTTTATTATTTTTTTAACAAATTAGTATTTTTAGATTGGGAAAATTTGCTAGGGTTTCCTCTTTTTTCTCCCCAAAAGTGAGGGCAAAGAAAAGGGGTTTTGGTCGAAAAAACGGGCGACGTTGCTTTAAAAGTCTTGGGAATGAAGAATCCATAATTAGAATATTGATTTTATAAATGCTTGACAATCTGTACCATTCTTTTTCACTAAAAAATTCAAAAAAAAATTGGGTTTTAAATTATTTAGTTAATTTTATGATTTTTGGACATTATGGATTACTGATAAAATATAAAAACTTAAATTATTTATTAGGTTTGGGGGAAAAAAAGAAACATTATTTTTGGATGAAATTAATTTATTTAACTTTTTTTTGGGGATATTCCGATTTTCAAATATCACCATTTTGTTCTATTGCCTTTTTAAAGGTACTTCATAATACTTTACATAGAATTTCTTATCCCAATAAAAATCTTTAATCATTTTCACAATTTTCTTGATCCCAATTTTTATCACTCGGGAATTTTTGGGCAAAAAAGATGGTAATCGTTTTTGCCAGGCCAAATTTTTGGGTGGATCCCCAAAAAACCCCAAAAAAGCCCGAAAGTTTCGGCAAGAAAAAAACCTTTCCAATCCCACCAAATACACAGTAAAACCCTTTCCCCCGTTAGCCCTGGTTTGCCCCCATTTGAGCTGCTTCCCCCGTTTTTGACCACGATCGTTTGCATAATATTGTGTTTTGACTCATTTCCCTTTCCCCACCATCCGCAAGAAATGGTCAAATTTATTTTTGGCAAGGCCCAAAATTGGGGAATTGATCCATCTGGGTTTTTTTAATTGGTATGGCACCAAACATCGCTTTTTGAATCCAACCGCAAAATGATTTAAAACTGTTTTATGGTTGATTTTAGCTCCTGGATGCTACACAAAAAATGCCCGGGGAAATTCGGGTTTTTTCGGGGGTTTTATAAATTTTTTACGACGGGTCTGCTTGTGCCCAACATCAAAAATGCCTGAACGGGAAACGACAAACCAAAACGAGCAATAAGCTGTTACAGTATCGGCACCCTAAACAATTTCAATTTCAGCCGCCTGGTTGAATTTGCTTTTATTAAAAAAAAAACTTAAAATGTACCAATTTCTCTTTGTTGATTTCCCATTTTTAAACCCGGGGCCCCAAACCCGAATAACCCAAAAAAACAGAAAAAAGTTTTTTTGGGGGAAAAATATACCTTGACAATGAGCCCAAATATGAAATTTTTGCGATACTTCACGAGATATCGAACTACAGCCACCCCGAAAAATAATGGTTTTTTTTCCCCAACCTAATTTTTAAATACGGAAATTTTTTACTTTTTAAAATGGGCCAAAAAAAGGTTTTATAATGTAACAGGAATAGATTTTTGGGGAGAAAAAATCCAATTGATTGTTTCAAATAGAAATAATATAAGAAAAAAGTTTTTTCCTGAGAACAGTAAAATTAAAAAATAAAGGGATTTTGGGGTATTTCCAATTTTAAAAAATTTATCAAGTTCAATTAAAAGATAATTATTCTTTTGTGCTTCAGCAAGTTCAAAATATTTTGTTCTTTGCGCATTTTCTTAAAAAAAAAAAAAAAAAAGTGGGAAATCTCTAAAATCTAGCAATGTGTTTAGTTTTTGAAAATTCAGAAAAATGTTCCTTGAATGACGATATCAAACTAATAGAGTTTTTTACATATGTGGTATGGAAATGTCAACAACAAAAAATGAAATTTTTGGAAATGCACCGGGCTCCTAAGATGAGTGAACACATGATTCTATTGATTTAGGTACAAAACCGTAAAATCACCAATAAAAAAAAAAATTTAATCAACCCTTTTCGAGTAATGATATTTTTATCAATGTGTGTGTGCCGTATTGATTCCAGGTTTTAGATAATCATTTTTCTGATAAAACCTGTTGCATTATACTTATTTTACTCAATGCTGTATTTTTATTAACTCTTTCATATAGATGGAACGTGGAACTTTGGCTCAAAGCAGTGCTGGTGCAACTCAAGACAGTGCTGAAGATCACATTTACGCTGAAATTGGTGACATTCAGAATACTACTGCACCAACAAACGATGATTCTATCTACACGGAACTTGTTCCGAGTGATGAGTACGAAAAACCTAAATCGGCTAGTCAAGACACTATCTACACAGAGATACTTCCGACCGAGAGTGAATATGAAGAGCCTATAAAAGGAAGTAAAGATGATCATATTTATTCAGAGATCCGTCCGTCTGAGAGTGAGTATGAAGAGCCTATAAAAGGAAGTAAAGATGATCATATTTATTCAGAGATCCGTCCGTCTGAGAGTGAATATGAAGAGCCTATAAAAGGAAGTAAAGATGATCATATTTACTCAGAGATCCGTCCGTCTGAGAGTGATTATGAAGAACCTATAAAAGGAAGTAAAGAGGATCATAGTTATACAGAAATAATTCCGAGTGAGAGTGATTATGAAGAACCTAAAAAGGAAGTAAAGATAATATTTACACTGAAGTTATTCCCAGTGAGCATGAATACGAAACAATAAAAGAACCTGAGGTAAAAGAACTTAAAAACATTTTTAAAAAATTCGTTAGTTAAAGGTATTCTATAAGAATTTAAATTTTAAAAAATTAAATCGAATAACTTTTATAATTAAGATTTTCATTATTGTCAATGCTTGTTTATAAAGCAGAGAGAGATTATTTTTCTTTTTGAATAGGTCGCATTTTATTATTTAACCCTTTAACTGCCGATTAAAATTTACGTGATTCACTCACTCCTTAATATCACCGTATTTCACACAAGCACGCATGCGCGGTACATTTAAGGTGAATGAAAAGGGGTAGATATAAGTAAAATTTTCTCTGAAATAGTAAATCCTTCGCAAACACTGCCAAGGTCATTTTGCTGCAAAGCCTTCGGAATCGTAATATTGATAGCAATGCAAAGAAAAGGTCGTTATCGGAAAGACGTATATATACGTGCGGGTCATTTAAAGCACCTTTTGAATGAGACGTATATATAACCGGTGGCAGTTAAAGGGTTAAAATTTTTTTACTGAATTTTAAGACGTTTAGTTTAAGGTTACTTAACTTTAACTTTTATTTTAAAAATTAATTATATATTATGTTTTAATAATAAAAAGTCAAACCTTGAAGTCACTTTATCAGATTATAGAAAATTTGATTTTGTCTTGTTGGATTACAACTATGCCCAAGGATACCAAAATCAGTTAATCAAGGAAGTTAGATACAACCACAGGAGACACGATACAAAAATAGAGGTAATTGATAAGCAAATGTTTAAAGTTTAGTGCGAATCTGAAGGATCCCACACAGAGCAATGACTCTACAATTGACCTACGCGGCCTGTATAAAAATGGGGCCTAGTGAAAGATCTATAAACGGGAAAGTCACATGAGACGTTAGAAGAAATATTAAGTGAAATATCAGGAAAAGAAGAAATTTCTTGCAATCAGCAGATTTTGAGAAGGGTTTATCAATGGCTTGAATAGCCCCGGGTGATCAATCGCTATGCTATGCTGCTCGTTAGGTTTATCATTCCGAATGTACCATCAAAGGATGTTAAAATTAATATACACATGATGGTATTTTTGCACATAGTTGGGTGACTAGAGTTATGACAAAAAGATACATTGAAAGATCATGCGTCAAGCGTTTTCTGATTCCATACACTGATCCATTTTACTTCACAAACATGTCTAGAGATTCCTGCTTATTTCTGCAATAAACAGGAATTCTACAATTCCTAAGATTCCGAATTCTCCTCGAACCATTTCTGGACAGATAGTGAAAGCAAACCTGCTATAACAGCACCCTTCATGTGAGAGCAGCTGTTGCCATCAGATCATCGGGTGAGATAAAATCTACATTGGGTGAGTGAGTGAATATTAACATCGCACTGTTCAGCTACACGAGGGCTTTTGGCGACAAAATCTACATTGGAGCAAACCCGAAGTGATGTGGAACGCTTCTGATTGGCAATCTGTGGGGCTCAGTGATGAACACTATTACTGAGTGTGAGTATGGAGACATTTTGGTGACCTATAAAGTTTCATTATTGACCAACGTAGTTCCCCCGCTGCTGGTAAAATGATCGGGGGGGGGACATAACATATGATATAATTGTTTTAGCTTCGATGTGATGATAATAAGAAAAACATTAAAAACCGGTGGTACATGTTTACCACCTGATGTGCCTCCATTTCATATATATATATAGTAATATAAAACAAAAGTGAAAAAGTACTAGAACCTACAGTGCTAAAGCAGGAAGAAATTGGAATTCACCAGACACAACAAATGTAGATACAAAAAAAATCTTTGGACTAAACTGGAGACCTATTATGATTTCTGAAGCTGTCGCTGAATTAGGCCAGCGAATTAGGGTTAGCAATGCTTTATGGATCCACCTTCCCCGTACAGCAGAAACTTTCAACATAATAGGGAAAAAACCAAGTTATATATATATATATATATATATATATATATATGTATGTATCGGAGCTCCTAAGTACAGAGGCATGTAAATGCAATTTATATCGGGACTATATTGATGATTATCATCAACACGTTGTGACGGGAGACCTTGGCATTGTGAAAGATGATTTATTGAGAAATTTTATGAAAAAAGGTAAGGCTTATGATCACAAAAAATAAATCTAACGTTATGAAACAAATCAATAAGGATTTGATAATTTCTACCTTAAAATTGCAATTAAATACGGAATGTCGATAGAGGATTTCAATCAATTTAGATCTTATGTAGCAATAGAAATTGGAAAATTAGATTTCAGTGTTGAAAATGAAATTATGTATAAAGATCTTAAGGCATCAATAGAAAATATCCAAAAGGACTTCGTGATTACATATGTTGATAAGGTCTCTGCTAATTATGCCATAATCTGTAAATATTTTTATAGTAAAATGTTCAGTAATAATGTTTTAAATAATAATGCACTTCAAAAATCCAATTCATAGTAATAGAGATGATAATCGTCTTTTGGCTTTGAACAAAAGACTGAATATTCATCTAAATAATATTAAATATCCACGCATTTTTTAACACCAAAATTTCATAAAAGCCCTATAAAATTGCGTAGTATTACTAATAGGTACAATACATATATCACGAAGTCTAGGAAGATCTTACAATCTCTTCTTCAAAATATAATTGATAACTTACAAAACACAGCAATAATTAAAAATAGCTTAGAAATTGCCAGAGTCACTAAGGATATGTTAATTTTTTCCATGCATGCCTTTGACTTTGAGGACCTTTTTAATTCTATCGATATTGATGATATGATTAGGGTTCTACAGTTAATTTACGATAAATAGGAGTTATATAATTCAATGAAAAAAGAAAAATTTGATATTCTTGTTAACCTCGTATTGCAAGAAAATTTCATTGCATTTGATCAGAATCTTTATAAGCAGATCAAAGGATTATCTCAGGGTGGTCCTGCTAGTAATTGTTTAGCTAACCTATATTTATATTTTTTTGAAATTGATCATATTGTTAATGGTTCTTACTTGATTTATCGTTATATAGATGATTTAATAATTTTTGATAAAAATAGTGAATACAAACCAAATATTACTTTCACCCTGACTATCTCAACCTCTTTAAAACTAACTTTAACTCTAATATGGTAGAATTCTTGGATTTAGACTTGCATCTTATTAACAATAAAGTAGTCAGTAACATTTTTGACAAAAGAGATTCTTTTAAGCTCCATGCAATTAAAATTCCTGTATAGAATAGTAATTTGCATTTATTAATTTACAGAAATATTATTTTGAATTTTTTATTTAGAAATGATAACAACAAATGGATAAAT
The DNA here is from genome assembly GCA_019973955.1 of Trichonephila inaurata madagascariensis. NCBI lineage: Eukaryota > Metazoa > Arthropoda > Arachnida > Araneae > Nephilidae > Trichonephila > Trichonephila inaurata. Next base: position 45,752 of record BMAV01009436.1, read on the forward strand.
TCAATAATATCAAAAAAAATTTTCAATGTTGTTTAGATCATGAATACTCTTTTAACTTCTTAATAACTTATATTCATCACAAATACATTAATCGTTTTGCTACTTCTAATTCCAAATCCACCACACAACAATAGGATTTCAAAGTCAGCATGTTAGTGATCTTGCTGTGAAGATTATATTATAACACTCTTCTCACAGTTTACATCTTTTCCACACACATCTAGAACATCTTACACGTTTTTGACAACCAACCAATTCATAGCCTATCAAATTTGATTGTCATCTCTCTTGGCATCTATCTTTGCTAGGTAGTTTAAAAGATGTGTTTATATATATTCAGGTTTTTTAACTCGGTGAATAATAGCTTTCCATTAATTTCAAGACTCTTGGCTCTCTTGGAAAAGCTCTGTGAGTAAAAATTTTGTGAAATTCTTTTTTGAAAAATACTTTTCCTATGTAATTATTTTAGGAATTTTCTGCTTTAAGATTTTAGGAGAATTTGTTGCAGAATAGTTCAGTGGTTTTATCATACTTTCTGTGAGTTTTTATATATACTTTGAATTTTTTTTATTTGATTTGGTTTTTCCTACCGAGCTGCAAAGGGGGAAGGTTGGCGCCTTCAAACTAGTTTAACCCCACTTATTCGGTCCTAAGTCCGAAATCGCTTTCTGACTCGCTAGGTTCTTTTTTGCAGTTCCTTTTTTGTATTTTTCCATAAATTCGATCTTCATGTTTTGCTTTTATATTTTTATTGCGTTATTTCTTGTTTTTGATATATCATATAAATTTCTTTCTATATATATATATATATATATATGCCCGTCGTGAGCCCTGCTTGGGTTCTTCTGATATGTTCAGAATCTTTCCGTTCTCAGACATGTCCTCTACTGATTACATTTGCGATCGAATGAAACTCAAGATATGTACGTTTAAAAACAGGGTTCAAGATTTATGAGTTTATCTACTACAGAACAATGCCAGACGTTTGTTGAATTCAATGTCGTACTGTGTTCTGGCATGTATTGGAGCTTGAGGCGTCCAATCCGATGTTCAAGATGGTCAGATATGTCACTCTACAATTATTTAATTGTATTTTTAAATCATATTTCATTCAAAAAAATTTCATACTTTTCCTAATATGTATCAAATTTCCTTTCAATCTGGTGGTTTCTTCTTGATGCACATATTTCCTTGTCTGTGATGAATGAATATTATCAATAAATTTCTTTCATGCGAAAAATTCGATCAGTTATAGCATAAAGTGTGTTATAGTTGTAGATTTTGTTTGCTAAATTTGTTTGAATCTATTTCTACAGGAAAGCAATGAATCTCAACCATCCGCCAGTGCGAGCAGGAGTTCGCAATCTCGAACTCCCAGGCCAAGAACCAGTAAAGATTATTATGAAACACCAATAACGAAACAAAGCAGTGATAGCGCATATCCAGTTTTTGTAACAAAAAGATATCCGCGTTCCCTAGAAAGGACTACAGGTTCAGGTTTTCAACCATGGCTGCCAACCGTTGAAAAACCAAAGAAAAAAGTTGAAAAATCTGAATACGAGGAACTTGCCGAGATCATTCTAAAAACATCGAAAAGTGAGACAAATCATCAAGACAGCAGTAAGCTACCCAACTTGGAGGAAATGGGCTATGATGTAGAAACACTTTCAGAACTAATCAAAGCACTTTCAAAAAGATCAAAAACTAGTGAAAAATCTAGGGATGAAAAGGATACAACGAAAAATCAGAATGCAAGCGATCGTCGACATAATTCTGAAAGTTTACCTAAAGCTCCAAAGAAGAGCAGTTCTGCCAAAGAAAAGTCGATAAATACAATTCGAAACAAGAATCTGAAAAAACCTTAATAACAAAGTTTGATACAAGGAGAAAAAGCCTACAAGATAACGACTTATCTATGTGCTATAATTGAAATTAAAATGTTTAAAATTTTAATTATAGAATCATTTTTTTAAAGGAATTTTACTCTTTGTAAACATTGGATTATTAAAGTTATTGAACATTCCTATCATCTAATAAAATTGTTGTTTCATATTATGCGATCTCTTTTAATTTACACATATATTATAAAATATTTAAATTGGTTGCTTTAACAAAATAATTTTAAACTTTCAGAAAAAAATATTATTTTTTTCATTTTTTTATCGTTTTGGAGAGTTAATACAATCCAATAAAAAGAGGAGCGAAAAATTTACTTTTATAGTTTTCTTTTGATATTAGGGTTTTTTTTATCAGTATCTTTCAGAATTGGTGAACCTATTCCAATTTATTAAAAAAAATATTTCTTTCATTGAATTAAATAAAATTTATTCCTCAGACTTTCTTGAATGTTGAATTTCAAAAAAGAAAAAGAAACAAACTTAAATACATCAAATTATTTTTTTTTATATAAGTCAGCATTAATATTTGTAAGTATATATGACTTAATAGTTGACAGAAAATAACAATTGCTTTTACAGCCAGGAACAAAAGCCAAGGAAAAATGCCAAAACATTTAATAAGTATCACAAGGAATTTTTGCACTAAACAGAGAAGCATTCATCGATATTTTAAGTAAGTATAAGAGACAACAAACAAGCATTAAACATTTTAATTAAACGTACCTAATTTTGTTTATCGCCCTTGTCTCATGCTTTAAAAGTATTTTAGAATGTAGTAATAATTAAAAAACCAATAGTTTTAGGGTAAAAGTTTAAGTTCGACCTTATATTCATTTTGAAATAATACTTTAATAGTTCATTGAAATTTTATATATACAAGATAATCGTTTGACAATTCCATAATAAAGCTAGTCTGATTTGTAAAAAATATTCCTTTTTTTTCAGTGGTATTGTTTAATTTATTTCTCAATTTCAAAAGTTAATTATATATATGCAAATGTAAGCAAATTTAAAAAGAAGAAAGAAGTTGAGTAATGCATGATTTCTCTTTAATAGAGTAAAATGTAAAATTGGATTAATTTTTTTTTTACTTTCAATGTATTTTAATATAGTTTTTATTATTATATTCATTATTTGCTTCTCTTTATAGTTACTAATGTTACATTTTTACTCACCATAAAGAATTCTTCGTGATAATTACATTTCTTAGATAATTTCTTGATGATAAGACAAATGTAATATGCATCGAATTTAATGAAAAATGTAGCTCCTTAAATATTAAAATAAAATATGGTACTCCACTCGAAAATGGAATACTGAATTTGTCTTTAGAGGTACTTAAATATTATTCCTGATTAAAGAAAAAAAAAATGTACACCTTTTGAAAGAAAATGTAGGCTGTTTTCCATAAGCATGCAATAGGACACGATAGCCCAGTGAATATGGTTTCATACTTCATAACTGGTAATGTCCCATACGAGTCGTAGGCTCCAGTCCTCGTTCTACGGAAAACTTGTCATGTAGATGATAGGGTATATCTTAAACGAAGCTCAGAATGAAAGTTTTCACGTAGAAAGTTCTTGAATTTAGAAGAATAATGTATCAACTCAGTTATCCTCCTTATCTTTTTATCGAAGTTCTTCGCCATTAGACATGTATAATTTCTAGTACGACTCTAAATCAGACTGGCTTGGAAAAGTTTAATTTACCCAACACTTTGAAGTTTGCAACTTTCCTTAGAGTCATATATGAATTCACAAAAAAAGCTCTGGTAATAACAAATTCATATAACAAATAATAACAAATTCATAAGCTAAATTTATATATACCATATTTATTTGAATCCAAGCTGCCGTCGATTCGAAGCCGCAAACCAAATTCTCAACAAGTTTTTGTGAAAAAAAAAAAAATAGTGTAAAATGGTTCTCATCGATATCGAATATTTACGAAATTATGAATAATTAAAATTAGATCTAATAAGAAGTGAATAATTAATTTATTTTACCAGTATTTTACACTTTTATATACATACATGAACCTGTAATGGCTCTAACCACCATCCTAGAAATTTTTTCATCTTCGATTCTAAGCTACATCCGATTTTCTGTATTAATAACATTGGGAAAAAGGTGTGGCTTAAATTCGAATAAATGTGGTATTTTTTAATGATTTTTCTTAAGCTCAGATAACTTTTTTTAAAGATCGTTCATAAATTATTCTATTTTAAATAATATTAATTACATTTAATTTAAACTTAATATTTTATTTTTGAGAAATTTTAATACGATTGGCTTTTATATAAAAGCCATTTCTCTTAAATAATGCATTAATAACTATTATTGGAATTATTTAATGTGAATATTTTTGAGAGTTCAACGGGCGGCTTCTCAAAACTCTTCATACGTAGCACTGATTCATCTGTGAGACTGCTTCTTGAAAGATCCTTAATTTACCTCAAGTTACCGACTTTGAATAGCCAATTAATTCCGCTTTCCAAGGAAAACTAACAAATAATAAATGCGATCTATATACCTATGATAAGGGACTTGATTAGTCACGTGTTAGGAAATGATTGAAGGTTAGCGCCATGTGATCGAAGATAATATTCCTCACGAAAATTAAATAATTTGCAATAATCAGATAAAGAGATTTGCATCAGCAGTTTCAAGATATTTGTGCGCGTGTAGTTTATTTTTTTTGGAGAGACACCTTCAAATTTCCCTTCCAGATGCATATTTATTGGAAAAGAAAATTATACAAATTTTGTTTTTTCGTAAAAAATGGTTTCCCAAAGAGCTTTCATTATATTACGATGATAACTATTGTTGAGTATCTTTCGATCTCATATATTAATGTTTGGGGATCATTCTTCTTCATTTGTGGTGCGGTTTGAGATTTGTCTATTATAGACATTCTTGTGTCGATTTTTATTTTTAAAGCAATGTTGAAAACATTCATCTACGGCAGTTTGACAAGCTTTGATTCATACCATTCTAAGAAAATTGCGTATTTGGAAGTGTCCACTGAACCATATTAATTTCAGAGTTGCTTTTTTAAGAGTCACATCTAGGCACTAATATTTCATAACATTCATGAATCATGTCTGACTTCAACGATTTTTTCCTTTTCTACTTCACTTCCCTTAATTAAAAGAAAAATTAAAAGAAACTTGAAAAAAAAAACGAAATTTCTTTTAAGAAAAAAGCTTGCTACTTTATATGTTGTGTAAACTAGCATATACGTTTTCAAAAATTTGCTGATTTGACCTTTAGATGAGAGTATGTTGTTTTCTATTGCCATTGCTAAGCAAATTAAAACCATTCAACCAAGATCAAAAATAAAATCAAAATAATGTTGAATCATAAAAGTTTCCTGTACATTTAAATTTTAAATAAGTCCTTTCATACACACATACATAAGGTGCGTATATCTCCTTAAATATATCTATTATTACTTTAAAAATATGTTTTGTTTCTTTATTTCTTAACAATTTAATCTTTTAGGAAAACTGCACAAGACTTTCAAATTATTAGCTTCTTCTTTTAAACTGCTTTTTTAAAAATATATGTCACTTTTTAAAAAGTCTCTTTCCTGTAAATATCTAGCCAATATTGATGCCTCATAATCAGATTTTCTTCCGGTATGAGAGATTTGTAAACATCTAATCCATTTCAATTAAATTTTGTCACGTAACGTGAACACAAACACATGGTCTGAAAACAAATCTGTGCTTCCAAAAGAGAGAGAGAGAGGAAAATATATCTTACTTAATTAAATAATCTTACAACAGTATTAAGTTATTATAAACTTAATACCGTTGGCTGAAACGGTTTGAAGTTTTTCAGTAATATAGACGATACCACAGAGTATGAAAATTTTTTATTGTATGTTACATTAAATTTTCCTTTTAGATTATAAGGTTCTTTTTTAAATCTTATAAAAAGTATTTCCTGTATGGTATATATATACTTTTAAAGCTTAATCCTACGTTAATTTTAAGAAATGTTGCGCAGTTTATTTAGAACAAGTAATATAAAAAAATAATTTTTAAGGCAATTTCTACTTAGGTCAACAAAGAAAGATTTTACTTTAGTTTACTTATTTAGTTCTATTAAATAGCTAAAATTAATATAAATATGTATATATGTATGACAGAATCACAATATAAGTGATAAAATTGAAATCGATTTTCTTTGCAATTTTCCATTTTCCTTTCTATATAGGGTGTTGGACTATTTTTTTTTGTTTGTTTGTTACTATTTACTCATTCATTAAATTTAATTATTCTAATAAAAAAGTATGGTAAAAAAATCCATTTTCAGAAATTAGGTCATCCCAGGCGGGATTCGAACTCACGACCTTTAAATTTGAGGACCAACGCGCTATCCATTGCGCTACAGTGAAACAACGAGCAATTTTCTTCTTTATATATGGTGTTGGACTATTATTTGTTTTTGTTACTATTTATTCATTAATTAAGTTTAGTTAATGAATTAATATTTAGAAAAACTGTATTAACATCAAGTGTCATTTACTACAACTTTAAAAAAATGCATTTATACTTGAGAGGATGAATAGAAAGTATTTTATTAACGACTGAAAATTTGAACAATATATATATACACATATATATATATATATAGGGAGAGAGTGAACTAATACACTATCTGGCCAAAAGTATCCAGGCACCCAGTGGTATGGACTTAACGCATCCTGAGGCACATATTAACATGATGTTGGTCCCCCTTTTGCATGGATGACAGCCTGCACACGTTTAGGAAGACTTTCCACCAATTTTTGATAGGTGACCATGGGAATTGCCTTCCAGACGTCCATCACAGCTGAAGTGAGTGCTTGCAGAGATGATGGTTGATTTGGCTGGCTACTTAATCTGCTCTCTAATTCATCCCAAAGGTATTCTATGTGATTTAGATCGGGGCTCTGAGAAGGCCAGTCCAGTTTTTGAACAACCATTTCGTCAAACCACGCCTGTGCAAGCCTCGATGTGTGAATGGAGCAGTTATTCTGCTGGAAGATAAATGGGCCTCCCCCGAAATATTGCCATAGAGTTGGGAGTGCAGCATTGTCCAGAATGTCCACATACATCTCAGAGTTCATGTTTCCAATCACAGGAACTAACGAACCCAGCTAAACCACGAGAAACACCCCCACACCATTATGCTTCCACCACCAAACTTAACAGTCGGCAGAATGCAGTCACTAAAGAAACGTTCGCCGGGCATCCGCCAAACCCAGACGCGTCCATCCGACAGCCAGACTGTTAAGTGAGATTCATCACTTCAAAGAACAGTTTTCCACATGTCCACAGTCCAATGACGGTGAGCTCTACACCATTGCAATCGATGCTTCGCAATCTGTGGAGTGATGTTTGACTTGTGAGCGGTTGCACGACCATGAAATCCCAAGTTTTTTAACTTTCGACGGACAGTCCTGCTGCTAACACTAATTCCTGATGAACTTTGGAACTCCCGAGAAATTTCCACCAACGAGGACTTGCGATTTTGTTTCACTACCCTTTTCAGAGTCCTGCGGCTGCGTTCGCCAAGTATTTTCGGCCTACCGGTTCGTTTTTCTGCCGTTTCACTGCCTCGACGTTTCCACTTCACAATTACATCACTCACAGTGGATTTAGGCTTTTGTAGAATGTCCGCAATCTCACGAACTGATTTCCCGCAAAGGTGGCATCCCACTATACTGCCACGATCAAACTCACTAAGCTCCTTTGACTTACTCATTGCCTCACAAACGCATAAATACAATCTGACAAACTACTACCAGCACTTTTATAGCTTTCAATTATGTATCAAATTGCGTCACTCGTCAGAACCACTTTTTTAAGGGGTGTCCGGATACTTTTGCCCAGATAGTGTAGTAGGGATTGAAAACCCATGCAAAGAGAATATAAAACTTCAGTGTCTTTATAAAGAAATCTATTGAAATGTATCACACGTTAATCGCATTGGCACATTAACGCAAGCGTACTTTATACGAATTTTTGACTTTTTCAACTTTATTCAGAAGGAAAAGCCCCTAAAATTGCAATTTTAAAGATGTATGGTTGACGAATGACTGTAATATTGGCCATGTTTTTGAAAGTTATTTTGATATGTTTACTCTTACCATATTTGTTTTTGCATAAGATGAGAACAATAATTTGTGAAGATTTTTTCCGATTCCCCGTTACCTACAAACATTTTAAAGCATGCGGATTTTAATTTTGATTTAAAATCTGGACTTTAATTTAAATCCATATGTTTTATGCATAATATAGGTTATGAAACGTTTATTTTTATGCTGGACAATCATAAGCATAAATTTGTTCAATCACTTTTGAGAAAAATGAAAAAAAAAAAACCTTAATTTTTCGATCACTGACCTCCCCAATAATGCTTAAAATCTCCTAACCTGGAGCTGTTATGGTCTATAAATTTCAAATTCCGCGCCCTTCGGATGCAAATCATAGAATGATTTTCGAACAATGGGATATAAATCTTAGAGCGCCAACTCGACGACCTATCGTGACTCAAGTGGAGAGCACTGGAAATGAGTAATGGTAGAAGAGAAAACTTTGGAGAATAATGATATAACTTCATTTTATTCACAGAATTTATATTTAAAATTGATTCGTAGTTTATTCATAATTTAATCTGATTTTTATTTAAATCATCGATGAAATCTTCAAATAAAAATATTTACATATTTAAGTAAGATTGCACAGGTACGGTTTTGAAAGAAAATGTTCTATCTCTTTGTTTCAGTTTGTCTTTTAACCAATTTTTTAATCTTATGTGTTTATGCTTTGATTGCATTCGTTTACTTGTTAGCTTTTTTGCGTTAATTTAAAGAACTTGATGCTTTGCAACGATTAATCAAATTTTTCTTAATTTAGTATACATTTAAGTCTAGAGATTCTCTTTAATAAAAAGCCATAAAGACCATGACCATTTCGAGAGCATCTATTCTTATTGATGTACTGTAGTCTATGTAAAGAGGGTTTAAATTGTGTGTGCATAATTTTTAAATTATGTTTCTAGATTATATAAAACATATCCTTTTGTCTCTTTTTTTTAGTTTATGTTACCTTCATTTTTAGGTTCTTTTATTTATTTTGGGAAATTTGTTTGATGCTTCTTTTTACTCTTAAGGTTTTTCTTATTGCAATACTTAGAATTTATAAAAATATATTTTTTTGATCATGATTACAAGAATTAAATAAATATTCTTCTTTCTTAAGTGATTGATCGCTCTTTAGATATTCTTTAATAGCGAATATGAGAACAATTGATAATTTAATGGAAGATTAAAAATTAAATTATACAGCTGTAACGTGTTATATTTTAGCCCATTTTTCAAAGTCTGTAAATATTTAAAATCCCGTTTGCCTATTTTTATCACAGTTATCCAACTCCTGATTCTTAATTAAGTAACTTATGTTGTATTCGCGTTCTTCCTAATAATAATCCTCTTGGGGAATAATGGGTCTTTAAATATTATTCTATTGAAAATTTTCCTTCGAAGAAGATGCAATTTATTCAAATCAAGGCGTGTATTTAAATATTAACACTCAAGTTCGAAGAGAGAATTGTTAGAAGCTAACAGGGTAGCAAGTAGTGATTAACATAAAGCTAAGCGAGAGTGTTTCGTAGATTATTTGATTAATATTAAGATTGACGATTTGGTCAATTAGTTGTTAAATTAGATTCGGATCGGTTTGAATTAGATTACTTTAGAAATTATCTTCAAATATAAGAAGGTGTATTGCCTGGTGTACTAAGTGTAAATGATACGATTTACTATTATATCTTCAATTATCTCGTCTACCTCGCTATTGCTCCCATATTTAGCTATTGGTGCATTTCTTAACTTGGGTTGTTGATATTTGTTACGTTGTTGAGGATTATTAATAAATAGAGTTTGTATTGACTATGCTTAATCTTCCTTCTATCCCTCGTACAGTAATAGATGGGTCCACCCATCCGTTACAATCCCCATTATTACGCATCAATGTGATTAAAGATCGATTATTTATGTAATTTCATTACGGAAAAATTAAAGCGCTTAAAATCTTAGTTTCTTCATTCACATATTCAGAAGAAAATGGAGCAATATCCAATGGGTTTAAGATACAGGTACTATATAATTACTATTAGGTTGCTTATTTTAAATAATAGCTATTTACAAATTGAGATCATTAGGCATTCAAGAGTCATCCCAGTATTTAACTGACAGTCATTAGAAAGATCAAGTAATAATGGGCGTACACTTTCTCATTCATAGATTCTTTACGTTTCCCACAACTGCTAACAGAAATCCTTTTAGAAATGACATCTTTTAAATTTCGAAATTTATTCTTATCGGACAGTTATCGGTGTCATCTGTCTCCTGTTTCAGTTTCAGAAAGAAAAGTGTTTTTTATGAATTGACAGCTTTCATCTGAATCAACCCCTTCTGTCTTTGTTTTCAATAGTAACATTTAGAACTGGAACACAAAATAATATTAAAAAGTGTCAGATGTCTGAATCTTCCCTATTTTGCTTTTCAGAGCATTTAAAAAAAATATTGATCGTTTTTATCGCTGGCCTTGTACGCCTAAGGTTGCGGGTTTCAACCCCGGCCCATGTCGGTGGATTTTCATGATGCAGAAAATCGCCAGTGTTCATGTCGTATGTTTATGCGGCATGTAAAAGATCCCTTGAGTGCCTATTTGTCTTGGGTGTTCTCGGCAAAATTTAATTTTTAGAACAAGTTTACATCGTTAGAGTTCAGGTGCCTCGTCTGTGGAAGAAATTGGGCTTCAAAATTAATTCGGAAATTGGTATCTCCTATATGGTGCTGCACTAAAAAGTGATACCAGCTCCTGAGGAATGTACTAGGTCTGTAAAGGTAAAAGTACCAATCTACAGCCCCATTGAAAAAAATATTCAAAATACTACAAGTTTTTGTGGCATATCATAAAATCTTTTTATTCGACGAATTAACAAATTTGGTGCGAGGAAAAATATATTTCAGTAACTTTTGAATTTTCATGTATATGCTTATGTTTCTTAATTTTAAATAAAATTACATTATTGTGACAGGTTGAAAAGTAAAATTTAAACCATAAATTATTATATCTATGTATTTCTCTTATTTTTGCCTTATTTACTAAAAAGCCTTATCATGAAAATATTGTAGTTTTAGAAAGTTCAGCAAAAGATAATTAAGCATCATACACTTTTACTAAGATATTTGAAGTTTTAAAAATATTTACTTTTATGCCAACTTCAAGAAATAGTTAAATAATTTTTTTTCTTCCTAAAACAATGCAGGAGGCTCTAAAAAGTCTTTGACAAAATGGGAAAGGTGATTGCAGTCATCAAGACATATAGTATTTACAATAGAGCCTAAGATCTCATTCCATTTTAAATAAAAAAATGTTCTAGACTCCAAAGCAATTAGTTTTTGATTAGTATCCCACTAAACTTCTTAAGAGCAAAACAAAAAACACAAAAAATCTCAGCTCAGTTTAGAATAAAAGTGACTCTGACAAACTATCAGCTAGCGCAAAGTGGCTTTGGATGTGATTTTTTGCTTAGTATTAGTTTCGTCTAAAATTGAAACATTTGTTTTTACTTATGCCGCCTGATCGACAGTAACATCAAAACAAGGCCCACAAAATTCATCGCTGCAAGAAGCTAGATTTTTACGCCTGTCGTTACCGTAGCTTCGAGCTCCATACAGGGGACAGTACGATTTTGCTAACGAACTGCTTGGAAATAAAGTGATTTGACAGTGACAGTGAATTAAAGTGATGTTATGAATTTTGCATTTCACTTTCTCAAACAACTCAAATTATTAAAATTGCTTATTAAATTACCATCAGTTTAACGAAAACTATCTTCCTATATTTCAACCAAATTCGTGTTACAAAATTCAAAGAACCGAAATTAACAATTCAATTGTTAAAAAAGAAGAAAAAAATTTTCTAACTTCTACTGAAAAGGCAAGGGTTCTTCACACCAGAAAGCTTCACATCATGTTGACTAAAAATATTTCGTAAGTATATAAATATGAAATTTATGCGTAATGATATCGTTTATATTATTGTAGATAGCATAATTATTTTGTTGAATTTCAGCAACTGTTTGGAATTAAAATAACATTAACCCCTTGCGTAACAGACTGCGCTTTCTAGTATCCCCCGAAATCCCAGATTTCTGGGGGGTACTGACCTTGAAGCACATTTCATTTTTCCTTTTGGCGTTGACTAAGGCACACGTTCGTTCGTGTTTCATTTCGCTTTCTTAAGTTTATATAATTAACTTTGCGTTTTACTTTTTCTTACCCATATGGCATCAACTGATTCTCATTCAGCATCCTTGGATTTCAACGATTCCGAATGAGAATATTTGCTAGACACCGAGGAATACGACGGTGACACTAGTACGGATTTATCCATTTGAGATGAAGAAATGGAACAAAAATGAGAATACCTTATGTAAACGCACGTGGAAAAGCTTTTTGTTTCAAGGAAGGTTTCGAGCAATTTCACAAAGATTTGTAATTATAGTTTTAATTTTCCTATTTTTTCAAATTTTTGCAACCTAGACATTTTGTGACTTAACTTTTGTAATTTTATACAATTCCAATAAAAGAAAATCTACCTTATAATGTTTCCTGTGCTGGTTACACTGGTTATACACTTAAATAAGCCATGTATTCACACGAGGTTACAATGGGATTTTCCCCTATACATAGCATGTATCCACTGGTGGTTACACTGCACGCAAGGGGTTAAAGAATATCGTGAATCAGAAGGTGCCAAATATTTCGCATTTAAATGAATTTATGCTTCATTCTGTATCCCGTTTTGATCCTACATTAGAAAATTAAACCCTTTCTTTTGATATAAAAGTCCCTTTAAGGTATCCGATTACGTTCGGGTCCGTGATTTTAAAAAAGTGCATAAATGGATAATTTTCGTGATATTTAGTGTCACTTAGATTAGAATACACGTATAAAATTGTTTTAAGGACATTTTGACAAAAAAAAATAATTTAAATACACTATTTTGGCAAAAAATTAACTTAGAATAACCTTTTTTCAAAATGTTCTCTTTTAATGAAAAATGCTTCGATTATAATAATATTTTGCCTGTATATAACTCAGACCTCTGTACAGAGGCTCAACTACGAATTTTGAAAAATTCACATTATTTTCAGAGTTACAACCAATTTAAATCATTACCGGCGTTTTTTTCTTATAATTTCTCCTCTCTGTTGTCGCAAAACATAGATAAACCCACTTCTAAGTTATATATTTCAAAAATTCTAGTTGAGTCTCTATAGAGAGGTCTGAGCTATATACAGGCAAAATATTATTATAATAGAAGCATTTTTCACAAAAGGAGAATATTTTGAAAATGGGTCATTCTATGTTCATTTTTTGTCAAAATATTGTACTTAAATAAATTTTTATTGTAATACTATTCTTAAAATAATTTTATATACATTTTCTAGCTTAAGTGACACTAAATATCATAAATATTATCCATTTATACGCTTTTGCAAAATCACGGTTCCGAACGTAGACGGATACCTTAAAAGCTCTTCATGTTATTGTTTCAATAATCTGTTTTTTTTAATTCATCAGTTTTAGAATGAGAAAAAATATAACATACAACAAAATACCAAATTTAAAAAATTAAGAAAAAATATATTAAATTGCAGAACCCTTTTTCCTTACAAAAACGTCAGAAAAATTTCAAATAGGAATGCAGTAATATTAAATTGTAAAGTAATTTATCTTATTTCGAAACTAAAACATCTCTGAAGAAACCTATGTAAGATGTGCTACGTGACTTACACCAGTTGGCCTCTTAGCTCAATTTTATGACGTCGAACGTCTACGCTCAGTCATACTTTCTGCAAGACATTCAACACAGTGCGTTAAAATTAGCATTGAAAACAGCGGAGAGCGAATAGAACACAGAGTAAAAAAGCCACAACCGAGACATCTGTGTCTTGGCAGAGATGCTAGCTATCGCCATTGAGAACTTCGACTCAAGTCTGTTGCGTAAAGAATGCACAAAGAGAGTTAACGATAAGGTAAGTGCTTTTCCGCTCAATAAGACTCATAATTTGAGAAATTGGGAATTAATTATAAGTATTAATTTTGTCTTGGGTTAGCTTGTACTTCCCTGATTCAAATCTTTTAGAACATGTCTTATTTACTAAAGGAAATATATTTTTTAAAGAAAAAATAAATGACAATTTATTGTGTCTGAGAATGAAAATAATAGTGTATATTTTCATCAATATGTAATGAATTATTATCCTTTTGTTTCATCCATTGATGATGTAATAATGAGAGAATTGTTGAAATCCATTTAGAAATATCTTACGAAGTTACAATTTCGTGAGATGTTACAAACAAAAGAATTGATACTAAAATCACGTACGTTAGTTATTATAGTCTGTAACAAAATAACAGTAACAACTGTAACAAGTTTTATGAAATATAGAATACAAAATAACTGATAAAATTTTAGATGTTGCATGGTGAGTGACTCTAAAGTGATTCAAATATTTTTGAATCTTTACTCGTGCCTTAAAAAAGTTAATATTGATATGTTAACAGTATAATAATATTCTTTTCGGCGAAAACTATGCTCTGATGTTCTGTAAGTTGTCCTCAATTTAATGTTTCATGTAACAGTTTTTTGCTTAACTTTTTAATTATTATTATAAGTATTCGTTGTATAAAATATGCACTGGTAAATTTATAGCATGACTGTGTGTTGTGTGTAAAGTATGTTTAATGTTTAATCAATTTAAAAAATTAAATGTTCTTGAGTATTCTAAAAGAAATTTGATTTCAGGGAACGTTTGTGAATTTGTTTCCTGCTGAAGTAGATTTTATAAAGCTTATTGTTATAAATATAAAATTTGTGTGAAAGTACTACATTTTGTTGTCAGAAGTATTTCTTAATTTGAATGGAATTCACGAAAGAATTGACTACTTTTTATGAAAACACTTATGAATTATGATATAACTTATTTTTGTATTACGCATTAACACTGATTACTTAAATTGAAACGAAGACCTCATTATAAATTAACAAGGAAGTTTTTTATTTTTGTGTGAAGAAGTAATTATAATCAAACTGTTCTATCAACATAAAAATATATTTGAAAGTAGTGAGTAGTTCCAGAATTCAACACACATTATCTGTTTTTTAACAATGGAAATTTTAATGGAAAAAAAACTTACAATAATTTTAGAAAAGATAGTTATGCTCATAAAGTTTCGTACAGGTAATCCACTAAATACTTTCATTTACTATAATGTGTACAGCAAAAAAAACCTGTTAGTATGGAAGGAATTAAATGTTTCACATAACAAAACCAAAAACAAAAAAAATGAAGATCCTAAGAAATTTGTAATAAAATGCTATTTAATGTTGAAATATCTTAGTTGAAAATGTATTTGTTTGTTTAACAGCTAAGAAATCGAAATGGGAGTCGTCAAAAGCAAACAGAAAACGAAAGACGAGTTGAAAGTACAAATCCAAGAATTCAACACCCGTCTACAAACGGCTCTTATAGGTGTCCACCAAGCAAAGAAAACTTTCATTACTTTATCAGATGTGTGGTGTAAAAGTAGAGAAGAGGTCTTGACAACTCTTCATAAGGTGGCAGAAAAAATTGACAAGCATCATCACAATGTCAATTTAGCGACTCTCACCGGTATATCATCCAGTATCGCTGGGGGTGCTGCTGGTATTGGGGGACTTATACTTGCGCCTATGAGTGGTAATTAATTCATTATTTTTTTAAAAATATATTTTATAGAATTTCTGTAAGCTCACCACGATGCTACACAAGGAGCGTGAACAGACTGATGGCACATAAAATATATAAAAGTTAGGCATTTACGCACTTTTTGCCAAATTAGTAGCTACATTTAAATACTTTTGTATTATTATTGATATTGATGATTTTATGATTTTGTTTAAACATTTTTCAGAGAATTTCAGAGTGTTATGGTATCACTCGCCAACATTTACTTAACAAATATTCTCTCCTTCCCTCCTTAAATAAGTAACAAATTAGTTTAAAAAAAGAGTGGACCAGTTAATAAAAGAGGCAACTTGCCAAGATATGGCCCTTTCCATGTCTGTGCCCTTGTCCCACTGGAAGCATTTAGTTTGGTAAGGACCTGTTTCGGCCTAGACCACCGAATTCTTGGCCTCACCTAAAGTTTTGTGAACTGAAAAGTTTTTTCTGATAATTTATCAACGGCTAAAATGTAAGAAATTTTTTACTGATTTTAAGTTATCCCAGATTCTTACAGGACATGGAAATTTTAAGAGCTATTTGTCTAGGTTTAATTTAATTGGTAGTGATATTTCTTCTTGAGGTCAGCATGCCAAAACTGTGGAACATGTCTTGTTGTATTTTAACCTATATTTTTGTAAAAGAGAAAATTTTAAAAAGGAGTTGAAACGTTTAGGTATTTTCTGGCCATCTGTTTTGTCTTTATTGGTCAATTGTACTGAAAGCCTTAATGTGTGTCATTCGAAATTTTGTTTACTGCATAGATTTTTAAAGTTTTAATGATACCTTCCCCTCTTTATATTTGTGTATTTCCCCTTTTTTATTTTATATTTGTTTCTTTTATGTATTTTTAATGTTGTTTTAAATTATATAGTGCTGTTATACCACTTACATCTGTAAGACTCAGGTTAAGCAATGAGGAGCATGAGCAGTTTTGCAAATTAATTAATTAAAAAAAGCACAAGCGGCCCCATTTTGTAAGGACTACTCCACCAGTAATCACATAAAATCATCTTCTAGCTAATGAATTATGAATTCATTAGCGAGAATAGGGTCTTTTTGGTATACTGGTGGTAAAGTCTTTACATTTTGGGTGTGCCTCAAAAGAGTGCGAATTCTGTAAATTTTCTTCAAAAAATGTATTCCAAAATAAATGCTACAATTTCAGAGAGTAAAGAAATAGAATGAAAATACTATATAATGTGATAATTTTAATCACAAATAGAACAATTTTAATTGATATTTAAGGAATTCCTTGCACATAATAAAGTTTCGAGATTACATGCCAGGTTTCCTGGAAGATTTTGACGACGATGTTTTTCCTTCTTGAGATGAGTTATTTTGTACGACTTTCCACCACTTATCATTATAATATTTTCCATGCATGTTTGAAAAGTTAAAAACTGATTGTCAAGCTTTTCCTCTTATATATTTTGAAAAACGACTTCAACAGCATCAACTAAGTTGTCAATGTTCTTTGTGGGTATCTGAGGTTGCAACGACTGTATTGCATTAAAAGATCGAGATCCAGTACATTTAAATCAGGTCAGTCAGGTATTTGATATGACAATCCGATTTGAATTTTGAACAGGGGTGGAGATGATTTAAAGTTATTCTTCTTCATTTCTTGAACTGTGTAACATTTTCAGTCGTGGTAAAAAGTGTTTCAGATTCAAATAATGTTTTAAAACTTTGATAAATATTTGTGTATGAAGAATTACCATCAATCTTATGCATGGTAACTGCAAAGAATATAAATGTAATAGGATTAGAGAAAAATTCCTCACGCAATTTTCCGTTCAATATACAGTGTATTTAATCTCTGCTATTGTATCGAATAGCTCGTTCTCAGAAAGTACTCTGTATCGCAGTACATGAGATTAAAACCATACAATTAGAGAGATAAAACTTTTCTAAATCTGATCTAAAAACTGTAAGTAGTTTCTAATAGCATCATTTCAAACCTAACATCAGTTCACTCTTATTTGAAATAAGGATGTTTTTTTTATCGCATGTCACGTAATGTAATTTATAGCTTTACGTGTAACGTTTGTTTTCCGAAATCAAATTATCTATTCAAGTCTGTAATCTGAGTAAAATCAGAAAAGTGTAAGATACAGCAATCAAAAGGGTTGCTTAAGGTGGCAAGAGGATCTCCGAATAACAAAAGTATTTTAATCCGTATCAGTAAATGATTCAATCCCTTTCAATTATGTTTTATATATGTGCTGCTAACTTGAAATAATCACTTGAAAATAAAAATGTATTTCTTTAAAATTTCAATTTAGAATTACTTAATGTTGGAGCTGTGATAAAATTTTAGTCATAGACAGTATTATGCTTAAGACCATGGTGAAAGAAGTTTGAAAAATGTATGAAATAATCTGACCATAGTTATCCATGTGAAAAAAATACGAATTGCCATTATGTTTCTTTGTGCAAACTTCTTGTTGCTGATATTTTTTCAAAAGGCATTGTATTTCACTAATTTTAAAATAAAGCATTCTTATCGTATTTCACATAATTGCTACCAATTTATTTGAATTTTTAAAATTTGAAAACTATATAAATTTAACTAAATGAATTATTACGGTTTACTCTATTGTTCAATCTGGATTTAACTAGTTGATAGTAATAATTGAAATTTTTTTCTTGTCCCTTATTTGTACACATTGAATGTCAGATGTTTATATCTAACCATAGATTTTTTTTATTGTAGGCTGAATTAATTAATAACTTAATTTGATTGAAATGTCCTAATTTATCTTTATCTATAATTTTTAACAGCCACTATTCAGTTTGATGAATGAAATCGTTTTTTCAACATGAAAAATACAATCATCTATCAAATCATGCAGTCAAAACTAAAACCAAATTTGAACGTGCAAATTCTGTATAGTTTTAAATTTAACATTCAATCACTAGTATTAATATTCTTCCAAAATTGTTTTAAAAAAAACACTATTTTTTTTTATTTATTAATTTATTTTAGTGTATAATATAAATATTTTTAAATCAAATGCACTTTTTTCTGTTTATGTATGTTTATATGGATTTTTTAAAGGTAATCGGCAACGAACTTAGTTCATAAACTTTACCCTCTCATCTCGTTCTTAAAGTAAAATAGAAAGGCATAATCAAATTGCTATAAATGTTATATTTTTAATCAAATTACAAGGGTTAGGTTCTAAAGTTAACAGACACGGTTTTTCGGTAGTTAAGTAAAGAGCTTCCTTGGTCATGTCTTTTTTTTTTCAATTTCTATTATTAGTTCACACTCTCCCTACATATATGACATATCTCGTTCAAATTTGCAATCGTTAATAAAATACTTTTTATTCCTCTACTCAAGTTCAAATACATTTTCTTAAACTTGGAGTGGATGACACTTGATGTTAATACAGATTTTTCAAATATTAATTCATTATAATTTAATTTAATTAATTAATTATAGTTTAAGAGATTTTATTTAAGTTGGTATTATTCCTCTAGAAGGCAGCACCATTGAATAAAATAGCTTTTGTTAAATTCGTGAAGATTTAACTTAACCTGAATAATCATATACTAGTTAGACGTCAGCATTCCTTTTACACTGGTTTTAAGACAAATTCTTACCTATTATATACAATTTTTATTAAAAAAATGTAATTAAAAATTTAATGTGTTTAAAAAGTTTTTAATGTTAATTTAAAAGGTGTTTTACCACTTAATATTGTGATTCTGTCCTATGTATATACATATTTATATTAATTGTAATTATTTAATAAAAAGTAACTAAAATAAAATTTTTCTTTGTTGACCTAAGTAGGAACTGACTTTAAAACATTTTTTTATATTACTTGTTAAAGCTGGCAACAAGGAAGCACCTGAATTGATTGATTGGAACGCGTGATTACATTTGAGTCAAGTGACCACAATGTAACAGGAACAGAGCATATTGACGAGTATTGAACAGTTAAATTTTCATTAAAGAAACAAGGCAAAAATATATACAAAAAAGAAAAGGGGGTATATTTAAAATGTATTACAACTTGTGTAGTTGTATAAATAGTCTTATTGTATATTCCATTTAAAAACAGAATAATTTTCTATTAACTTTTTAATGTATTTTATTTTATAAGACGAATCATAAGTTCAAATTTTTAATATTGGTATAACGGTAACGGTAACGGTTATACATTTACGTGGAACCTTAGAGATAGCTCTATTATCCACTCATCATAATAAATTGAACAGAGAACAATTTGTTGAAGTTACATAAAAATAAAAAGCAGTCCACATTAAATGCAGCGCAATAACGCTGGTGGAGGGGTGGGT
Organism: Trichonephila inaurata madagascariensis; assembly: GCA_019973955.1. Lineage (NCBI taxonomy): Eukaryota > Metazoa > Arthropoda > Arachnida > Araneae > Nephilidae > Trichonephila > Trichonephila inaurata. Next base: position 65,805 of record BMAV01009436.1, read on the forward strand.
GGAAACCACTCTCCCAGTTGATTTAGTTTCTGTTTCGCCTTCGTAGGAAAACGAAGAGAAAATGACGTCACATCTCCATGACAGCAAAGCCCGTCTTTCAACCGTCTGCCGCATCTTGATGGAACGAGGAGAGAAGGGATATATTTTTTAATAACAAGGATTAAGAGAATAATATTTTTAAGTCCGTTACACGTTACCTCTAAGATAACTGCGTGCGGTTATTGAAAGGAAGTTTTAAATAACCACTTGGAAGAAAAAGTAAGAAAAGGTAGAGGAGTTTGAAATAAGATCATGAGGGGTGAAGTTGCCACACAAAACGCGATCAAAAACTTCCATGGCGCGGGGGGAGGGGAATAATTAGAGTGAGTGAAGTCTTGCAAAAGAAGACAACTAGTGTAACAATAAAGCTCATATCTTTTTAATTCATATCAAGACATTCTCATCCTTTTCAGAGCTGGGAAGTGTTGATACGAGTGATTAAGAACTGCTCTAGGTCTCTTAGAAGAGCTAGGAATAAAATTGTCGTAAGCCGGGATTTCCCTGATAGATTCATTTGAAATCTGTGGTAACCGGTTGAAGAAATTTTCTGATTGTTTTTTGATGAAATCAAGAAGCGGTGGAACATTAAGATCTTTATGCAAGACTTCGTTCCTGACAAACCAAGGTGCGTTTGCTGCTCTACGCAGTTGAATGTTTTGAAAAGTGTGCAATCTTTTCAGGTGAGTAACTGCCGCCCTGCCCAGATGGGAGAAGCGTACAACATGATGGGGCGAAGAATGGCTTTGTATAATAGAACCTTGTGCCTTAATGCGAGCTTGCTCTTGGGAGAAATCAAGCGATTTAGAATGTTTCTCATTCCAGCCGCCTTTTGGTGGGCGGAACGGATGTGTTTAGCAAAGTTTAATTTAGTATCAAGTATTAAACCTAGGTACTTATATTCAGTAACCCAGGGGACAGGCTGATTAAAAATGCTGACATGCGGGAGGTTTCCGATGCACCGCTTTCTCGTAAAGAGGAGGCATGCGCTTTTAGATGCATTTACCTTTATTTTCCAGTCGTTAAGCCAGGTTTCGAGTCGAATGACATAATTTTGAAGCCGCTCAATGATATTGCAGTTATAAATGTTTTGGGTAAAAATGGCAGTGTCGTCCGCGTACATCGCTAAGTGGACTTCGGCAGCCTTGGGAATGTCGTTGATGTATAGATTAAAAGAGCTTGGCCCTAAAAAGATCCTTGGGTACCCCACTCAGAATTGGACGTGGGGTGGAGAGACTGTTTTCAACTCTTACCCTAAATTCACGGGAATTTAGGTAGGAGTGTATAATTTTGATGAGTTGTTCCGAAAACCCAAGTCGCATCATCTTGGATATCAAGCCATCATGCCAAATTTTGTCAAAGGCTTTGGCTATGTCCACAAAAAGCATACCCGTGGCCTGGTTTTATGAAAGCCGTGATGAATCAGCTCAGTAACTCTTAGTAACTGAGTTACTGTGGAGCACTGTGTAACAAAGCCATGCTGTTCAGGAATAATAATATTCCTGGCTATGCAGTGCTGATTCAGGCGATTCAAAAGAACAAATTCGTACGCTTTGCTCAAGCTACTGAGTAGCGAGATTGGACGGTAATTTTGAGGTTGAGTATCATCAGAATTGGGTTTTAGAATGGGGACCACCACGGCGGTCTTCCAATTCTTAGGGAAATGACAGTTCTCCATTAATAGATTGAACAGCATGACAATAAAAAGAACGAATTTGAGGGGGAGATTTTTAAGGATGCGATTTGTAATTAAATCCAATCCAGGAGATTTATTGATCTTAAGCTTTTTAATATATTCCTGTACTTCCCCTGGAGTTGTTTTTTCCAGGTCTAGACAGGTAGGAGCGTCCAGGAATCTTTTAATTTTCCTTTGTGTATGAGCTGTAAAACGTTCGTTTTCAGCTTCGGTGTTGGGTTCGAACTGCTTTTGAAGGCTGTCGGCAATCACTTCCGCCTTCTCCAGAGGGTGATTTGCTACACTGCCAAGTGCGCCCTTTAGGGGAATGTTTTGAGGCGGTTTTTTGAATAGGGAGGTTTTCCTCCAAAGAGTGCCTGTCTCCGGCGTAAGTGCCGCAATGTGAGATTCCCAACGAGATTGGGAAAAGTGTCTAATGTCTTTCGTAACCTCACGACTGAGTGTTCGGAATTCAGATTTCACTGCAGGATCTCTTGTACGTTGCCAAAATTTCCGAACACGATTTCTGTGGCGAATTTTAGCTTTAATTTCGGAGGGGAGTTTTAATGGGGTTGTTTAAATTTTGGTTTTGAAGCTTCTATAAGAGCTTCAGAGATATTTTCTCCAAGCCTTCTAATTGCAATTTCGAGGTCGTCATTGCTTGAGGAAGGAGGGATGGGGAGTGGTTTGTTATTTAAAAGAAATTTGAAGTTCTCCCAATTGGTGGAGAGTTGATCCGGAATTTTGATCAGAGCAGAGCCAGTATATAGAGTAAGAATAACCGGTAGATGATCTGATTCAAGATCATCTATAACTCTAATATCATGATTGAAGGGGATATTTTTAAGAACTGCAAGATCAATAATAGAATCTCTTGCCCCCGGTCTAGAGCTAGCGTTGATATGTGTAGGAGTGTGCGGTGCTACAATCCTCACATTCGGTTTATTAACAATTTTGCGAAGAGCATAGCCAAATGCATTTGATCTAGCATTACTCCACGCACGATGCATGGCATTTAAGTCTCCAGCAATGATAATATTTTGGCCAGAATTAAGAATTTTGAGAAAATCTTTGTCAGGAAATTTTCTATTATTTTCCGGGGTGTTTCGAGCGTACGCTGAAACAATTCGGATAGGGGGAAAATTATTAAATTTAATTTCGATTGCGGTTGCATCCATATACTGCAAAGTCGGTAATGAAACTTTGTTATGATCGTAATTATTTTTGCAGTAAATAGCAGTACCTCCATCTGATCGAGTACGTGGAAAATTATTTCTGTCGTCTTTATGAAGACGATAATTCGCAATAAGTGGATCTAGACCGGGTTGTAGTTTCGTTTCTTGAACTAACAACAGATCAGGGTTCTGCTCTGATACAAAGTCGCGGACTTCACAAATTTTGGATCGAAGTCCGTTCGCATTCCAGAAGCAAATCGACAAAGATTGCACGTTGGAATTGAATGTTAAGCTGTGAGCATTGGGGCGTAATTGCGCCCTTGTACTATTGCTACGTAAGCTTCAAAAATTACACAGGCTTTCTCGTTAGCATCATTTAGGTTTTTTAGGGCTGGGAGAGCCTGCCGAAATGCTTTTGCTAGTAAATTTTGGTCTACTCCTGCATCATTGGAAATGGCCAAAACAGAACAGAAGAGAGCCGAAAAATTTTGATCATTATTATTTTTTATATTTTTCCTTGGCTGGTTTGCCGGAATTTGTCCCGAAACAACTTTGGAGTAAGGTAGTTTAGGGTCTGTGGTACGGTAAATATGAGGAGACCGAAGTTGATTATTATTTTTCAAATTTTGTGACGAGGGCGTCACCTCCGGTGAAGTATTTTGAATCCTTTGATTAGTGTTTTTGTTAGAAGGCTTCGGGTTATTATTTTTAATATTTCCACCTTTGTTTTGGTGTTTTGGAGCCTTTTTACTTTTTGGAAAACGCGGACATTGCCTCCAATTAGCTGCGTGCTCCACGCAATTTGCGCATTTGAGGGGATCCTCAAACTGCAAAGTACAATCTTTTGCTTGATGGGGTCCTGCACATTTCAGGCACTTCATTGGGAGATGACAGACTTCCGAACTGTGGAAGAATCCCTGACAACGCCAACACTGGTTGGGCCGTCTTTAATATTGGTATAAAATTCCAATAATAAAAAAAAAAATATTTTTATTTGCATATGACTAAATTTCTCTCCATATACTAGAGAGTTAATAGGAACTAGGTTTAATTTATTTAAGTGTTGCTCTTTTTAACGAAATATTTGAAGTTGTCAGCAATCTCAAATATCCATCAAAAGCAATGCCTAACGATCGTTACCTTTTTTTATCAAAGCACTTAAGTATAATTTGTATTTTAAAGATAGGAAATCCTTGATAAAATAAGCATAAATTTTTCTTTAAATGTATTTGATGGAATACTTTTTAATGGAAGCACTTAAAATATAGTTAAACTGAATGTAAATTTTTTCTATACCTATCAAATTAGAGAAATCTGATTAGAGAATGATGTCTGTTACACACACGTATTAAAGAAACGTATGTTTTTGTGAAGTCGTATATTGGTTACAGTATTTTTCTCTGTATTTTAAGATCCTCCCCTGAATTTTCATATTCTTTTCTTTTTTTTTCTTGGGAACTTCAGAACTTGCAGTGTTTTAGTTTTTAAAATGACAATTTTGAGTCATGAACTAGTAAACAAATGAAACACGTTTTTTTTTACCGTTCTGATATATAGAAATCACATAAACAGATACTTTAGTGAAGAAATACCATGATTAATTTTATAGAATTATTGGGATAACATTGAAAATTATTATAACACCGCAAACTAATTTAAAATGATTAAAATGGAAATTAACAAAGATATTATTTTATATTACTTCGTAAATATATTTGTTAATCTTTTTTTATCATTTCTGTCTGATAAAATTTATATATAAACAATAATTGTTAAATAATTAACATTTCCATTAATTAATTTTTGCATCCCATTAATGTGTAGACCAGCGTTTCTCAAACTGTGGGGCACGCCCCCTAAAGGGGCGTGATAATCCTACTAGGGGGCGCTAGCATTATCAAAAAGTCGAAAAAATAATTAAAAAATATTAATTTAATGAAAGGAATTAGAGCAAAATACATTCTGAGATAATAAACAATGCACATTTATACAATAATATAGTTTAGTTGTAAATGTATCAGTACTGCACTATGTATTTGATCATTATTTCATCAAAATTAAATTAAGGTGAATAATTAGTAATGACACCATTGGCTTGTCACATACAAAATTGTTTGCACAATCTAATATGTGTCTAGATAATTTGTACAGTTTATTGTTAAAGTTGTATTGTAGCTTTAGCGTCAAAGTATTATTATTATTGTATGAAGGGGGGGGCATCAAAATTATAATTGAAAATTGGGTCGCCAACAATGAAAGATTGAGAAGCACTGGTATAGACACTATAATATTGTTTTTATGATTTTATAATGTTTTAACAATCCAGGTGGTCTATCTTTGGCTCTCTCTGCTGGTGGATTAGTTGGTACTGTAGCCGGTTCAGCAACGACACTTGGAGCAAGTATTGCTGAAGTTTATCTCACGAAAGACTTAACTGAAAAGGCCTCAAAGGTTCTAGAAACCGATGCCTTTTACACAAATGCATTAAGCGCGGCCTTTAAAGAAGTACTGTTACATGAACAAGAAGTCATAGGCATTCTATCCGAACTCAAGAACGACACATTGCTGGAGGACTTAGAAAAGGTTTTGAGATCATCTTCTTGTTGTGATGAGATGAAGAAACGGTTTGCTCACATGAAGGACGGAGCCAATTCATTGGAAGATATTTTGATTCTCGTCAAAAGCCTGTATCCGGAAGATCACGAATTTTTGCGCCAGTTGAAAAAGACTGATGATTTGTTCGGTGAAGCGCCAAGTTTGTCATCGACGCTTTCTTCTTCGTCTGGTTTCTTTCAGGTAATTATTTTAGAATTTTCTACCATTTCTAATGATTTAATTAACTATAGCTTTTTTGGATCTAATTTTTATTTTACTTTTAATTTCAACGCTGCAATAGAAATAGGAGAATTGTGAAAAAGGTAAAGTCTTTTTTATCGTTATCTTCTTTTGTTTGCATATATATACATATAACTCAGTAAATGGAACAATTGTTGAGTTATAAAACGAACAACGAGAATAAATACCAAAAACTACTACATGGAAACCATAAGAAAACAACAGATTTCTTGCGATATAAAATTCCAAAATTAATGATTCAATATTTTAGAGGGGATCCGGAATATCCATAGGAGCGCATGTTAAATTGCGTAAGTTTACGTTTTTCTCAGAAGTTACTTACTTCTCATGCATAAAACTTTTACAGTAGGTTATGTGTACTATCAACAAAACTTAAACAAAGGGTTTTGTCTTTTCGTTAAAAATTAAAGTAATTATAAATTTTTAAAAAAATATCCAATTTTTTTCCTTAAAATTTAGTTCAAAAGAGCCTTATCTCAAACAGTTTGCCAGATGTATCTAATTTCCTCCATTAAAATATGTAAACATGTTTAAAGTATGCTCACTGAAAATTTTAGAATTATATAACATGTAGTTTTTGAGAAAAAAGTATATAAAGAGAAAAATATTACATTTCGAGAAAACAAGCTTTAAAGTAAAAGTTTGTGATTTATTGAGCATTTACTTATTTTTAGCACTTTTCAGAAGCATATGAAGCATTTATTTAGCCTCTGTGCCTACAAAAGAATCTCTTCTAATTTCTTTTTTTTCCCCCATTATTTTTAACAATTTTGCCTTTTTTGAGATCTCAAAATGCTTTCGTTGTGTGGGCTACACAAATCCTACGTGAATCTAATTTTAAGAAGCAAGACACACAATTATAACTTGGTTCAACATCACAATGTTTTAAGATCATTAATTTTGCTACATGACTCACATTGAACTGTGCAATAGCCATATTTATGCTTAATTTTAGGAGTTTTTAAGGTACCCGACTACGCGTTCGGAGAGCCGAGATTTTGCAAAAGCGTATAAATGGATAATATTTATGATATTTATAGTGTCACTTAGATTAGAAAATTTATATAAAATTATTTTTAGAATAGTATTACTATAAAAAATTATTTACGCTCAATATTTTGACAAAAAATGAACATTGAATGGCCCATTTTCAAAATATTCTCCTTTTGAGAAAAATGCTTCTATTATAATAATATTTTGCTTGTATATAGCTCAGACTTCTGTACAGAGGTTCAATTAGAATTTTTGAAATATATAACTTAGAAATGGGTTTATCCATGTTTTATGACAACAGAGGGGAGAAATTTTAAGAAAAAAACACTGATAATTATTTCAATGGGTGGTAACTCTGAAAAAACAATGTGAATTTTTTAAAACTCGTAGTTGAGCCTCTGTACAGAAGTCTCAGCTATATACAGGCAAAATATTATTATAATAGAAGCATTTTTCGCAAAAGGAGAACATTTTGAAAAAAGGTTATTCTAAGTTAATTTTTCGCCGAAGTATTGTATTTAAATAATTTCTTTTGTCAAAATGTCCTTAAAACAATTGTATACATGTATTCTAATGTATGTGACACTAAATATCATGAAAAGTTTCCATTTATGCGCTTTTTTAAAATCACGGTTCCGAACGTAGTCGGATACCTTGATTCCACAAATGTTGATCTTGGAATCACTGACCATGTGATGTTATTAACACACCATATCGTGCACTCATACACTTTTAGATAAACTCAATACACTCTAATTTTTCCACTTGACCATCATATGGAGTTGTGCTCATCAGAAACATATGCAATGAGAAACACGGGTGCTCCTAGCAGAGGTTATTCGATGTGCTTCTAGGCGTAGCTTCAATTAAAAAATAAATAAAAATACTTCTAATTATCGTACTTCCTCATATCATATATAATTTTAAACAGAAATATTTGAACTTTTAAAAAATATAAAAAAAGTGAAAATCGATAATTTTTTAAAAATTAATGTGCCGGATCCTCTTAAAAGTTCCAAGAATTTGAATAGTTATTAATTTTAACATATGCTTAATTTTCAATTGTCTACCATGTTTCACGAACTTTTTACCTTCTTGCCTACTGAGACACCTTTTCATAATTGGATTCGTACATCGAATCTAAAAGTAGATAATGTGGGAAGATCGGATTATTTACGTATAATTTAAACTACGCATTTACGTATAATTTAAACTACGCATTTACGTATAACTTAAACTACGCATTTAGGTATAACTTAAACTACGCATTTACGTATAACTTTTCTTCACGATTGATCCATTCAATGGCATTTTTGGGGTCTTAAAGAATAAATATAGCTTACTATTTAAATTATTTTTTTCAGGGCTTAAAGGAACTTGCCGTTGTAGGACCTGACACTTTGAAAAGTATAAGCGGAGCTGCTCTCCAGAGTACGGCTGCTAATAGTGCCCAAATTGCATCCTGTGCAACTCAGGTTATAACGGCCAGTTTGGGAGCAGTTTTTGTGGCTTTGGACATCTACCAATTTATGAAAACCTCGAAAAATTACGATGAAGGTTCCAAAACAGAGTTGGCCAATAAGATGAGAAGTGTAGCGGAAGATCTTGAAAAAGAGAAACAACAAATAATGAAACTCAATGAATTTTATCGCCAACAAATACACGTTGATATCTTCAATGATACGCAATAACACTTTTTAGACACTTAAATACTTAATTGTTGTTTGTTTCTTTTGAAGGAAAAAAGTATTTTGTACAAATTTCACACAAATTGGATTTAACTATAAAGCTGAGATATTTGCAGAAAAGATAGAGATATTGATAGAACATCTCTTTCTTTTCTCCCCTTATGAAGTATAAAGTACTTTAAATATCAAACAAAAAAATTTGATTTCCATTAAAATTAATTACGTATTTAAGAAGATACTCGGGTCTCTTAAATTTATCTCAATTACTGCTATAAAAGTAACAGAAAAGAGGGGGGGAAAAAAGGATTTTAGATGAATATTTTAAATACATGGTTATTTCTCTTATTTAATAAGTAACTTTCATATTTTAACTTAAACAAAAACGTTTCCGTAATAGAGTGAAATGTGAATAAACCTTTTTTTTTTCTTCCCCTAGACATGAGTGTATTTTTCAACGTCACATTTCCACTTGTGTAAGTCATAATTAGTAAAATGTTATCTAAAAACTTAGTTAATTCGTAACCTAATTTTTTTTGTGCGTTAAACAGTTTTTTACAATTAATTACTAATTTTATTTTTACAACCGAACGGAAATCAAAAAGAAATATGATAGTCTTTTAAAATACCTATTTATGTTGTTTAGTTGAGAGAGAAAATATTTTCATTTTTTTTTCACTTCATTGAATTATATTGAAAGATAACTGTGATAACATAACAATTTTTTAAGAAAAGATGGAAAATATTTCGGGTTTTGAATTTTGCTGCGAATGCATTCGCTGTAAGTATATAAATCGTACGTTTATAAATTTTTTTAAAAAAAAATCTCATCGTTTCAAATTTTGCGTTATTTTTTGTGAGATGTAATCATAGTATTTTATGAGTATTACGAATTTTACTCAACATTCAACTGTTTTATTTTTAAATGTTCATTTAGGAAATGTATACATGAGTGTTAATAAGTATTTATTCTTAGAGTGAAAACAATTTGTAAAACTACTTGACAAACTGTGATATATATATATTATTTGTATAAAATCGAATAAAATGAAAAATTTCTTCGAGAATTTTAGTTCTTCTTGTATCTTGTTAGAGTATAAAGATTGGTGTTCTTTCTCTAGAAGTACAACGATTACATGCTTTATTTAGAATTCAATAAAGAGAAAATAAAAGAAGTAAAATCATTACATAAATAAATAACAAACACTTTTCTAAATTGTTCAAAAAAAGTTTATTGGAAAAAAAGATTCACATTTTTTTTCTATCACAGTGTCTTGCTAAAAATAAGAAAATACAGAAGCTGGAATAATTCATAATGCAAACACAGAAAATTAAAGGTAAATATTGCCATTCTTTTTTTAAAAAAAATATCAAAGAAATCAAATTGATATTAACATATCAGCCCGTTGCATCTTACAGAAAATTTTGGAGATATTCCCTGCTCTCTCCGCGAGTCGTACATATTTAAAATTTAGTGAACTACAAGTCATTATACTGTAAAACTATTTCTATCAAATTGACTGCAGATATTTTTAGGGCTCTATAGGTATAAATTACACTAGTAAAGTATATCTGTTCCCCCCATGATCAAGGAAATTCTTCAACAAAAAAAACATCACCATATTCAATATTTTTTTGTAACTTCTCCTACAGAGCTGACGCTACAAGAAATAGAATATGCAGACATACACACATGTTAAATAAAAAGCTTAATTTTTTTGCATATAGACGGCACTATTTAACGTATAAAAGTTTATAATCTGCTTACGTGTAAGTGCTGATACAAAGTGCAAAAACGAAACATTAACATACATGCTTTACACTTGAAATCACAGTTAAAGCCTTGATTTCTTTTGTTTTGACATTGAGATCTAACTACATTTGAGTGCTAATACATCTTTTGAAAGCCCTACACAAAATTTACTGCCAAACTGATTGAATGATTGATTCTAATGCAGTTTTGTGCTTCGAACAAATATATGAGTGTAAGTCATAGAAATTGTGTGAAATCGGTGGTTGAACAAAATTTGTTTGCTTCAGAAATTACAAATAAACTCTAATACAAAAAAACCCATCCTTCCCAGACAAATGGCCATTTTAATACTGATTTGCTCTAAAAGTATATAACAAATAATATTTCAGTTGAGGGATAAAATTTTAATCTCATTTTGAAGGACACAATATTTCATAAAGCTCATATTCAAAACCCTTCTGAAACCAGTCACTTTTTTTATATGTTTGTTTACTATCGAGTATCGAAGTTCTATGTAAGTCATAAATGTGCATACATAATAGAAAAAAGTGATATGGCTAAAAAACAACAGACAGAAGCGTACAAAAATTTCTTCGATTATCATTCAAAGAAAGTACAGTATGTATAAAAGAGCAAAAACGGACAGCGAAGTAAAAAAGCTCATAGAGAAAAAGGAGAGCTTAGAAATGCTTCATTCGCTAATATTTATCGCCATGCATTTAATATTCGTCTCCTGCCATATCTTCATCGCCTTCCATGGAATCTACACCAACTTCTTCATAATCTTTCTCCAAAGCCGCCAAATCTTCTCTGGCTTCGGCAAACTCACCTTCCTCCATACCTTCGCCAACGTACCAGTGGACAAAGGCCCTCTTGGCGTACATCAAATCAAATTTATGGTCCAGTCGGGCCCATGCTTCTGCAATTGCCGTCGTGTTAGACAACATGCACACTGCTCTCTGGACTTTGGCCAAATCTCCACCTGGGACCACTGTGGGAGGCTGATAATTTATGCCCACCTATAAAAGAATTCAATGAATTAAATGTTTAGTTTTTTTTTTAATGCAAAATTCAATTCACTCCATAAATAATTGCAAGTTGTTCCAGTTGACAAAAACTTCATGTAAGAAATTTAGAAAATTTTTTCCTTCTAAAAATTATAAACAAAATATTCAGTTTATAATATATTGTTTAATAACAACTAATTGAAAATTTTTCTTTTCAAAAAAATTAATAATATATATATTTTTTAAAGGAATAATAAAATGTCATGCGAAATTTTGAAATGATCTCTCTCAAAATATTTTCGATCCACTGTATTTTATAATTGTTTCCAAAAACTAAACTAAGAAAAAGGCTTAGTTACCAAAATAAATCAAAATTTATTTCTTTATATTTTATGAACATGAATTGAAGATAAAAATTAATAACATCAAATGAAAGAGTTATATTGAGCTTGACTTGCTGTTCATTGATAAAAATAAGATTCTTATAATAAATGTCCTTTTAATAATTTTTAATTTTCAAAATAAATGCTTAATCATACATAACCAAGGTACATGTATAATACAAGAAACGGATTTCCCGTGAGATTTTCTTCATAATAAGATAAAAGACCCGACTAACATGCAGCTGATTGGAGGAAGATCAGATGCCATCCCTGCACACAAACTTTGAGGTTAAAATCAGACATGATTTAACCGAAGTTGGAACTCCAGATACCTCAAATGCACCTACACCACACTCTTGTGAATACAGGTATAACTTCTATTCAGAGACAGGCAGTAGTGGAATGGTGAATATTAGGACTTCCCTGCAAAGTCAAGTTTTGGGCCTCAAGCACAGGATCTTATAAAGAATTGCAAAACCATAACTTAATGTACTTTGGGCCTCCCTAGAATCCTGCCCCCTCCCCCAAGATACGGTGTGGTGAAGTGCCCGTTACGCCACTGCAGACAGGATACTTGGATACGAATAATTGAATTTATGATTTCTGCTATGACCACAATCAACAAATAGTATTGTGCAGTGTGCTTTTTGGAGAGGCATAGCCAAAAGTATTCCACACACAATCTTAACAGTGAAAGACGAAGAGATATCTCAAAGGTTCATGACAGCCGTTATGTGTTCAGACTGTGAACATTGTTACAACCACCATTGTTCATGAGCATGCAATTAATATGATTACCACTAGCATCGAAATTTCAACATAAATTTTTATTGGAGATTATCAGTAGAATAAGCAATATATTAATACGCTTTCCGTAAAATATTTTTTAATACTAATACGTAAAGAAACCAAACATAAATACGAGTAGCACAATGGTATTCATTCAATAAGCCAATCAAGATAAATAAAGCAAAGGTAAGAAATAAAATATATTTAAAATTTTAGAAGACTGATGGGCATTCTAATTAGTAGAATGATTTTTTAAGAAAGGAATCCCTTTAATACGTAAAATGCTAGAAATTTAAAATATCTACTAAATGTGTTGAAACTTTGAGTGAAATGGCGCTGTAGTCACTTTGTCATGTCTACTTTTTTTATAATCGTTTTTCTTTCAGTGTAAAATGTGTGCTGTATCTGTGATGTCAAAACAAAAGTTATTCCTTCATGAATTGCTTTATTGATTACTTGACCCTTTCTGACAGGTAAAAGCTTTTTATTTGTCCACTTAGCATTATTCGAAAACGAACATTTAAAATTAATAATTCTTCAATAATGAATCCGAAAAAGATTCATTAAAGGTCTTGTACTTTCTACCAGTATTCAACCAAACCATATATCTACCGGCAGGCGTACGTAAATATGGCCTCCTGCAAAGTCAGGTTTTGGGGCCCCAATCTACATGCCCACCTGCGTTATGAGGTTTCTGGGGAATATCAGAATAGTTACTATTTGCTTCAGGGGCGTACGCAAGAATCCAATGACCAATAGATTTTAATTTAAATGTAGTTTTAGTGTTTAAACGATTTTTAAAACAAAATAATTACATTTAAAACTTATTTACCCAGAACTTAGTAATTCCAGTTTGTGATTTCTGACACTGTCAGTTGCTCGTGGTAAGCTTTCTCAGCAGAGATGACGGGAGCGTAAGTGGCGAGAGGGAAGTGAATCCTGAAATAATTTTGTAACACATGTTGAATTATTATTCAAATTTTAGGGGGGATTTTATAAATAAAACATGGAAAACACAAAAAAAGGCACATTATTCGTTATAAGAAATTTTTGTAAAGATAAAAATATAGAGAAATTATTAAACTGCAACCTGTTTTTTAACTATAATAAATAGTTAGGCTATTTCTTTATAAAACCTGGTTGAAGGAAAAATACATGATCGAATCCAAACTAATATTAGATTTGAACTTATTGTACTTATTATTACTTGAAAATGTATATATATATACTCTCTTGGAGTTTTGTAAAATCCAAGCACAATATCAAATTTGATAAATTTTATAAAGATATTTTCAAATATTATTCTTTTGAACGTTTTTCTAAAATTTAAGAAAAAAATTATATTATACATGAATACTTTTAAATGAAGTACATTTTATTTATCTGTGTGCGTTATTGTTAAGTTATGCACTTTTTAAAAGAAAGTTTCGGTAAAAAGAAAAAGTTAGCAACAATGAGCACTGAAATGTTTACTGGTTACATTTATTACGTGATTATATATATATGAATTCAAATTAATTTAGCCTATTGCGTTTCAGTTCATCATTTCAACAATTTATCCTAATGCTGCTTTAAAAAGAAATCGGACGGTTTTAAGAAATGTTTATTTCTGTTGATTGTCAGAAAAATTTATCATTTGCCTTAAATTCAAAGTAATGATGTTGTGATTAAAGTGTATGCAGACAAATATTATATATAAGCAGGCGAACAAGTGTATATTTTTTATATTTCATATATAACACACACTTAGTCGATAAAAATGTTTTTTTTTTGTTCACCATAATGTAAGGGACGCTTGTTACTGTTCATCCATTTTATTTATTTAATGTAAAATTAATGGTACATTATAATGTCATGCGCATAGAAATTGTTTTGTAACCAGAAATATTTTAAGCAGTTTTATGAAACTTATTAATTTTTAACTTAAAACGATGCAATAAAATATATGAAGATCTTAATGCGCTATGAATGTAATTCTTGTATTCATACACGATATACTAAAAAAGATAACCATTGAATTTCCTTTAACAAAAAATATATCTGAAACATCTTCCTATATACCCCCAGCCCCAACGAAAACTTCATTAAAAGCTCACCGGATATATTTAGATATACGAGGTAGGATTCAAAAGTTCCCGAACTGAGCTTATAACGTAACAATTTTTGCAGTAGAAGGATTACGATAACGTTTCTGTGTTACTCTTTATTCCCCCTTTCTAAAAGTGGTTTGTCCTAAATCAAATGGTCGGTGGCTCACCACGGTGTCGTATTTTGTAACCGGATGCATTTAGTAACCGGTGATTGAAAGAAATGACGTTTGTAGATAATGATTATCAAATTTTGTAAAAAGTTCTACGGAGACTTAAGAAATGTTGAAGCATATATACAGCAGGGATACATTATCTTGAACGGAAGTTTTTGAGTGGCATCCACTTTTCAGGGAAGGCAGGGAGAGTGTCGAAGACGCCGAACGCTCTGACGCCGGCATCCAGCACCGCTGTGCTTGAAGGGTTTCTGCGGCGATTCGGGGGAGGGGGACGAAAACAACTGTTTTGCCACATCCTCCTTACTCCCCTGATTTCGCCCCCTGCGACTTCAGGATATTTCTAGAACTGGCAAGTCGCTTTCAGGGTCGTCGAATCCAATTTGCAAATGAAATTAAAAGGGCATCGCTGGCTGAATTAAAGGATATGACTAAAAATGGATTCCAGAAATGTTTCAATGACCTTCACAAGCGATGAATAAAGTGTGTTGTTGCGCAAGCGTTTTATTTCAAAGGAGGGTGTGTTTCAGTAATTTAATTGGTAATATTTTTCGAGTTAAAGACTCAGTCCGGGAACTTTTGAATCCTACCTTGTAATATATATCCTTGAGAATTAGGGTTTTATATGAGATATGACAAACAATGCTACAAATCCTTCCGATATCGAAGAAAGCAACGTAAAGTCAAAATTTTTACCTAGGATATGGGACAAGATTCGTCTGAAATTCAGTCAAATCTACATTTAAAGCTCCGTCGAATCTCAGAGAAGCTGTTATGGAGGACACATTTTCCCAATCAGACGGTTTGGTTTGGGGTAGGGGGGTTTTCAATGTCCCAAAATTTTTCGCAAATATCGTATATAGCTTCGTTGTTCCATGAAAACAGTCAGAAACTCTAGAGTTTTGGTGGAACGGGGTTGGGTTCTACGACGGTTTGAAACTAGGGATTTTTTAAAACAATAAAAACTTGCAGATTAAAAAATTTAAATTCTGAAAAAAAATTTGGGTCACGAACATGAAAAAATGAATCGAAAGATGATACAAAATAAAAACAAAACGCCACTGAAATATTAATAAAATCTGAAATACCAAAGCTGCCCCCCATCATTTTGTCTGATTGAAAATCATTACTTATTCCTGAAGTACACTTCATGCTCCTTATAATACTCACAGATAATTCGATTTATAGTATTTATTTTGCTTTCAAGTATAGGTTTAACTAAATCAAAGAACTTTTTTCCTTCAAACATTTAGTTTCGTGTGGAAGGAGGATGCACCCTTCTGCACATATTTTACACTATAAAAAATACTTATTTCTCTCTATCTTTATACATGTAGAGTGAAAATCGCTTAACATGAAACTGAAGGGACTGAAATATTTTTTTGGTGTTAAAAGAATTTCGTGTTAAAGGATATTGCAAAAAGAAAAAACATATATTCAACAAAATTAAATTTATTAGAGAACATTTTATTTACATAATATTTATATATGCTTATATTTGAAAGAAATCAATGAAATAAAAACATTCACAAGAACTTAATGCAATTTAATATAAAATTTTCAAACTTTTTGAAAAACAAAACACTTATTGAGTTTTTGGAAAAACAATCTGATATTTTTCTTCGCATTTTTTTAGCGTCAAATTTTCAACAAATTTTTCGATATCGTCCATTTTGTTATTCATTTCACCATTGGAATGCGTCTAAATAATTGCGCATACTTTTCATGACGTTCCTCATTTCGGATGATGTGGGAACAAAAATTGCATTATTCATTTCATTTTCATCGTGCATCAATGATATTTTTTGAGCCTTGAACAAACTCCAAAATGTCTTTGTCTCCCATAATTGGGACTGTACACACATTATCATCTTTTACTGCAATGAATTCTTCCGATAATATAATAATCCAATCCGACTAGTGTTTTCTTTATTTTGCTCATTCCCAGAAGAAAAATTTTTTCGTGTTAAGAGAAAAAATGCATGAAAATACATAGCAGTTTGTCGAGACCATTGTTTTATTTCGTATTAACCGATATTTCATCTTAAGCATTTTCGCGTTAAACGTATTTCACTGTGATTCGTTAGTTTAACCTTGAACTGCGAAGAACACGGCGATTGATGATCCTTTTCTCATTTTTCTAAATATTACTTACTAATAAGAATATAATACAAACGGATACGCAGAAAAATAACTATAAATAATTTTAAATGATTTCTCCAATTATCTTGCAAGTTTGTTTATGGAAACGAAGATGTGAAATTAAAATAATTATTTCCAGTCAGTCAAGTGCAAAGAAAGTTGTTTTGCTATAAAGGTCAAGAACACAGTTTGAATTTTATTTTCAAAATCCTCATACAAACATAACCAGAATGGCGGGAATTTCATCCCTCATGATCAAACGTGGCATGCATGCTTTGTTTCATCACGCTTCAGTAAAGGGTTGCCACGACTCATAGCAAAAATAGAAAATGTTTATCAAATTCCTGTAGGGAGATAAAATAAACTATGATTAAAAACCTATAACAACGGAAATATTTAAATGAATTCTTTTCGTTCCACACGTGTGATTTTTTCACAGATTGTCTTCGTTTCTTGACTTTCAGAAATAAACCTCGATAAATGCTTTTATTGCTGAAACTTAATTCACAGAAAAGATAGGTACGTGTTTAAGAACTTTCAACCGATTTCTGGCTTATAGATTTACAATAATATCCCTAACTTACGCGATAGGTGGGATTGAGTGATTGATAACCGCGTAAGATGGGGTATAATTTAGAACATAAAAATATAAACTACTTTTAGTTGGGGCCGAAGATGGAAGAGAATAATTTGGAAAAAAAATGTGTTTAATAAAATCTTAAATAACACATATACAAAATCCAAACCAAAGTGTTATTCACAATTCCTACCATTAGTTCACTCTCTCCTTATACATATATATTGGTATATATATTTTCAAGTATCAACGATAATAAATCATTTTATTCATCCCGAACTCAAATACATTTGAAGGGAATTTGAATGGGTACCTTCCTTTTGTACCGCTTTATCGACCACCCAAAAAACGAACGTCATCGCGTTATGTTTGGTACTAGTTTATATATATATCATACTGCCACATACTCCCATGCCAGTGATTCGGCGAATAATACTATATTCGTGGCGAGCATGTGAGCAGTTGCATCCCTTTGTGGGTTGCGTCATTGTGCGTGACGGTTTGGGAAATTACACTTGTGGAGACGGTTTTGAGAATTTATCACAGCCTGAAGTTCGTCACAACTTGCTTTTATATTTATTCTTGTTGATTTTCACGCAAGAAAAACTTTGATCACAGATATATGTCGAAACAAATATAAAGAATATTTTTCCCACAATTTCTTCATACATGACAGACGAAACAACGATTTTTGAAAGTCAATTAATATCTTAACACGAAACATTTCCTTCACACTTTGATCTAATTGCAAGTCAGTAAATTCAAGTTGCAACTCCTCAGGTACAGTGTCAATATTAGCAGTAAGGGGATAAGAGAACAAATTGAATTTAGGCGCAATTTTTTTTCTAAAAATCCTGAAATCCTCCAAACTTTGCAAAGGATCTCTAATCTTAACTTTCAGGTGCTGTGTTTCCTAATAAAGAAATTCAGTTTTTCTTCTAGTATAATATAACAGACGAATCTTTGGTCGCACACGGGAAAGAAATCTTCCGTTAAAAGCAGATTTTTTTTTTTCTCTTTGGCGGGCCGCATGTGGTCCGCGGGCTGCTATTTGTCCTCCCCTGTTCTAAGATCTTTGTGTGACAGTTGTCAAGCGATAAAAACGTAGATTCGTTAAACCTGTTTCACGGTGTCATTATAATGTAGTTTCTAAGTACTCTAACTTTGAAGCATGATTTAGGATTCAGATATTTAAGACTGAAAAGGATTGATCAGTTTTGAAAATTATATGGTTAAGTTACCTGAAATTCAGAAAATAACGCACAGTGCAACTTTAAAGCATACACGGTGTCTTAAAGCTTACTTGGACGTATTCTTAAAATACAGAGAATTATTTTAATCGGAAAGTCGCTGTCGGGATATAATGAGAAGAAACACAAATACACTGCAAGAATATGATACATGATGGAGTATAAAATGTATTATCAGATGAAACTTAATAATGATATTAGAATTAAGATTATTTGAACAAATTCGCGGGATGCGTTTTTCCCTCATACTGTGTCCTCTGCAAAGGTGATCAAAGAATGAACGCTAATCGTCTTGGAGCATATCCAGCGGTCACCGAAAGTCTTCATGATAGATATTGGAAGGATGGAAAATAGCTAAAGGTCTTCCTGTCTGTCTGACTTTTTATATGTAATTATTATTATTATAATTATTTTTATAATTTCTATATTATTTAGTTCTTGTTTTGTTCTTGCGTGTTTGTCTTTCTCCTTGTGGAGTGTTTTCATTCAGTCGAATGATACTACTATTGTCAAGTACTAAAAAAAGTACTAGTGTTAAAAATAAATATATATATATATACTAGAATATGTAGTAGATGCAGAATACTATTTCACATGAGATTCGATTATTAGTGTAATTTAAACTAATTTATTACCAATGTTGGTATATATCTGGGGAAATGTATATAAATATCTTGTAAAATATTTGATAGCCCAAATGACATCGATGTTGGACACGCACCACTATTAATGACTAGTACTTTGAACACCTCTTGTGAAACGATATTTTGTGTCTACCAGTTGTTAAGTTTCTTCTTATAAGATAAGGCATTTTGTTTCCTGTTTTGTGTGTTCTGTGTCTGATTATCTATCCCCGGTGAAGACGCTTAGAGTTATGTTTTTCTGTGTAAATAAAATTCATATCAATGTTTTCTCTCTCAGTTCTAAATTTCAACTAGTGTTTTCAGTCGCAATGTACAGTTAAAAACTTTTTTTAATCTAAATTTATTAAATTATATACAAATTTGCCCTATGACACTTAGTGCAGTCTTCCAAAATTAAGTCCACCATCTTGTACTTGAGGATATGTTCATTACTTACTCTTTGAGGTTGATGTAATTATTGAGCTCAAGTTGAAAATTCTTGAATAATAATGATAGTTAAACTGTTATTTTCCTTTAAGACAATTCTTTTTATTAAAAACTTATCAGTTAGATAAATCTAGGAAATTAAATCGAAGAGGTATTATTATTTTTTTGAATAAGCTTTCACAGATATTGTGCATAAGACCAGAAGTATCAGTATTATTCCGATGCTCCAAAAATATTTGTAGGGAAAACATAATTTTAAAAGGTTCTAACCTGGGGTGCGGGATAAATGGAGAATTCTAGTTTCGACTTTTTGCCGTAGTCCACAGATAACCTTTCCATCAGCAGAGAAGTAAACCCGGAGCCAGTTCCACCACCGAAACTGTGGAAGATAAGGAACCCTTGCAGACCGGTGCACTGGTCGGCCAGTTTTCGGATCCTGTCCAGAACAAGATCAACGATCTCCTTGCCGATTGTGTAGTGACCTCTGGCGTAATTGTTGGCTGCATCTTCCTTGCCCGTTATTAGTTGTTCTGGGTGGAAGAGTTGTCTGTATGTACCAGTGCGAACTTCATCTGAAAGTTAAAGCAACATGATATAAATGTTAATATTTACTGCTGAAAGCGTTTAATGGACTAAATTCATGACGGTTACATGATAAATGCTATCACGAGTTCTACGTTGAATTCAAAACAGTCATTAAACTTGTACTTGCTGTTCTACTTGTAAAATTTAGATAAAAGTTCAAATTTGATAATTGTTTTAACAATTAAGATTCTTCAAAATGTAAGTGTATTTTTAAATCAAGTGCATTTTGTTTTATCTACGTGCATTATTATTGTTGACAAATAAGTGCATTTTAGAAGCAATTTTCTGGAAAAAACAAAATTTGGCAACAACCAAGCACATGAACTGATTGTCTCGAAACAAATAATTGCAATTATCTTGTAACTATGACGTCACATCAATTGATGAAGTGATTGGTAAGAAACACATGATTGCAGTTATCATATGACTATAACATCCTATGAATTTAAATCATTGTCTTCATACAGATAAGATCTTTATCTTCTTTTTTTAAAATTCCAATTCGCAGATTTTTTGGGCAATAGTTCTTGAAATACATATTGACTTCAAATCATATAATTTACAATAATTATCTCTCTTTTTCAGATCCATTGATTTGAGAGAAATATTGTAGAACGTTTTACATGACGCACCTTGTATAAATGTAGCCAAAGATGCTCAAAAAATTTAGACAACCCCCAATATTTTGAGTAATTGCTTACCCATAAAAACAAATAAATTTTTATTTGTATTTAGTTATGTTACAGAAATTTTAATGTAAAATTAAATCTGGTTCTTCTGTTAAGGAATTGATTTCTAGATAATTTTCTGCTAACGCATCATTTTGAAAGTATGCAATAAAATCTGAATCAATAAAACAAGAAAATTTAAATCAGCATTTGGTTTTAAATTAAAAAAATTCAGCCCTAAACTAAAACATGCCATTTTATAAAGCTTTTCGAATAAAAAGAAATCAAACCTAACTAAAACTTAGATTGTGTGATTCATTACGATATTTCTCTGATTTCCTCTTTCAATTTAGAATTTTTTTTTATTTTTCCAGCCATTAGCGATGAGTCAGCAACAGGTACTTGATGGCCTTGGAATGTGTAGAAAAGCGCTGAGTTCAAATGACGATGTTTTTCATGGCATGAAAATGAACAATAAGAATGTGTAGGTGTGTGAAAAATGGAAACATTTTATAAGAATTTTACTTCTATTTCAGGAATATAAAATAAACACAAAAGGAACATTACAATTTCCAGATTTTTTCTATTATCACACATTATACCGATTACCACACTGGAATTGCACGATAAGCAACTAGGTCAAAATGTCTTGATAACTTCATTCTTTTGAAAAGATGAGAAGGAAATAATTAAAAAAATTCATTTATCTTCCCAAACTTTTACTTCTCGCCACTTGAGAAATTTACATAATGCAATTTAATGTTTATGCCAGTTCTTTATTTGTAGTGACTTTTGGTGCAATGGAATGCTGAATGGGGACACATTGCAGCTATATGGAGAAAAAAAATTATTAATTGAATCCTACCTATGCGAAAAAAGGAGCTCTATGGTATATAAATTACCAAAACCGATAATTATTGATAAATAAGTACTGAGTATAGTATGTGTAAAACAAAGAAAATTGCAACATTTCATTGCCCCTAGCTGTTTCTCCCCTCTGTCCGATCGAAGGTTTTTGCGGTTGTCCACTTAATCGCACACTGCAATTTAAACAGTAGGTTTCTTAAAAATCTTATATTAAAGAAGCTGTTCAACGTACCTGATGTTTTTTCTTATAACTATTTAGCAAGTGTTTTCTCATCGCAATAAATGTTTAAAAGTACTAAAATACCAACTTTTCTTCAATAAAAATTACTTTGACGTATCACCAAAGAAAAAAACCAAGTACTTAAACTTCCTCCCCCTTGTGGCAGTACTGAACATAAAAATTAATATTTTAATTTTATTTTTCCCTTTATCAATATATCAAAGAACGTCTTTTCCAAAGCTAAATTTTTAAATTCTTTAAAAAGAAATTTTCAATCCGTCCTAATCGACAGTCATTCGATTACAAAATCTGATTCTACAAACAAATTGAAATACTTGATAGGAACGAGGTTTAATAGACTTCACTTAAAGGTTTAAAGGTTAAATTACAAAGGACTTCGATTCAATTCTATTAAAGTAAATTAATTGTTTTTTTCACGAAATTTATTACCAATTCAAACCGTAATTTTAGTGTAAATATGTTGAATTTATACTTTAAATATTTTTTATGTATTTCAGATAATAATCGAAATTTTATTGAAAACTCATTATCATTAATTTTATAGTACTGTCTTTTGCATTATTCGTTCAAAATGAACTTAATCTTTAAAAATTGTCAACTGTTCATTGGAAATCAAGCATGTTAAAAAGCAACTATCTAAACAATTTTGTAATGTAAAAAAAATATTCAAGCAGGAAAACTATCAAATCTGTCAAAGTAATGGATTCGAATATTCTAGTTTGTCCCCAAAATATTGATATCTGTGTCAATATATTGATGTGTTCCAAAAGTGAAATATTTGCCGTCGGCCATTATCGATTGCTGCATTGTTTACATCAACTGTCATTTACCTTCCTTTTTTTTAAATGATAAATTGATCACATTTAAGATGACAATCTTCTTGGCACAGTTCCATCACGCATTCTCATTGCATTATAAACTAAATAACTCGAAATTCTCAGAGGAAAAAGGAAATATAACCAAAATTGTTGAGATATTTAACCCCTTACTAGTGTCGCCCGAATACGAATACAGTTCGGACAACTACTATGTGCAGTATTTGTAATGTCCGAACTGAACTCGGGCGGGAGAAAAATTAACGGCTCTATTTTGTGAAGCCCGTTTAAGTTCGTTTCTACAGTGGGTGATCGGTTAACGAACATAATCTGTTCCAAGACTATGTTCGCTATCTGAATTGTTCGTTAACCGATCATCGATTCACCATAGATTTCTATGTGAAATCGATTAATTCGTTCTGGAGACCCTAAAAAAATGAAATCAAAACCGAAACTGAAGGTCTAATTTGTATGAATATTCTATTGGAATTTTTTTTTCAATAGAACTTTGAAGTTTAATAGGTAAGCAAGATAATTCAGGAGAGATGAAAAACGATTTTTAGTCCGTTTCTCATATTTCACGTATTTTTTATGGTAGTAGCGCGTCATCCGGCACCTTTATATTTTATAGTCTGCACTGTTTGAAAAAATTAAGAATTCGCTTAATTTATTTGCCATGTCAGCAAATCCACTCGCCCATAACTTATCAGCTGTCAGAAAATATTGATATTTACATTGAAATTCTAGTATTCAAGTGTGTATTGATTTTAGTCATAATAATAATTGTTGAATGATCTTTAAATTCATTGTTAATTCAAGTTTCATTTAGTAATTATCAATACTAAGCATGCTTTAAACATTTCTCCTTTCAGTGATCTTATTTTGTATGCAAAATTATAACAAATGTTTAATATTAATTTTTTTTTCTGAGCCTAGAAGTGTTCTTTAGAATTCGTTTTGTTCATTACCTTAATATGTGTTCGTTGTCCAAACACAAAAAATCTTTCTTGAAAGTATTTGTTATCCGAATACAAAAATCTTTCGTGAAAGTGTTCGTTAACCGATCTGTTTTTTAACCGATCACCCACTGTACTTTGGGGTGCTTAATTCACTATTTTCCTAACAGATGGCATTGGTGGAAAGACGTGATAAGATGTGAGACACGCGTTAATTGCAAAGAGTGGATTTGGGCTTGTGTGCAATACCGTATTTTTTTTATATACACAGTAATTACTAAGTAACTTATTATATGCACAGTGATACTAAAGCTGATTTCGGACTCTGGGCGCAGATCTACAGGCCCTCTTGACGCAGGAGGATCGAAATTAATAACCAGAAAATGTGTCAAGTCCCAGGGCGTCCGCCCCAAGCGCACAATGGATAAACCGGCACTGGACAGTAGCGCACACAGGAATTTTTCAAGGGTGGGGTCCGGGGTTGAAAGTTCACCCTTCTTGTATCATACTATTTTTGATTTTGTCGATTTTCAGGAACAAAAACACAGTAAAAAACTAGTTATTGAATAAATAATTAGCATTAATTAATAAAATTAATTATTAATAACAAATATTTTATTAAATTTTACGTATTATATACTTAGAATTATAACCAATCGGAAAAAAAATCAAGGGTTTGGGGTCCGGGCCCCAGGACCCCCTTCTGGGGCCCACTGGCACTGGATATACCCCACTGTAAAAGATTTGTAAAATTTATGTATGGAAAATTAAATTGTTGCGTTGTTATATTATATTATATCCTTGTTATATTATATTTAGCTTCAAAATTTTGTTAATTTGCTCTGAATAAGATGTGTGTGTAATCCATTACTTTTTGATGCATATGTAAACATTATAAATATAGTAGTTATTACATTTAAAATTTTATTTTTGTAATAAAAAACCGTTTTCTAACTTTCATAACAGCATAAAGAACCAAAACAGTCAAAAAATGTCTTAATTTTTGGACCATTTTTCTGAATTATATGTCATAGTTAAGGGGTTAATACTAAAAAGGGGCCGGAAAAGTAAAAGAATTCTTATACTTTGCTTAAATAGCGTTCTCTATGAACAATCAAAAGCTTGACTTACCTACAACGGTGGGTTCCAAGTCGACAAATACCGCTCGTGGAACGTGCTTTCCGGCTCCCGTCTCGCTGAAGAAAGTGTTGAAAGAATCATCTCCCCCACCCAAGGTCTTGTCACTGGGCATCTGACCGTCAGGCTGGATGCCATGTTCCAAGCAATACAGCTCCCAACAGGCATTGCCAATTTGGACTCCAGCTTGGCCAACGTGGACACTAATGCATTCCCTCTGAAAGAAGAAAAGCAACAATCAATTCAAGTTTTCTACTTTTTAAAATTCTAAGAGGTAAAATACAATGCATGTGAGTACATCACCACTACTCGGTAAAACGAGAATTAGCCTTTCACCAACAAAGGCTTTAACTATTCTGGTTCAAGAAGCAGAAAAGAAAAAATGCATTCGCATGTCACCCACAGATTTGTATTTGACGAAGATTCTTCATAATCTGTACCATTATTGTGGAAAAATATTATTACTGAAGCAAAGTTGAATGTAACTTTAAGAAATAAGATAGCTAACTCAGTGTTTCTCAAACTGTGGGCGCCTTTGGGGGGTGGCTATACTAAAAAGTCGAAAACAAAAGATTTTTTAAAAATTATTAATTTACTGAAAGTAAAAACAAACAAAATACATTCTGACATAATAAAAAATAAGACACATTCACATTGATATAACACACTTATAAATATATCAATACTGCGCAATGTATTTTATAATTAATTTAACATGACTATAAAAGCAAATTTAATAATTACCAGTGACCCCATGGGCTTGCCATATATAAAACTATATACACACAAAATAACACTTGTATTGATAATTTATACGGTTTATAATTAATCCCTTAAATGCCAAAATGCCAATTATAAATTACGCGATTCTCTCCCAAATGCCACCGTTTAACACGTAGATGAGCGGATGTGGTGTTTTTTGGGGTAGAAAAAAATAAGTAAGCAAATCCTCTGAAATAAGTAGATCCTTCGCAAACACTGTCGAGGACATTTTATTACATTCCAAGACCTTCGAAATAATTTTATGGATAGTAGTGCATAGAAAAAAATCGTACTTCGGAAAGACGTATATATATTCGTTCAGGACAATTAACACACTGGTTGAACGAGACGTTTACATACGCCGGGGTACTTCAGAGGTTAAAATCGTTTTGTAGGTTTAGCGTCAAAGTATAGTGTTACTGAATTCAATACATTGTTATTGAATGGAGGAGGGGGGGCGATGAAAATTATGATTGAATATTGGGTCACAAATATTTAAAATTTGAGAAGCACTAAGCTAACCGCATTACATGCATTGAAGTTTGTTTAATGTACGTTAGGTTTCACATGGGGACTAGCTAAATTTGGCAGCTATATAACATGACATTGCCTATCAAAATTTTTGCTAGTTCATTTCAATTCCAGTAGTAAAGCCTTTAGCTATTTTGGTTCCTGTTCAAAAATGTAATGTCAGTATTTACAAAAGAAACTTGAACGTCAACGAAAACAACTGATGGCTATAAATATCTAAAAATTTGAATTCTAAACCAAAATGCGTATCTAATTATTCAATGTCAAATCTAAATCTTTTCAATCAATAATGACAGAAACACAAACAATTAATTTTAACTTTTTTGGTTTTTGGGCCCAGTGGTGAAAGTAAGATTTAAACACTTTGGAATTCAACGTTTGAAACTTAAAATAATTATATTCTCTCTAAACTAGATTTTTAAGAGTCGTTTTTATTGTGCAACCAAGTGTTTTTGGAAAAAGAAGTGTTTAAAAAACCTTTCAAGAGCGTATTTCTTTATTTTCATGTAATCGTATTTTCAAGCCCAGCATTAAGACTAAATATTGTTTGTAAGATGTTATGTGTTACGATGGAGGAAGTTCACTTTCTCGGAAAGGCCCTCATTATTTCCCCCTAGTCTTCATTTTTAAAGCGTATATAGACTAAACACAAGCCACTGGTACTTCAAATATTATTCGTGTAATACGAAGAAAAGGCAATGTTTTAGGTTCTCTTCGTGTAATTTTTCTTTCACGTTTCGTGCAACTCTTCATTTCATTTGTATTTTATAAACTAGAAAAATGAACATGGAGAGAATTAGGTGCTAAGCAATTATTGTTTTTAACCCTTTATTGACTGAAGACATTTACGCCATACCACCAGGGAGGCCTAGAACGGGACAAACGGGCCCAAATTGGGGGGGAAATTTTTTAATGGATTTGTCAAATTTAAATTTTTTTTCATACAAAATTTTTTATATATTTTCTGAAATATTCTTGGGTGGGAATTTGGTATTTCATTTAACATATTTTATTTTCTTACTTTGTACTACGTATGTTTAATGTCAGTTTTCTTTTCTGTTGCAACTTGAAGGATTCGAGGCGAGAGTATATGTTAAATCAAGAAATTTTAAAATGTGTTTACACTAGTAACTTTCTTCCCATCCCGGAGTAGGGTAACAATGGACATTCTTTTACCCATAGGATGTCCGGTGTCGGCTATCCAAAAGGGGACAGGAGTAATTCGAGTTTGGGGGAGATAAAGAGCCACATGAGATGTTTTATTTTAGTCTTGAGTGTAGTTACTGTAAGTTACAATAAACGTTTATGATCCCCACCATCAGTAGACTCTTTTTAGAAGGAATTGCCCTACTAAAATGGGTGATTCCTTCTCTTACATTTTACTCGTTTCAAATAATAACAGGTAATTATGTTCTTAATGTCGAATTATTTTGTATCTTGTAAGACTTAAAATAATATATATAATTGTTATGCAACCTTTTAGTTCGCAAGAATTATTCAAGTTTTATAGGTGTTTTTTTCTATGTGAACAATTATTCTTTTTTAATTATAATTTTTTTGCTTTAGACAGAGGGGTGGTATTTTCCATTTTTGTCCGGGGCGGCAAAACTGCTAGAGCATGCCCTGCATACACAAAAATGACAAGGATTTTACGTACTCATATTTTCATTTTATGTAAGAGTAATTCGATTAAATATTTTCCAGTTACTCTTACTTTTTATATATTTTTCAAGAATAAAAATTCTCGAAAATACTAGGATTCGGGAAATATTTTTAAATATGATGATAATAAATTTGCCTGAGTTCGAGTCTTCATTATTTTAAGCATAATGCTTTTGGTATTTAAATATGAAAGCATATCAAAACTAATGTTGATAACAGGTCGAAATATTTTAGTTTTATTAAAAAAAAACCATTCCTACTGGTATACTCCTCGCTTCTTAATCTAAAAAGGACAAAAAATAAAACCGGAAATATATTTGTCACGCACACCCCATAAACCGTCTTACGGAAGTCGATTGCCCCACAACCTATTTTAGCAAATCTCTAAATAAGATGAGAAACATGCCTGTCAAATTTCAAGTCTGTGGGTCTACTCACTATATATATATATATATATATATATATATATATATATATATATATATATATATATATATATATATATATATATACATATTACTGAACGAACAGACACGAACATTGATGCCAACAGGCAGATATTAATCTTTACATGAGTATTACTTTTAACGCATGTTGCATTACTTTAATTCAAAAAGTGTTAAGGTACAGCAATTTATTGGTAGTTAAAACAATAGCCCCTTATTGGCTAAAATATTACTCCCAATTTGAAGCTTTGGGACATTTAAGGTAATCATTTAATCAATCCAATTCTGAAATTACTGCTTAAATGATGATCTTGGCAACAAATCTAATGACCTTGGCAGAGAGTTAAGTTGTTAAACTTAACGATAGTCACACAGGGATCTTAGCATTTTAATAGCAACGATTTTCATGTCTTTTGATTTCAGTGGATAGACAATCTTTTTTTAAGTTATGAAATATGGTTAAGAGTTTTAATGAAAATGACCTTAACCAAATCGTTACTAACTGCTAAAAGATTTAATTGATCTTGAGGATACAATTTAAATTAATAAATTTGTTATAATGAACTTTAGAATAAGTTAATTTGAAATTGTTCGAATAAGCAATTCAAACGAATTTTTAACATGGAATATGATTTCACGGAGACATATAAGAAAAATGCATAAACATTTACCGCGAGAATGTTTTCTAACCTTACATTGGCGTATAAAGAGTTTGCTTGTAAAGTCATATTTATCTTGAAATTTTTAACGAGTAAATTAAAATAAATTTATTCATTTTCCTGTCTCGCATGTTGCATCAACTTATTTTACATGTATTCAAAGAATAATAAAGGCAAGTTCAAATTTATACAAACACAAATAAAAATTGTGAGTTCACTATCTAGTAGTCTTCAAGACTTTCATGGTTGACTTTTTCATTTTAAAAATGTAGCATGAATCCAAAATTTTTTTTTACTGCCTTTTATAAATTCTAGTAAAACTTACTATATTTATGGTAAATTTAATAAAATGAGAAATTGGAAAAAGAAGTTATTACTTATTTACTTTTATCTTATGTTTTGAAAAAAATTTACATTTTTTTTTACGGTTTATTTATTGATTTTCAATTATGTGAAGATTTTCAAAAAGATTTTGGATAAAAATACAACAAGTTAAACAGTTTCTTGTTTATTATTCCATCGAATGTATTTATTTATCGCTTTTAAATGAATATGTAATCTAAATTTGAAAAAATCATTAGTAATAAAACAGAATTTTTGACAATACGCTTCTGAGTACAAGAAGACTGGTCGATTGAGAACTCAAAGCAATTTTTAAAATCAAACATTTTTTTAATCCCAATTGTTCACATTGTGAAGGACCTCGTAATTTTGAACCACGGTCATGTGAAGAGGACACCTGAGCTGGTACATCATTCTTCTTACTTCCACATCACACTAATGTGAAGACTGAGCCCCGACTTATTTTGCGCGCATCTGTGCCCACCCACACGGTGGGCTGTAAAATCTGGAAAACTTTTCTATACCTTATTTTCCTTCTTAAGTTAAGGCAGCAGTTTTCAAACTGGGGCCTACATTCCTAAGGGGGCATGATAAACCTACAAGGGGGTGCGAGCATATTGAAAAGTCGAAGACAAAAGGTTATTTAAAAATTATTTTTTTTACTCAAAGTAAACAAACAAAATACATTCTGATATAATAAAAAATAAAATACACATTTACACTGATATAATACACATAAATATATCAGTACTGCGTATAATGTATTTTATAATTAATTTAACAATACTAAGAACAAGTTTGATAATTATCAGTGACCCCATGGGCTTGTCATATATCAGATTAAAAACAAGAATCAATTCTTATCTTGATAATTTGTCTGGTTTATAATTAATTCTTTAAATGACGATTAAAATTTACACGATTCCCTCCCCAATGCCCCCGTTTGACACGTAGGCGAGCGTTTGTGGGGCATTGAGAAGGGGGTGGGGTAGAAAGAGAATAAATAAGCAAATCCTCTGAAATAAGTAAATCTGTCACAAAACCTCTGTCAAAGTCTTTTTATTGCATTCCAAAGCCTTCCGAATAATTTTATGGATAGCAACACACAGAAAAGATTGTACTTCGGAAAGACATATATATACGTCCAGGGCAATTAAGGCTTTGAAATATAATATATATAAAAATATAACTGGTGTATATAAACGTGGTGTGCCACCACGTTTATGTACCCCGGTGGCACTTAAGTGGTTAAAATCTTGTTGTAGTTTTAGCTTCAAAGTATATTATTATTGAATTCAATACATAGTTATAGTGTGAAGGGGGAGGAGGGTAAGAAAATTATGAATGAATATTGGGTCGCAAACACTGAAAGTTTGATAATCACTGAGTTAAAGTGATTTGCGATTTAAATGTTTCTTGCCATAATTTTACTCCCCAAATTTAGAAGCTAATTTTTAATTTCTAATTGATTTATTTTACTGGTAACATTCTTAAAAGGATAGAACATAAATTTTTTCAGCAACAGTTATTTTACAGCAGATTCTCGTGAGTGAGGGCTTATTTACGTCACAGTATTATGTAACACGAGCATTACTGCCGACGAACCTCGAAATTTTGAACCATCCTAAAGTGACGAACACGACACCTGAGCTGACACTCCCTCTTCGAACTTCCACGCCATGCCATGGGTTGACTTTGAGCCACGACAGATTTGACGCGTATCGGCCTCTCTATACGAAAAGTCCTCAGTGCTTGTAAGGATTCGAACTCATGACACCCCGGCCGCGAGTCCGTGATCATGGCCGCACAGCGGATTCTCATGTGTTGAATGATAATGATTGTGCGCTCCATTAAACAACAATTTTCAACAATTATTTTCTTCTAAGAAGAACTTTTGTTTAACCAAATAGAAAACGATAACATTCATAATTATCCGAATACGATAATGTTTATACTCAACTTTTTCACAACTTTAAAAACACCTTTATAAGGACGATAACCTTTAGAATGAAAACAAAATTTTAAAAAAATAATAATAAAGATATTTTGAGAGGTAACAGTGGCATTTTCTGAGATGTTATTCATGATCAGTGAACGGTAACTGAAGAGCTACGAAAAAAATGGTGAACTCTGTGGGAACCAGACGTAAACAATGAAAACGCCATTTACAGAGGAAGAATTGAAAATATTTCTTTTCTTTATACATCCGCTGCGGGTAGTGAGGAGGGAATTGTAAGAAGTGAATGCTTTTTTATTATTTTGATCATTAGGCGCTGATAATTATCACTTGATTCATAATTACTAGAATGTTAACAAAGGTTTTTATAGTGATGGTTGGAAATAAGAAGCTTGTGACAATCGACAGAAGTGATCTGTAGAATGAATAAGCTGCAACCGAGAGACTGGTAGGCGGAAAACTGCACAAAATGCAATAAAGAATAATTGGTTTCAATAAAAAAGCTATGTAGAAGGTCGAATATACTTATGTATGAACGTAAAATGTATTGCAACTTACATCAATAACAAAGAAGACCTAAGGGGTTGTGATAAGGATATATTATATCACAAAGGAAGCATTTAAAAATTTAATTATTGAAAATAACTTTAAAAGGATTCAAAATATTTTTAATGCGTATTGTCTGCTGAGTAGTAAACGTTTATGAAAAAAACACAATGGAAAAAAAAAAATTGAAAATTGTTTTTGCCAAATTTTTAGAAAATTTTTTTCATTCCAAAAAAATTTGGAATAAAAAAATTTACTGCATTAAAGGGAAAAAATACCTCTGGTGGATTTTTATACAAAAAGGAAAAACTTGAAATTGTACAACGAAATTTTGTTGTTGTTTCTGATATCACCTGATTGGCAGTGTCAGATCGAAGCCCACGAATTCATTGTGGCAATGAGCTAGATTTAAGTTTGTTGCTAGCCGCAGCTTTAATCACCATGGTGGTGATAGTACAACGAAATAACTTTACCATATGTAAAATTATGTTTTACCTGAAAAAAATAGTTCTGTGTAATAGAAACCTTTATTCTTCTCCATCGAATGTAACACATCGAATTCGATTTTAATATTTGTGGTCGTGGTAGCTTAATGGTCATAGTCACGAACTCTTGGCCGGCATGTCATGAGTTTTAGTTCTAGTGCCCCTGAAAACCCGCTATGTAGAGGAGCTGTTATACGTTAAATCTGTCAAGGCTCAAAGTCCTCCCGGCGGCGTTGTGTGATAGTTTGGAGAGAGAGGTGCTAGCTGAAGTGTCGTCCTCATCATTTGACCGAGGCTCAGGATTACGAAGTCCGTCGCCAATAGCCTTCGTTTTGCTTTATAGTGCGACGTTAATAAATACTCACATCACTTTGATTTTAACAGTAAGTGAAGCTAATCTTGAAATGAGTGTATTCCTTTCACACAACAAAACTTATTTTTAAAAAAAACTTTGAAAACTTTCATCTTAATGTTTTTATTAACATAGTTATAAAGACATTTACAGAAACTTGTACATTTTCCTTCGGTACGAAAAAAATAAGAAAAGCAGATGCAAAGTTCTTGAATTATTTCTTATTAATTTTTCTTCATCCTTAATTTTCATTATCTTTACTCATATTTTTGTTTTTGATATAATTAGTTAATAAAAATTTGTAAAGATATTACTTAATATTTTCTTGGTCGAAACAGACGCTATTTGTTCTTGTTTCAATTCAAGTTCTTACCAGTTAACCTGGTCTCCATTGTCTTCTTTCAAAGAACATGAAAGTCGGGTCAAAATCATGGCAGTAATTTTACCCAGAACATACGATATAACGATTAGATAAATCTGAGTACAAAAATTATATTCTGCAAAGAGCTCTTTTTCTTTTTCTTATAAGAAAATATCCTCTTCGAAATGACGGAACACGATCTACAGCATGATCCGGATTCGTGTTCTGCTATTTTTGTTTAATATCTCAAACCTGTAGTTGAAGCCCGAGCTTGTTTTTAACTCCGGTCGATTGAACTGCTGATGTGATTTTTCAAAATGTCTTCAGGTCGAGCGAGCAGAGCGAAACAGTAGGTCGGATTCTGGAGTCGATGTCCCTTTAGGCTTGCGTGACTCCGGATCTTGAAATGGTCTTCCACCCCCAAATCTCCCTGGAAATA
The DNA here is from genome assembly GCA_019973955.1 of Trichonephila inaurata madagascariensis. NCBI lineage: Eukaryota > Metazoa > Arthropoda > Arachnida > Araneae > Nephilidae > Trichonephila > Trichonephila inaurata. Next base: position 99,270 of record BMAV01009436.1, read on the forward strand.
CGCCCGGTGATCAAGAATGCCGAAACAAAATTTCAACTCAGCTCACGTCCTGTATAATAATGCCAACACTTAATCACATCAGACAATTTTGTTTTTTGTTAATAATAGTGTGAAAAAATTAGAATGTGTGATGTTTTTTTTTGCAACATCAAATGTTCCACAATAATTAAGCCTTGTAGAAGTATTTACATTCTTGGAACTGATGTTTATTGTCAAAGGTATCTTAGTAAGATCTTAAATAGATCTTCTCGTTAGTCAACGTTTAATTCCTATGAGTAAAGTAGTACTACTTTTCCTAAGTAGTTGAGTTATGTGGAGTCGATTGGCTCTCTGAAGACATGATTGTCGTGCGAAGGCATAATTTACATTTCAGAACAAGTGGGCAGTTTTAAGATGGGTGTGATCCGGCTAAGTATTTCCGGGTTGAAGCCATTTTTCCCTAGTTAATTTTACTCAGAACTAGATACAGAAAAAAAACTGTTCTTTTTTGAAAATTTGCCAGTTTGTTAATGTATAATAAAGTGTTCTATTTTTAAAAATGACCGGAACAGAATTGCTTACTCCTGTACAATGCAGAATTACTATCTTTGTCTTGTTCTTAGATTCTTACGTCTTAGATTTTTACGCCTTAAATTTTTAATATTCCTTCTAGTTATCTTTCTAACATTCCTGTTGTGTGTGAATTGATGATACTAAATTAACTAATAAATGGTATTAAATAATGGCATTAGTGAACTCTTATTTTTGAAACAAATTAAAAATATCTAATCGAAGACTATCTAACCAATAAATTTGGCATGCAAAGAAAACATTTTAAATTTAATTGCTTGATTTTATCAAATTTAAAATTAGAAATATGTGACTTGATACACAAATCACAGAAATGTTTATAATTGCGTGAAAAAAAAACCAGAAAATAAATACGAAGAAAGATTATAACACAAATTTTTATATTATAGTTATGTTTTATTATATTTATACTTTTAAAAAATTTTATTTATCGTTTCCAATAAAATAGTGTAAATGATAAGGAAAAAGAATTCGACAATTTTAAATAAATTGATCAGCTAACCTTGTTTAATTTTTATGTTAAAATTCCCTCTTGTAACAGCACTTAATTTAATAACTACATATTGATTGACAAAAAGTTTTTACTTTTTAACATTTTTATGTTAAGTTGTTTTGGTACTTTTCTGTTTCGCCGGCATACGCGATAAAATCGCCAAAAATGGTATAACTGACGCCAAAACGGAATATTCTTGCTGGTAACCTTTTACCACCACATTTGAAAAGCAAGTCGTGGTCTTTTCTTATCAGTAGCGTCTTTTTCATAATACCTCAAAAATAGATGAAAAATCAATGAGAACTAATATTTATAAATATTTTTTTATGTGTATGTGTGTTGTCACCAATCACGCCGACTTGGCGCGATTTGCGTCAGCGAAACGGAAAAGTACCGTTGTTTTCTGTATTTCAATACTTTTTTATTCATTTGAATAATTTTTAAAAAATTAGTAATAATCATATATTTTAAATGCAACAACCTTTTAAACAAACATAATTTATATTATTCGTTATTTGTCCTAAATTATTCAATCATTCATATTTCGTTAATTTCGTTTTAAATTTTTCATTTAAGCCTTTTTACAAGTTAACACAAACAACTGTAAATTTCCATTCTGCCTTCTCTTTTCTTAAAACTTTTTTTAAAAAGACTCTCTTAAATCTTTATCCAGTTAAAATTATTCCAAATTTCCATTCGTTTGAATGCTAGTAAACATTTTGAACGTAACTCAGAAACGAGAACAACATTACTCCAAAACAACTATACAACAGTATCACTATTTTCTTCAAAACAAAAACAACTTCGAGATCAATACATATCAATCACCAAACGTCACTGATAAAAGAAACAAAATATTGCCTTTGTCACTGACGCTGATAGTGCTTTACTGACGCACTTCAAACAATAATTGGAAGAAAAAAAATTTTAAAGGGAAGACTTAAGAAAGAAACCACACACACACACACAAATTCTTCCATCTTGCTGTGTCTGCTGCTTTGTCCTTCGCGTGTTTTTTGTGGCTTCTATGACTCACCACGGCGGTTTGGGAGGATGAAGAAAAACTGGGGTCATTTCCAAGGAACGCCTATTCTTCCTCATCTTTTTAACTGAAACGTATACAATTCTAGACAATTGTGAGGAAATAAAATGAAATATCACGAGTTATGAGCCTGAACCTAAACAGTTGTCTGCAGTTTAGCAATACTTGAAAAAGTGTGAATATAGATTTGAATGAAATACGCGAAAGAAAAATAACCAAGTCTTTTTTTTTCCCTTCCTATTTTGAATTTAATATTATTAAACGATAATATGTGTGGTTGGAAACAATGGAATTTTTTTTTGTAGACAATGAAGGTGACATGTTTGTTTGTATAAGCCTAAAGGATTCACTTCAAAACAAAGGGAATTTCAAAGATTTAAAAGGAATAATTTATCTTAAGAGCCCTGATAATCATATATATTTGATTATGCTTTAAATATTTTATTTTTCTGTGTCCAGAATTATTTATTAAAAATACAATTTTTTATTAGTTTAAACTTTACTAAAGTTTTTACGAGTGTAACGTGTATTTTTAATTTCAATCTACATTTTGCATTTTTTAACCCTTGTGTTGCATAAGAATAATTTGGAAGAAGTTAAATTAAAATGTTTTTTTAAATGTTTTGAGCCTCAGAAACAATAAAATTTGATGTTAATCAAATTTCGTTTTAAATAATTGCTAGAGTTTATTAGCTACAGTATCTCGCATGCATACATAACATGCATAAACAAACCTTCATGGTTATTTTTTAATCATCATGGTGATGAAAACGATAAAAACGGTCAGATTTTCCATCAATGCACAAATACACTTTAATGATGCAAAATAGGTGGATTTTTTGGAGCATAACTCCATGTTACCTCTTTTAGCTGTATTCCTCTTCATCGTTGCGGACATCCATGAAAAGATAGCTTGTCTTAACGGGAAAACTTTTCTTTGGTTTTTTATAGCCTTTGAAATCACTTTTCCTACCTTCTTTACATTGACAAAAGCCATCTTAGAAAGCTAAATCTACAACTGATACACACATACAGATCCCCAAAAATACCTTTGTTTCATTAATTGTTATTGAATTCATTTACCTGTGACGAAGAAAAGGATTTTTCTTTTTTTGCAAATGATATAGAATGGATAAAAATATGAATGGTATTTGTTAAGGCATTTACTAAAAAGTAAGGGAAAAATTAAACTTTTATCTACTACAGTAAACACATGTTCAGTACCAGTTTATCCATTGGGCTCTTTGGGGGCTCAGGCCCGGATAAGCTGGACTTAATCAGATTTTCTGGTTATAAATTTCGATCCTCCAGTGCCAAGGGTACCTGTAGATCTTCTGCACCCAGGGCCCGAAATGAGCTTAAATCGCACTGCACATGTTGCAACAAAGAGTTAAGATAGGAAAGAATAATGTAGTTTAGTTTTCAAATAAAAGTTGATAAATTTAATGACTTAAGAAAAACTCAATTTAAAATACTACAATATTATTTTGATTTGTAATTTCTTTGAAAACTTGTTATCAGGCAACAAAATATGAGTTAGGTATTATGGATATCACGATAACAACTATTTAATGGGCTATTGATATTACTGTTTAGTTAGTATTCTGAAAAGAAAAGTATTATTAATTTTTTTTAGGTGGAAACACAGGCATGACTTTCAAACTTTTTTAAAAACAATCAGTTTTTACAGGTAAGAATCTATAAATATATCATCATGTGTGGATCTATTTATCTTTAAGTTTCCTTTAGGTATAAGTATTTTGCTAAAAGAGATTAACAAGTTGCATTATGATGGAAGTTAGGCTTAGTGAAATAATTTTATCTCTTTGCTAACGTGATCATTAATAAATTGTATAGCTCTAAAAAGACTTAAATGATGCCAAAACTAAACTACAAAGAATAAATCGAATTGATGAAGTTGTAGAAAAGAAAAATGAATCATTAACTGTTAAATACATTATATGATAATTACTTCATATCAAAGTCATTTTAAAGACACGATGGAACGTTCTATTGATAAAAGCGGCATAAATGTGAAAAGAATATGAAAGAAGGCGGGAAAAGATCCATGATTAAGTCTTTCAGATTTATATACCTAACGAATGATTTGTCATCCAGTTTACAATGGATTGCCAAACAAAGGGGCACAATTAACGGCCACAATAAAGTATTTAGTTCCCAGAAGTAAAAAAAAACTAGTTAAAAGACAGGTTGTTAGCGGATATGATGGAAGAAGTCATGAATACCAAACGCTAAATGGTACAGAGAGAAATGGCTATCTTCTAAGAACTAGTTCACAATGGTAGGACGGTCCAGTGTCCGTCACGCAAGTGTTTGTCAGACTAGAAGAGACAATTCAAAATTTTAGCTTTTTTTTTTCCATAAAAGAATTTATCAATTCAGCTGTGTGATTGTATCCATTGTTCATCACCATGGCTTCTGTGTCATGTACTTCAAATGGCATGTCGGAACTATGATGCGAATTGAAATTTTTTAGTTCGACAGTAGAAAGACTGTAATGAGAATAATATTACTTTAATTTATATAAATAGGTAATAATAATATTTTAATTTTTTTTATTTTAATCTATTATTTTAGAAAGACAGCATAAAATTTTTATGGTGCAATTTCTCTCTTTTGTACGTCGGCTTTTAATTTCGAAAAAAAAATGCTAATTATGTTTATTAAAATGACTTCTCTATTTTGATATAAATGATGCTATATTTAATTATAAGTTCAGAAGAAACATTTGTACCTTTTTCAAATGGTTTAAAACCATTTAAATACATAATCATATTATTTATTAGGACATATCAGACTATTTTAATATATATTATTAGACTTTATCAAATAAAATTCGTTCTTACATAGTAAAATGATAGAAAAAATTAAATGGTTTTTCATCTTATCTTTTTAGTTTGTGATATTACAGGATTACAATCATGAAAAAAGCTTTCAAAAGCATAAAACAGATGAGAACTTTTTTTTTTTAAAAAAAAATTCTTTTAACATTTTAGGTTATAAAGTTCAAATTCTCTTCATAAGACATATAACATAAACTTAATTTAAGAATTTTCGAAAGGGCAAAGGTGTATCTAGGTATAATATTGTAGCCATAGTTACAAAAAACACTATATATAAAGAGAAACTTACAATTTACTTAACACAATGAATATTAAGAGAGTGAATACACCAATTTAAAAAACATTTCTCTGTAGAATGAATGAGTCATACCATTACGAAAAAAACCCAAAAGATTAATAGATCAAATCAAATAGAATAATAAATATGTAATACAAAGAATTTCAATATGATAAAACGAATATCGAATTTTTAGTATATACTTAAGAAATTTAGAGATTTCATTACATCAAATGCTGGCTTTTCTTATTATTTCTCAACCTAAGAAATCAAGCCGCGAAAAAAAATAATATTAATAATTAAGTAAAACTAATGCTCATTCACTTAGATCGAATAAAATACAATGAAGATAACTAACATAAAAGAAGCATTTACTGTAAAATCCGGCGTATAAGGCGCGCTTTTAAGGTATCCGACTACGTTCGGTTGATTGATTGATTATTAACGTCGCACTATTTTAGCTACACGAGGGCTTTTGGCGACGGACCACGTAATTCTGAACCATGGTCAAGTGACGTGGACGACACCTGAGCTGGCACCCCTCTCCTAACTACCACACCCACACCAATGGGAGGACGTTTCAGCTCGCAGATTTAACGTGCATCACCCCCTTTCCACGGCGGGTCTTTAGTGGTACTGGGCTCGAACCCGTGATAAAGCAAGCCACGGTCCGATAAAGATACCACTCGGCTTCCGCGGCCACCCGACTACGTTCGGAACCGTGACTTTAAAAAAGCGCATAAATGGATAATTTCTATGATATTTAGTGCCACTTAGATTAGAATATATGTATAAAATTGTTTTTAGAACATTTTGACAAAAAAAAATTTATTTAAATACAATATTTCGGCAAAAAATTAACTTAGAATAATTTTTTTCCAAATGTTCCCCCTTTTGTGAAAAATGCTTCTATTATTTTAAAAATATGTTGCTTTTTATATAGCCCCGGGCCTCTGTACAAAGGCTCAACTAGAATTTTTGAAATATATAACTTACAAGTGGGCTTATCCATATTTTACGACAACAGAGAGGAACAATTTAAAAAAAAACCACCAATAATTATTTAAATTGGTGGTAACTCTGAAAATAATGTGAATTTTTCAAAAATTCTAGTTGAGCCTCTATAGAGAGGTCTGAGCTATATACAGACAAAATATTATAATAATGGAAGCATTTTTCACAAAAGGAGAACATTTTGAAAAAAGATTATTCTAAGTTAATTTTTTGCCAAAATATTGTATTTAAATCATATTTTTTTGTCAAAATGTCCTTAAAACAATTTTATACATGTATTCTAAGTGACTCTAAATATCATGACAATTACTCATTTATGCGCTTTTTTAAAATCATGGTTCCGAACGTAGTCGGAGACCTTAACACAAAAAATAAGATCGAAATTAACGGGTGAGCGTTATACTCCGGGTATATAAATGAGAGCTTTAAGAATAAAAGAGATGAGCATACAAAAATATTAGGACTTCTACACGTATGGAAATACTGTTTATTTAAAAAAAAATGGCGTTTCTTAGGAACTTACGCATAGTTTTAGAAGTATACTAGTTTTTTAAAGGACTGGGATAATACCTTGAATAAAAAAATGTTTTTAAAACATAAGAGCATTGCATACGTACATTTCAGATTTCTTCGTAAAAAAGGGGGTGCATGTAATACGCCGAATATATTTACAAATTAAAAAATGCAGCACGAAAGTATAAATGCGTGTTATACGCCAAATTTTATGGTAGGTTATCGTAAACAGTATTTATCATTAGAATAAAATTGGTACTTTTTTTTTTACTCCGATTGCTGAACACCTCAGTATAAATCTGAAAAATATTGACCAAATAATTTTGGTAGCAAAATTGTTACAATTCGAGTTAAACCACCGTTTCTCAAACTGTGAGAAACCCTTCTTGGGGAGCGCGAGCAAATCGACAGGTCGAAATTAAAAAATTTTAAATAATCATCAATTTACTTAAAGGAAGCAAAACAAAATACATTCTGATGCAATCAAGTATAAAATACTTATTCATATTTATATAAAATACTAATTAATGTATCAGTAAGGCAAAAAAGTATTTGATAGTTAATTTATCAAAGCAAAATTAAAAACAAGTTTAGTAATTACTAGTGACTTCCATGGGCTTGTCATACAGAAAGTTATATACAAAATTTAATACTTATCTTGATAATTTGTGCAGTTTATAATTAAAGTCTCATTGTAGCTTTAACACCGAAGTATATCATTATTGCATTCAATACATAGTTGTAGTATTGGAGGGCGCGATGAAAATTATGTCTGAAAATTAGGTCGCAAATATTGAAAGTTTGAGAAGCACTGAGATAAGTAATTAAATAAAAGACTTTAAACCACAAAATAGAAAATGTGTGTTTTGGTGCAGTAACTTACGTCGTCACGTTCATCCATGGAGCATTCCCCTGTTTTCATTCCTTTGTTTCCTGCTTATGTGTTTGAAAAGACTCGATTTTCAAAAACATCCTACACACGGTAATCAAATTGGGCTTTTCGGTTATCACATACAAAAAAGGCGTCAAAATCTTTACGCATGTGTTCTAAAGGATCTCTCATTCTAGGGCGTAACGTGTAAACAATGAACAGTTATGTGAATAACCTCTCTAAAAAATACAATGTGAAGTTTTCTTTTTATTTACTGATTAATACTTCATTCACATAACGATTTGCAAAAACGGATGTTTATGGAGTGTATAGTATTTTTAATAAACATTTAATTTTACAATCATCCGACGAAGTTAAAACGCATTGATCATTGTATGTGCATAGAAAGAAAGATCCACAATGGAACGTTCTCAAAAAATGTTCAGAGTGAATAATTACTTCACAACAATAGAGACAGAATTTCTGCTTGTATAAAACTAAATTGAAATTTTTTTGGAACATTTGAGAAGTGTTTACATATCATTCTGTCGTGTTCGTTCGATCGCGGGTATGAGAGGGTTCTAATAAGAATCAGACATCTCTCAAGTTAAACAATTTTCTATTTCCTTATTCCCTTATCAGACTTCATAAGAATACTGAGAGAGAGAGAGAATGCACTCTAATAACTAATCCCGAGGAACAATTAAACTTATTGATCTAACTATAATGTAAATATGAGCCCTTATCTATTCTCCTGAACAATCTTGCTGCAACACTTACCATCTTGGATTAAGTGCGACCACCAGTTGTTCACACTATGCTTTCTTCTTAAACTCAACTTTCAACCATCCCCGCCTACTCCACGACTAGCACTTAAATAGAAGTTTGCATTTACATAAAATAAAGTCATTTCTACGGAAAGTGGTTTTCAACTAAAATCACAGCTAAAAAGAGTATTTTACCCAAGAGGATTAGTGAAAGCCCGAATAGAACCCGTTACAATTCAAAGTCGATTTGAGATTATACAAGGGTTTTTAATCAGAAGTTGAAGAAGTTATTAGATTTTTTCGCGTTTGAATATATACAGAAATTACCAAAATTATATTTATACAACAGTTATGTATGTTTTATGTCCAAGAACATTTATTTTTTTTAAATTAACAAAATATCCCACAAGTTAAATTCATCATACATAATAACAGTAATAATAATGATTTAATTAGTTAATTGCTATAAATTTCAGTGTTGAATGTATGCATTTAAAGTTTTTAATTAATATAATTACACATCATGATTTTCAAAATTTAGATTTTGAGATATATTTTGTATGATATCTGGCAATATAATATGTAGATACTACGAAGCCTAAATCAGAGCAGTACATTACAGGAAAACTTTTACAAATGGTCACACAATCATGAATCTGTTCACTCTACTGTGAACTATACCGTCACTTAAACATCTGGAAACGACCGCTCTTTTCATTATACACGCTTTACCTCTCAGGAAATGAGGAGTTGTGGATAAGGCTCTAATGTCAGAAAATAATAAAATAGAAGGACTGTCACATCATACGTAAATGTTGATTCGACCATAACCTTGTTCACCTTGCGTGTCTCAAGCTATAAAATCGCATCTGAAGATCCGGAAATGCATTATAAAAGAGAAACAGGCAGATTTTATAACATTTGCAATTGACTTTTCAAACCACGATTTCGAATAGGAATTTTTAGAATCAGTTCTTAAATGAGAGAGAAACAAATTAAATATTTAGTAATATTTTTCAAACCATAATCATCCACATTACTCAGGTTAAACTTAAATCCACTCTTATAGCAACAGCGGCAATCAAGTTTAGTAAGACCCCAAATACGAAACGAAGGCAAGAAGAAAAGCACAAAGTAACTGTATAGAATTAAAAGTATAAACAAACAGAATAGATCTTAACGTTCGCGATCAATTAGGTGGTCAGTGTAGCTGAAAGGTCATGGTTGGGAGCTTGTAGACGATGATGTTCAAATCGAACACAGTTGGCCCCAGTATTGACCTGTCTTGCTTAATACGGAGAGTTTCTGTGCCTTCAATGTGTGGAACGAAGTTTTTTTATACCTATTATGACCCGAGGAAATTAGGCGACAGTTGTTCAAGCTCAATTTTTCTCTTTGAAAATTACTAAGTCTTCAACAGATAGCAGTTGTACAACTTCTGAAATAATATTAATTAAAACCCTCAAAACTAATTACTTCTTACTATTGTTTTCTCTTACAGTAATTGTTATTACCAGATTCGTGAAGCAAATAAATATTATTTCTTAAGTTTTACTGTACTCTGTAACTCTAAAACCCCATATGATAATCCATAAGCATACAATTGTCACGTGTTTATGATAGTGACTGCCTTTTTCCTCAGGTCAGACATTACTTTCTCGACAGCCATGAATCAAAGGAAACGAGTGGAAATAATGAAATAATAAAGAATGCGTTTTTGGAGGATACTTTAAGAGTGCAGACAGTTACTCCATATTTAAATAAACAGAACTCTAATACAGTGAATTATCTATTTTTTAAAGAAATGGCCAAGAACCCTACATTATAACCTTCTTCTCTAGTGTTCTGTTTAAAAACACATCTTCTCCTTCTATTTTTACTGGTCTAGTAATGATAATGTTATCATTTAAGAGTATAGTACTTTCTCCTCTCCCTCATGTCTGATAACATAAATAAGATAGCAAATAAAACTCCACAGCAGGCAACCTCCAAATTATTTTTTTAAGTCAAAGATGATTCCACTATAACCTTTACTTCAAGTTTTCTGCAAATGACCTCAAACTTCTCAAGTTAAATATTTTAAATAAAATCTGAGGAATTTAATGTTTAGCTTAGAAAATAATCCTTTTATACAATGATTTTAGATAAATTAATAATCTGAGGAAAAATAGATTGCTACGTTTATTTTATTTCACTTATATCAATGTTCACCTAGAATTCCACAATAAGTAAATAGGAATAATTTTGTGCAACTATGAGATCGACATCTTATATTGAGATGTTAACAATCTGAATTGAAGATGTCACATTTATCTTTTGTTCTCTAAGTGAAAAAAGAGCCTCAATTGTTCCACATGAAGAATTTTGGTAGTCAATAGACAATTGTTTGTAACTAAAGCAGTTAATTGAAGCCTTCTATTAAATCAAAATAAAACATCTTCCGACTTAAAACCAATTCAATTATCTAATAATGTAACCACTGTAATTCGAGACATACAAATTGAACCTCGAATTGAGCCAAAGCAAAACTAAGTAAATTGATTACAAAAAAAGAGAATAATATCTCATGAAAAAGAAATCAGATAACAATCGGATGATGTGCCCTACCAAGAACAGTAACCAATTACAGGATTATTAACACTGCAGAAGAATGGCATGCAATACTTAGAATAAGCCGATTTATTTAAGAATTGCTCATTGTATTTCCGGAATTTTCTTTTTGATATTTACGGACAGCGGTCAAATATAAATAGATAATGAAAACCACGGATAAAAGTTTAGTATATAATTAATGGAAAAATACTTCCTAATCATTGTCCATTTGGACATTAGATATAAAGCCATTAACAGCTACTTAGTCGACTTTAGTCTGAATTTGTGAAAAGAAAAACCTATTAAAGTCAGAAAATAGACTGAATAGAAAATTGGCAGTCTCCCTCATCCAATAAAGACGTGTAGATGCAAAACACTTCGTTTCTAACAATATCTGCTTTCGGATTTCGTGCTAAACTGCCACTTTTTTTTTTCCTGATGATTGTTTATTCGTGTATTTCATGGTACTGATGGGCGTGTTATGTTTCGAGTAGCAACAGGTTCTCTAGCAACAGTTCGCGTGGGTGAAAAAATAAAGTTTTCCACTTTATACACATTTTTTGCATTTCCGCGTATTGATTAACGATATTTCATGCAATTTGCTTTCATGCGCAATTTTATCCTTTTTTAAATGGGTTTGGAAAAGTATATACATCATTAGGCCTATATTATAATGGAGCAACTCTCCCAACCTGAGCAGTATCAGAGCTCTGTTTCATGAAAAGCAATTTCTCCGTGACCATTATAGCATCATATTTACTGCGAAACTCTGAAATTCATTTTTGTTATAATTAGTTTGCAATGTTCTAGGGAATAAGCATGCAATCCACCAAAATATAGCTCATTCACACACAATTCCTACTATTAACTCACACTCTCTCTCTATATATTTATTTATTTGTTTGTTTGTTTATTTATTTATTTATCTTAATGGAATTTTCAATCGTTAATAAAATACATTTTAAAGCGCTGAATTGAGCTGAAATTTTATATACACGATTATTTTGGATAACAATACAATAATTTAATTATAATTAATAAAAATTAATTGATTAAAACTAATTATTTAAATAATTACAAACACAGTTACGTTGGCGACTTAGCGACCCTTTTGGCGACTTGTGTCAGAACTTGTGAAAAGGTTTTTTTCTCATGTTTTAAAGCATTCAGTTGAACTGAAATTTTATATACACGATTGTTTTGGATGACAATACGATACTTTAATGATAATTAATAAAAATTAATGACCACTTAATATTGTGATTCTGTCCTATGTATATACATATTTATATTAATTGTAACTATTTAATAAAAAGTAGCTAAAATAAAATTTTACTTTGTTGATCTAAGTAGGAATTAACTTAAGAAATTTTTTTTATGTTACTCATTTCTTACTATGTTTACAGAACCTAAAAACAGACACCAATGGTAGCCCGTGATTCAGGAGAATAGGGATTTCTGATGCAAAAGAGAGAAATTCAAAAATAAGAGTGTTTTTTTACCTTTTTCTTCCTATTTTGAATTAAAATTGTAGCTTGAACAAATCAGAGCAAAAAATTAGATCCTTGGGAGGTTGTTGATGTGATAGTTAGGTAAAATTTCAACATTTCAGAGAATTTTTGAAATAATAATCAAAGAGGAGAGAGAATTCTGAACTACCAGTTAGTTTTCAATATTACAATAATGAAAATTTTTCAAAAGATAGTGCAAGTGTACGAACTTTATCTGCTCTTTCGATATATCTGGTTTTTATATAAAGTTTTTGAATAACAATTTTCGCAAGTTAATCAGAAATTAAAAATTTATTTCGAAAAGCAAAATATAATAATAATAATTTATATAGAAGTTTTCTCAAATCAAAAATTATTTTATAAAATTATACAGAAAGAAAACTGAATAATAATTCATTATGTTTTATTTTAGTTTTAAATACATAACATTTTTTATCTGATAGTTTAATTGGGCTAGGGTATCATCTGATATTACCATATTGAATTGTCAGTTAGTATTAAAACATCAGAAATACCCACGGAAATGGCATAAATAAAAAAGCCAAGAACTTTTGTAAGTAATTTTAATGGAATGGTTTCTTTTAAGTTCATAAAAACTACTTTTGAAAATTTTAAAAATAAATTAGTTTAGAAACGTATAATGGCATATATTAGGGGATTATCATTTAAAAATAAAAACAGATACATTGGCACAGTGACCGTCGTATTGCCGTATCAATGATACGGGGGACCCCAATCTACAGGAACCCCAACATGTGCAACATTTTGACACTTTTAATTAAATAAGTTTTATTAATGCGCTCATTTTTATTTATTTTGACAGAAAAACTCCAAGGAGTTTTAATACAAAGCCCACTCATGACTAGCTACTCCAGTAAACAGATGAGAAAAGGTACGACCATCAGAAATTTTACATACATACAAAACTGTTGTGTTATATTTCGAAAACGCAAATACAGTCTGATCCCGATTTAGCTAACTTTTGTTTAACGAATTTTTCGCTTTCCTCGATTAAAATGAAGGCAAAAAACCCTATTTAACGAATAATAAACCCTAAATTTACAAATTATTTCAACTACTGAAAAAAAAACAATTTTTTTATTAGTTTACATTAGAAAAAAATTGGATTCTTTTTCAAATGACACCTTTTTTTTGTCCGGTTCAGAAAAAGACTTTTTATGCAAGCAGTACATTTTAACGAGATCATAATTAAACTTTACAGGTGCAGATGAGTCATGAGTGTAAACTGTTGCGTGAGCCTTGAATAGGACAGGAAATTCCATTCTGATCTTCTTCCAATGCACAACGCAGGGAATATTTTAAGATATTTTCGATTATGGAACATTTGATGAAGGAATGCCTACCTGTGCAACTGAAGTTGAAGAAGTTGTTGACCTGTCGGAGCCAATAAATAGCGATTCTAATGCAGAAATTGATAAGGAAACTTCTATTAAAACTGTTATGTTTTACATTGTTAGGAAACTATGAAATATTACCTCTCTCTCAAGTAGTAGAATGTAAATGATCCAGGATTTTCTTCTCTGCATACAATCAAAAAAGAGCTCTTTCGAGTTAGGAATCAAAAAGATTAGTCAGTACTTTGAAATTTTCAATTAACTGGTGCGTAATTTCTAATTATGGATATTTTTTGTGTAATTGCTTATAAAATTTCCAAAAAAGGAAATGCAAGAAATTTTTATTTTGTTTGAACCCCGAAATAACGAACATAAGTAGATAGATCCCTATAAACAGAGAAACGATTGTATTTTCATATTTAAAAAAGAATAAAAAGAATATTATTTTTTACTAATTAAGATTGGAAGGAATTGAAAAATGAAACCGAAAATAAATTGAATTGTTTGTTGTACGAAAAAATATATTTAATTTTACTCAATTTAAGAAAAATGCGTGTTAATATATCAGGAAGATAAAAATTTCGTTTGCAAACATTTCCCAAGTTCGTTTGGAAAGGTAAGGGGCGTTGTCCCTGTTATATTCTACCCTGAAATAAATTCCATTCCGTTAATGAAAGCACATCGGGCCTAAATTATACATTACTGAACATTTTCTATCCAATAAAATACACAAATGTAATCAGAAAAAAATTCACGGAAGTTGTGGAATTTTCAATCTTCTAAAGAAAAATTCCGATACATTTTTGTATCGTGTTTTCGACCCATTTAGAACAAAATTATTTCTTTCATTTCCCACATCGAACTTATTTTTTTTTCTACTTCTATTAGAAGAAATGAGAATACATCTTCCGCTTTTCGCAATTACATCGAAATGTATCGTATTCTTCGCTACTTTAAAAGTTCTTCGGACGTCTAATTTCTTAGAATGTTCTTAGCACGGAAGAAAGGGTCCAATTATCGAAAAAAAAGCACTGTGTGATTTATAATCGATATTTTTCGAACGATGTATTGTGATATTGGTTGGAAAGGTTCAATCAAATTCCGTGTTCTCTTTATATCTTTTCAACATGAACAGAAAGAAAAACTTCCGCAAATCGATGGTTTCCAAGTGCTACCGTGCAGAATCTTTCAAACTAGGCCATGACAGACAAAAGATAAAATTTCTTTCTCAAAACGCAAGTATGGATTCGACAACATTCTCTTCAAGTCAATCGACAACTAATTCGAAGCTCTACAACAAACCGAGATGAAGATGTATTGATTGTTGTGTTAATAATTCTTCGAAATCGATTATGATTTTTGACTCGTGTTCTGAAAAATAGCTTAAAGTTACCACTAAATTTAATAATATCTGAGAGATATTGAGTTGGGAAGAGAACACATAAATGTATGATATACCTATGTACATATATAGTTTCGTTCAAGCAAATGATGCTTTTCAACCACAAAAACTACCAAAACTATTTCTACTGTTGATTTTTCGTTTTAACCAACATTGCAGTTTTTTTCTTCAAAAATTTATACAATAATTTTTAGTCACAAACAAATTTTTTCATAGTTCCAGCTCTTTTACTCAACAAAATCAAAATTATATTTGGTCTATTAAGCAACTGAACTTATTATTATTATAATTATTACTTGCTTTATACTGGTAAATATTTGACAGCTTTCATTTGATATACCACACAAATTTCATTTTCTGCCTCCATTCTGAATTGGCATTTATCCAACAAATTTTTACCCCCTCTAAAAAAACTTTGCTACAGGTTTACAGGACACTCACACAAATAATTTTGAATGAAATGAAAATAATATAAATATTATACTCTGAAATAAATAATTTTCCTCCGATTCATTGGTAACATTACAAAAAGTATGCAGTTTATTCAGGCAGATGAAAAAAATACTTAATTGCTTGAAAACCTTTTTCGCACTTAAATGACTCTGACATTCTTTTTGTATGCATTTAAATGTAAATTCTTTTTTCTACAATTGAAAAATATTTTTTTCCATCCGGTTTTTAATTATCCTTTCTCCCTTTTCACAGCATTGAACAATCAATGCAATATTTGGAAAGAAAAATTTTAATGTAATTTTCAGAAATATGGAGATTTGCATAGAAATGGAACTTCCATTTTATATTAATCTAGTTTGATTTTGTTCATCTGGATTTCAACATTATATCTGCATACAGCAAAAGGAATCTCACGCTTTTAAATAAGCTGAGCTTGAAAATGCGCTACAGAAATCTTTTGAAGAATTTCATTTTATTAGATACCCTCAAATCCCCTTCTGGAATTCTGAAATTCAAATATTCCTGCACTAAATGTTGAGATAATAAATTTAAAAAGTGTATTTAGTGAGTTCATTTTATTATTATAAAAGTTCTTCAACATTAATATTATATTCTGGCTTTTATATCCTATGGAGCACAACATTTTTATCTGAATTGCTCCATTTTCTCACATTTAAAATGTTTTCTATACTTCGTCCCCTATTCGTAATGCTAAATGCTAAAAATTCGTAATCCCTTCCCATGCTAAAGCGAAAAAAAATTACTTTTTAATTAATTATCTATTTTTTGAAAGTAACACAATATTTTAAATAAATGTGTGCTTTGTATCGTTGAAAATTTTCAGCAAAATTGAAATATTTGTTAGACAATGTGTTTAATTTAGGTTCTCGTAATGAAGACCGAAGATTTGGTGATTCTTGTTAACGTCGCACTTTAAAGCTGTACGAAGACTATTGACAATGGACCTCATAATTTTGAACCTCGGTCAATTGACGAAGACAACACCTAACCTGGCACTACACTCTCCAAGCTTTCCCACCACGCCGGTATGTGGGCTTTGTGTTAAATATTGTGTAGTTTGATTTGTGTAAAGGCCAACAGATGGCGCTGTTAAAATTGTTAAACTGTTTGTTAACGGTAAAGGTTATACATTTACGTGGAACTTTAGAGAAAGCTCTATTATCCACTCATCATAATAAGTTGAAAAAAGAATAATTTGTTGAAGTTACATAAAAATAGATAGCAGTCCAATTGAGTATAGCACAACAACGTTTTTGGAGGGGGTGAATGGGAAACCACTCTCCCAGTAGATTAAGTTTCTGTTTCGCTTTCGCAGGAGAGCGAAGAGAAAATAACGTCACACCTCCATGACAACCAAGACCATCTTTCAACCGGCTGTCGCATCTGGACGGAACGAGGAGAGAAGGGATGAATTTCTTTGATAACAAGTTACCTCTTAAACAGCTGCGTGCGGTTATTGAAAGGAAATTTTAAATAACCACTTGAAAGAAAGTACGAAAAGGTAGAGAAGTTTAAAATAAGACCACGAGGGGAGAGGTTGCCGCACTAAACGCGTACAAAAGTTTGCATGGCGGTGAGGGGTGATAATTAGAGTGAATGAAGTCTTGCAAAAGAAAATAACTAGTGAATTAAACTGTTTTACTTCATGTATTTGTACGTTTATTCTCGTTTTGTCTTCTGTAACTAAATGTTGTGTTTCTAAGTGCATCTCCTGAATGAAATTTGTATTTACACTAAGTTAATATTTTTTTACTGTGAACATCGACGGAATCAACATACATCAACCCCTTTATACGGCAGATCATAATTGGCATAAGGACTTGAACAAATGACTCGACAGTAATAACATCGGCCATAATTTTGTGATCATGACCATTCATTTATGGTGACCATGAAATATTGGTTAGGCAAAATTACTAGAATATTCATTAGCTCTCTGTCAAAAGGAAAAGATTATTGGTTCAATTTATTTAATACAGTTTTTCCCAGTATAACATTAAAAAAGATCTCAATAAATAAATAAATAAATATGGATATCCTGTACTTATAAGGTGACCGCGGTAGCCTAGGGGTCATGGTCTCGAACTCGTGGTCAGTGTGCCGAGTCCCTCCCCCCGTGGAAGACCCGCTGTGTAGAGGGGCTGATCCACGTTAAATTTGTGGTTGCTCAAAGTCCTCCCGTTGGTACGGTGTGGTAATTTGGAGAAGGGGATTATATCACTTGACCATGGTTAAAAAATACGAGATCTGTTAGTAATATCCCTCGTATTGCTTTATAATGTGACCTTAATAAAGGCTCTCTCACCTTATACTTATAAATTATTCTAACAGAAAAAAAGAAAGAATCTAAGAACCTTTTACAATAGAATATTTCTAGTAAAAGTAGTTTTTGAACATTCTTTCGAATATTATTTGTGCCATTTCACAGCTGTTCAGTTTTTCAACCTTAGACACTCCTTTCCATTGCTTCTCGAAATGAGAAGGACTGGAGACATACGAATAATGTCTCATGTCTCATTGTTCTTCTTTCAAACGTATTAAAAGAATTTACTGAGTCACCCAGTTTTTATAAAAAAGATGATTTCGAATTTTGGTATGCAATATTTCTTTTTGAATCAATGCATTTTAAGAAAACCTGATGGCAATTGATAAAATATATCACTCGCAAATGGATTGCGCTTTAAATTATGCTCTTTTGTTTTATAATAAAATCTACATTGAATTGTGAAATTTTGCAGCAACTTGGTTACTAGGGAATATCTAACACTCGCAAACACACTGTTGTGTATGGAGCTCATTTGTTAATCAATAACCATTGCAAACTAAAGGCTCACGGTTATCGCGTGTTAGAGTCTATAAAGCCAATCAAAGAGGACACTGTGCGTGCACTAAGAAACAATTCCAATCAAATAAAACATTTATTTTTCAATAACAAAATAAAACCAGTCTCCAATGAATTAAAAGCTTGTCAATCTTCTAGCTGAAGAACTGTCTTCAATGCATACATCTACAGCAAAGGTTAAACAATGTATTGGAAAATGCTATGGATACAATGTAAAATGTAGGAAGTAGGAAATAATCAATATATTTTTTTTTATTTTTCAATTCTTACTATTAGTTCACTCTCTCTCTCCATATATATATATATATATTATATATATCTTGTTCAAATTTTCAATCGTTAATAAAATACTTTCTATTCATCCACTCAAGTTCAAATACATTTTTTAAAACTTGTAGTGGATGACACTTGATGTTAATTCAGTTTTTTAAAGTATTAATTCATTAATTAAATTTAAAAAGAATAAATATTAACAAACAAAAATAATAGTCCAACAGCATTTATTGAAAGGAAAATCGTTCGCTGTGTCCCAGTAGCGCAATTTGAACTTCTAATCCAAAGATCGTGGGTTCGAATCCCACCCGGGATGGCCTAATTTGTGAGAAAGTGATCTCTTTTTTACCATACTATTTTATTAGAATGATTAAATTTAATTAATGAATAAACAAAAACAAACATAAAAATAGTTCAACACCCTATAAAGAAGTGGTCCCCAAGCTCCGGTCCGTGGATCAGATACTGCTGGTCCACACAAGAAACATTAAATCATTTCCATTTTATTTACTATGGTATATTTTCTCAGTTTTGCGTAACTTTTTATGAAAATCACTTTATATTCCCTTTTGGTGTAGCTATATTTTATTCTGAAAGCACATTTAAATACACACAATTAAAATAAAATTATTAAATCAAAACAATCTAAAATATAAGCAATCAACATCCTCCCCCTCAGAGGCCCGCGGTAAAATTATCCAACCTTGACCGGTCAGCGGCGATAAAAGGATTAGGGAACACTGCTATATAGAATGGAAAATTGCAAGGAAAATAGCTTTCTATTTTGTCACTTAATATTGTGATTCTATCATATGTATATACATACTTATATTAATTGTAATTATTTAATAAAAAGTAACTAAAAAAATTTCTTTGTTCACCTTAGTAGGAATTGACTTAAAAGAAATTTATATTACCTGTTACATTTTAGAATATGAATTCAAAAAGTAGAGTTATACAAATAGTTTTTCCAGTTTTTATTATTATTATTAACTAGCCGTTGCCACCCTCTTCACTGCGTATTTCATAACGCTGTATGACTACATATTGTTTTTAAGTTAGTGATATCTATGTGCTAACAGTAAGCTTTCGATGACATTGCACAGCATTCTTATAGCCCTCGTCTCTTGATTTAAAAAGGACAGGACTTAAATTTCTAAAACAGAAATGTATTTATCGCTTACGCCCTCACATAACCCCTTCGGTGTCGATTACCACACAACCCATTTTTAGTGGATATCTACTCAACAACAAAAAGCATGTTCTCCAAACTTCAAGTCTGTATGTTTAATAGATCAAAAACGGGAATTTTTTTTCATCTCTAACGCCCCATAAGCTACTTGATTGATTGAATATTAACATCGCACTGTTCAGCTACTCGAGGGCTTTTGGCGACCGACTACGTAATTTTGAACCATGGTCAAATGACGTGGAAGA
This sequence comes from Trichonephila inaurata madagascariensis, assembly GCA_019973955.1. Lineage (NCBI taxonomy): Eukaryota > Metazoa > Arthropoda > Arachnida > Araneae > Nephilidae > Trichonephila > Trichonephila inaurata. Next base: position 119,567 of record BMAV01009436.1, read on the forward strand.
CACCTGATTTATTATTTATCTATTTTATTTTTCCCAATAAACCTTTCATGGAATTAAGCTCAAAATATTTTTAGCATAAAAATACCATTAAAAGCAAATTATTTTTAAACATTATCGCATTTTAAATTATGCATACAACTTTTCAAAAGTATAACATAGCATATATGATGCTGCACATAAGAGAAATATATAACTTACTTCACACATTTAATATTGGCATCAATTTTCGAAATAATTAAACTTAAATAAGAATAATTTGAATTTTAAGTGACAGTTCACAAAATGCGTAAGTTTATTTCAAAATAAAATGATTCGCTCCGTGCATCAAATATTGCTGTTAGTCTAACATTCCACTACTGTTTCTGAATTCAATATAGGATCGCATATTCTTTGTCAAGTTCCGTACCATTTAAAAAAGAACATTCATAACCTAAGAACATAGCGTTTTTTAAAGAAAATTTATAAATAATTTTCAAAATGAAACATATTTACTTAAATTTGAGAAGAATGAAAAAAAGTTACGCGTCGCGAATTTGAGAAGTCACTTAATTACAGTAATTTGATACGTATAATTAAAAAATACTGTTTCGAATAAATGTCATTTATTATCATTACCTGGTTAAATAACTAAAAATGTGTTAACTTTCAGTAGCATTACAATTGTAATAAAAAGAAATAATAAAAAAAAATATTTTTCAAATGAATTAAATGGCTTTTCTTCTAGATCACATGACAGATGTTGCACAACTTTCAATACAAAAAAACATGTTTGAGATCTTTCAATATTAATAAATCAGAATTAAATTAAGATACAAAGTTTGAATAAAGGAAAAGTATTATTCTCTTATCTCGTTTTTAATATGTGCTAATAATTTCCACCACTCCCATTAAATTTAGTCAACAATTTTAAAAAGTATAGAATTGTCTTCTGTGATTTAATAGCTTTGATTAAATATTACTAATAAATGACTTTAAAAACTCTTTAAATAATTACAAAAAAAAAGCTAAAATGACTTATAGATAATGAAGTTTTCCAATACTTTATACATATCAGCTCTTTCTACAGGGCAAAACAGATCACTGTATTATTTGGACACATATCCTAAAATGTCAACCATTTTTCACATATAGTTAAAAAAAATGTTTTTAAAGAACTCCTTGTTATTTTTAAGGTTAAAAAATCCTCAAATAAATAAATAAACCCTAATGTTTTTTGTTTTTTTGAAAGTATAAGTAAAAAAAAACCCACATAAAATTACTTTAAACTACTATCAAAATAGAACTAAACTGAAAACTAGATTTAAATTTATAAACAAATTCACAATGCTTCCTAATGCATCAATTCTAGTGATATGTAGTTGAAATTGTGTGTGAGATTCTGGTATTCACACTATTATAGCTTAAGAAATTAGAACATTTTAAGTTCGGAATATATTGCGAATGAAGAATAATAGTTATTGAAAGTTAAAATTTAAGAAATATCTTAGATATAATCTTACTTCTATAAATGATAATAATAATTATTATCATTATTAAATATTGTACGTAATGCAGATTTCGTTTTAAAATTGCTTACCATATTTTTAAAGAAAATTGGTTGCTTGGGCCTTCAAAAAAATTAAATTTCTTCACGGACACGAAAAATTCGTTCTTGCAATTTTCGACTTGTTATGAGTCGACAGCGAGAAACTAAATTATTGTACCGCGGACAGTTTCGCTGTTTTTGAGTTGGGAGAACGAAGCATCGGATTTGATTGGACGATGCAACGATGATGTCATGCGCCACTCGCTACTTTTATTGGAGAATTCTAGAATTTACACTGAGTGTAATATTAAAGGGGTTTATGAATCTTTTTTTATTCTTATGTAATCTTAACTCTATGCTTTGTGACTTCTAAGAAAATGTATGGTTCAAAGGAAATCACTCAGAAAGGCAGGAAAATAATAAAAAAGAACTGTGAGTAAAGGAGAGAAAAGAGAAAAAAAGAACTTTTTTCCGCATCGAAGAGTTTGAAGAAGGTTCGGTCACAGTTTGAGCAGACGGGATTGATATAATAGGTTGAAAAATATCATATCGAGATAACTTTAATTGTTTGTCATTCCTGACTTACTATTCAATGAGATCAGACCAGAAAAATATCTTTAAATATGTAATTTTTAGAAAAATAATGTTTTTATGTTTTTAGAATGTTTATAAATTAAAATAAAAAGTTTTGAACTCTCTGTTCATAAATATGGCTAAAAAATATTAATCCAAAAATAAGAAAATGCAAAATTATTCTACATATGAAGTGAAAAAGTCATTCATTTTAATAAAGCATTCTTTTCAAAGTTGTATCAACACTTACATCGCATTTTGAAGATATTTTTGAGAATCCTTGAGATACACTTTTATTCAGTACCTTTTTACACGCTCTCTTTAAACAATAAACTACTTTTTTAAGAGTAGCCCATTGTTTAGTATCTCTTATCATTGTTTCAACAGTAAAATATTCTGAATTTTCCAGATTAAACTCTACTTTTGCTGCTTTGTATTCTTTAAGAGATTTTATGCCTTCAAATAAATATTCTTTTTTTAAAAAAATAAAAACCTGATATTCTCTATGAGTTAATGCTGATTAAAAAGTGAGGTTGCTATTTATTTCAATACTTGAATTAACACGCTATAACTTATAATTTAGACATAAAACATGATTTTTTTTCTATTTTTAAAAATAATTAAAAAAGTATAAATTTTCATTCATTAAATTACTTTTTATTGAAAAACAGCTTATTAAAAGGTAAAAATTATTAATATATGAGAGTAACAAAATCGTGTTTACATATTTGCAAAAATTTTAATACTTTGCTATATAACATTTAATACATTATTTATTTATTACATATATTTTTAAATTTATAGAGCATTAATTCTTTGAAAGAATAAATGCTCTATAAATTTAAAATTATTTTAATTTATTTAAATTTATTTTAATTTTAATTATTTTTCCTTTTAAGATAAATTCAAGAGCTTCCTATTCATCAAAAATAAAACTTTGGAATCTTTTTTAGACTTATGTTACATCTTTTAGTTTCAAATTCCTCATTTTTTTATGAAACTATTTATAAAAATTTCGAAGTTGTTTTTCTTTTTTTTAAGGATATTATGAGTCAAAAAGAAAACATGAATTAATTAACTAATTACCATATGTTCATATATATATATATATTCAAACATTTATTCATTATTTAACAACATTGACTTCAAACTAAAAAGATTCCAATCTTTTCATCTCATAATGAGTTTTCGTCTTAAAAATAATCGTTTGGCTTGTATTTTCTGATTATATTTGATTAAGTTAAATTGTTCTCTTATTTTTATTGGTTTAGTTTGACCTAGCTCAATATTTCGAGCTAGAAAACCTTTAGCTGACAGATTTTTATTTAATATCCAACATTTTCCCATGTTCTTCATACTCAAAGGAATTTTTATTGGTATAACCATCAGGGGTAAATATTTTTCTCTCTCTCTTTAAGATATTCTTACACATTTTTCACTTTATCGATATTTCTAGACAAGTTTTTCAGAAAACCAATGAAATTTAACAAATAACTCTATACACCAACGTGGAACTTCATTGGGATATATCTAGAAAGAGAGATTTATGTAATTATTTAATGACTCGCGCCTCATTTGCCATGTATAATTTTGGTTTTTTTTTTATCTCGCTTTTATGTTTTGGAATTATATAGGATTCTTTAGTTATACGAAAGAGAGGGCAGAGAATCTTGATAGTGATGTGATACAGAGTTTGAAGTGTAGCATAAAAAGTAAAAATCAACTTGATTATTTTATTGAAAAGGAATTAAAGTGACCGAGACAGGGTAATTGATACCAATTCTTTTTTATCTGACCTTTTCCAAGATATTTCTCGCAGATTTCAGAACTTTTCTATAAGTTAATTTTGAAATTTCTTGCATCGCAAAGAATTCAGATTGGACAATGTTAACGTTTTTAAGGTATCCGACTACGTTCGGAACCGTAATTTCCAAAAGCGTATAAATGGATAATATTTATGATATTTAGTGTCACTTAGATTATAAAATGTATATGAAATTGTTTTAAGAATTGTATTACAATAAAAAATTATTTAAGTACAATATTTTGACAAAAAATGAACATAGAATGACCCATTTTCAAAATATTTTCCTTTTGTGAAAAATGCTTCTATTATAAGAATATTTTGCCTGTACATAGCTCAGACCTCTGTACAGAGGCTCAACTAGAATTTTTGAAATATGTAACTTAGAAGTGGGTTTATCCATGTCTTACGACAACAGAGGGGAGAAATTTTAAGAAAAAAACGCCTATAATTATTTCAATGGGTTATAACTCTTAAAATAATGTGAATATTTCAAAAATCATAGTTCAGACTCTCTGGAGAAGTCTTTGCTTTATATAAGCACACAAAATATTATTATTTTAGAAGCAAAAATATTATTATTTTAGAAGCATTTCTTATAAATAGAGAACATTTCGAAAAAAGGTTTTTCTAAGTAAATTTTTTGCCGAAATATTGTATTTAAATAATATTTTTTGTCAAAATGTCCTTAAAACAATTTTATACATGTATTCTAATCTAAGTGATACTAAATATCATAAAAATTATCCATTTTTGCGCTTTTTTAAAATCACGGTTCCGAACGTAGTCGGATACCTTAAGGTAAAATTACTAGAAAATATGCTAACCATATTTCTTGACAGAGATTAAAATTCAATTTCTTCGTCGATATTCACATCTTCAATCCAATATTTGTTAAATTTAAATCGAACTCTGAGAATAATATCCAAGTTCATCACCAAAAAAAACGTCATCGTTAATTTTTTTTAAAGCATTTTTTAAAAATAAAAAAGAATCCAATAAATGAATAGATATTGAAATAAGATTACTTTGCGTTTGTAATCATTGCTTCGTTTCAAATTATTTTCAGGCATTTTCATGAAAAAAATTTTTCTAAAACGAGTTGAAAATACTTAATTTTTTATTCTCTAGTTTATTTTTCAAGAAATCTCGTAATTTTTCGAAACAATTCCTGTACGTAATCCAATCCAATTTGCAGTTTTTCTTCTTTTATACTATAGCAATTTTATTTTTACAATTATTATAATTGGAATTCAAACACTGCAATCAATTTGTTTGTTTGTTTTTCAAATAAAAACTTGTGCGAACATTTTTTAAAAACATTCCTAAAGATTGTTTACTTTCTCAGGCTGTTCAAGGGGATAAAAAATAAAAATAAAATTTAAAAAAAAAACATTCTTCTTCTTATAGATGATGATTAGAAAAGAAAATAACTAACCGGTTCAAATATTTGTCTTGAACTATACAGCGTTTAAAATTAAACACCATTAAATGAATGATGTTATACTAGTTTCAGTGTTTTATAACAAATGAACCCATTCAGATGTAATTCGGAACAATTACATCTCCTCAAGACTTCGACAGAAAAGAAAATATAAAGTCCGATAACCTCTGTGCGCAGTAAGAAACGTGTATCTCCTTCCCATTTATCTACTCAGAAATATGAAAGGAAAAAAAGATGACTGTACGAAAAAAAGAATTTTTTTTTCCCTCACAACGCTGAAGCGTTCTATTGTTATCCAAACAGGACAGGTGAACTGCTCGCTGAGATACACCAGACGATTTACCCTCGGTCAGGTCAAAAACATTTTCGAGCAGACGACCGCTGAAAAGAAATTGAGAAGATAAAAACAGCTATTTTAAATATATTAAGTTAATAGGCCTAATTATCACAATCAATATATGAACAATATTTTATTTAATGTTTTAAATTTATAGTGATTAAATTGAAGACGTATGTTTATTATAAAAATAGGAAAAATAAAATAAAAAAATTTCTTTTTTAAAAATTTTAAAAAAAAAATTTTTTTCAATTCCTACTTTTTAGCTCACACTTTTTTTAAATATATTTATTTATTTATCTTTTAATTTTAGTTTTTTACTAAAATACTTTTAAAGGTGACTGCCTACCTTAAAAATGTCTTTTTTCGTCCCAAAAGGCTTTTTTTTTTAATTCCCAAAATCTTATATTTTTGAACTTTTTTTCTTTTCCCAAAACAGTTTTTTTTTTTCCTTTTTTCCCCTTGAAATAGAAAAAAAAAGTTATAGTGTTTTTTAAAAAAACACCTCTAAAAAAAAGGGCAGTAAGATAAAACTTTAAATGAGTTTTCCTAAAAAATTATTTTTTTCAAAAAAGAAACTTTACCAGATACATGATTTTTTTAAAAACCCAAACCCAAAGATAACTTTTTTGAAATTTTGTAAAATTTTTTTATACTTTTTTTCAAAAAGGTGGACCAAAAGGTTTTTTTGGGGGGGTTTAAATATTTTTTTCATTTAGGGTAGTTTTCAAAAAAGAAAAACTTTAAAAAATAAAAATTTTTTCTATTATTATGTAAAATTTCCCCCGTTTTTTTTTATATTTTAATTTTTTTCTCTTAATTTTGGTTCATTTTGAAAGACCTTAATATGTATGTTGTGAAAAAAGAAAATTTTTAAATAATTGTAAAATTTTTTATAAAAGGGTTACCCTTTTTAAGTAAAATTTGGAAAAATTTTCCCTTGAAAACAACCATTTTTCAAAAAAATTACAATATTTTTTTAAAAAATTTTACTTACTTACATTTTTTTTTTATTTTTCCTTGCAAAAAACCACTCAATTTGTTTTCAAAATTTTTTTTTAAAAAAATTTTTTTGGGGCGAAGGTGGCGGTAAATTTAAAATTAATTGAGCTGAAACTTTATATAAAATTGATTATTTTGGATGAAATAAAATTATTTAACTATTATAAAAAAAAAATTAATTGATTAAAACTAATTTTTAAAAGAATTACAAATACAGCCATGTTGGCATCTTTTTTTTAGGCGACTTGGCGCCCCTTTTTGGCGACTTGTGTCAAAATTTGAAAATTTTTTTTTTTCCCCTCCTTTTTAAAAACATTCAGTGTGTTGAACTGAAATTTTATATACACGATTTTTTTTGGATGACAATAAATATTTTTAATGATAATTAAAAAAAATTAATTACCCTTAATGTTGTAAATTCTGTCATATGAATACATATTTATAAATTTTTAAACTATTTAAAAAAAAGTACTAAAAAAAATTTTTTTCCTTTGTTGACCAAAGTAGGAATTGGTTTAAAATTTTTTTAATTACTTTTTTTATTTTTTGTTTATTTATTTTTTTTGAAATATCTTTTAAAAAACGAAAAAATTTTGGGATTTCCCCAGTTTCGTGTTAAAAATTTTTTTACTTACATTAAAAAAATTTTTAAGTAAAATTTTTCCGAGATATGCATTTTGTAGTAAAATAAAATTTTTGGATTATTTCTGAAAATTTTAAAATTCCCTTAATTTAATTTCCTTAACTTAAACCTCCAAGGGCCTACGGGTGCCCAACTCATTTTTCATAACCTTGGGCCTTGAGGTGAATGAAAAATGTTCTTCAAGGGGTCAGCCCTGACGGGGGCCCTTGTTTTAAAAGTTCCCAAAAAACTTTTACTCATTTATCGACCCATTGGGGGGGTTAAAAGGCTGAGTCAACCTTGCCCCCCCCGGGTTTGAACCGGCCCTGGGGTGGGGAACCCGGGATCACTTTCCCACTCAGCCACTGGGCTGAAAACTTAATATTGTTAAATAATTTTGAGCATTATGTATTTCATTTTTATACATTTTCTTTTTTTATCTTATTACTTTTCAAAAATTTTTTTGACGATTTTGGGAATGTTTCAACTGAACAAAAAAGGATTTAAATATTTGTATAACTTTACATTTTTTACTTTAAAAATGGGGGGAACACAGCAAAAATTTTATTATTTCTTTTAGTTTGAGAGTTTTTATTATGTTTTTGTATTTCAAAACTATTAAAGAATATTCCATTCTATTAAAAATGAAAGAATCCTATTAGAAAAAAAAAATTAAGAATATTTTAATAATTTAAGTAAACTGAGTATTTTTGGAATATATTTTTTTAAAAAAATAGTTTCTTAATGATAATATCATTAACTGATTTTACGAATTATTGTTCGATTTATTCAATTTTCAACTGTCGTTTGGTCTATTTTTAATCGTATTTTTTTTTTTTTGGAATTTTTCAAAGTTAAAATATTTAGAAATAAATAAATTTTTTAAAATATATGTAATTAATACGAGGGAATTAGAAATAAAAATTTATTTATTAATACTTACTGGGCCATCGAATAAAACACTATCATTTTAATGGAATATTTTTAGAGATATTATAAAATAACCCTCTGAGTATTCGATTCTTTTGGATATACTAACCTGAGACATCTATTGTTTTATAGAATTAAAAGACTTTCTCATATTCTTTATTTTTTAAGACCGAATTTTTCGCTTTTACCCCCAAATTTTGTTCCAAAATTTTCAAAATTTTTCTTCTTGAGTAAGCAAAAATATTTGTTTTATTATTTTTATACTACAGACAAAGTATTGATTGATGGTTGGCAACAAAGCGGAAAACAAACTTATTTCCTATGGGTAAAATAAAAAATTCTAATTGATTTTGGTTCCTTTTCTAAAATATAAAAGTACGTGCGTGCCGAAAATAAAAATTAAGTCTGTCAATGTACAATTACATTCTTGCATGACTTCGAATTTTGACATATATTTGACAGGTTTCTTATCGGTATAAGTAAAAAGTAACTTGATTTAATGTAAATAGAATACAAATTATCAATTCATACATCACTTTAAGTAAATATATTAAGAAGCAAATTTAATAACTCTTAAAAGCATTGAACATTGTGTATTTGACATTAAAATTAGTTGGTAAATATTTTCAGTTGCGATTTCTAAGTAAAATCTTTTCTTTACTTTCTTTTCTTTTCTTTTCCACAAAAATAAAAAAAATAAAAACTAATTTAATATTCTTATTTAAAAAAAATAAACAAAAATAAATCATTTTGACAAGTTTTGTGCTGAGTGAATTAATTTTCCTGGGATATTACAAAATTAATGTATCACTTGTTTCCATTCAAATTTAACGAAATTTTCGATTTATTTCTTAAAATATGCGATATAGATCAAATATATTCTGTTGGATTCCAATTCTATGGATTAATTTTTTTCATTGTTGTTTCGTCAATTACGTCAGTTAGAAATTGATAATTGTAATAATACGGTTTGTAAGTAATTGTAAAATCATGCATTAAAAATCTTTTTAAGCAAGAAAGTATACAATTGAAGAATCTTTTTTTCTTAATTTTAAAGGCCTCTAAATATAAATTTGAAATGATTAAATACTTATGAAATTTCCACAAATTTCTACTTGTGCCTATAATGGCCTGCTGTTATATCTACACAAAGAATTATGCTTTTAAGAATTAGATTACCTTTCTACCGTAGACATGAAGGGAATAAATATGATTAGAAAATTTTACTACTTCATTAAAATGATCTAACCCTTTTGAAATCAAGATCTATCTTTCATTGTTTATTAACAAGATTTTTTTCTTCAACTTTTGATTATTTTTTCAATTTATTCATTTTTTTATTTGTAAAAGATAATTAAAATTGATGAACTATATGGGGTGGAGTCACAAATTAACAAAGCTAACAGTAAACTATTTTTGCTTAGATCATTTTAAAGATAAATTATTTTATTTGTGTGCTTCACTAAAATATTCTTTTATTGTATTGTACCTAGTTGGTTCTATTACTTATTTTAATATAATAAACATGATTTTCACATTTTTAAAAAGTAATACAAATATGTTTTGCCCTGTATCGGGGTAAGAAGACAACTTTAATACAACCTCTGACAATAAAGCTCGGTAAATGAAGTCAGAACGGCCGATCTGGCAACACTGGCGAAACAAAACACAGCACATGCATAGTGGCAGGTATTGACCATCTACCCCCTCAATAGTTCAGTTGAGACTCATTTGTGTTCAGTGTAAGACTTGTTTTACAAAGTGTTTGTTTAGTACGTTGGTTCATTACTGAGAACAGAAAAATAAACGAACAAAAAAAGATCAATTTAAAGTTTTGTTTTAAGCTTGGAAAAACACCACAATAATTTTAGGGATGCTATACGTGCTTTTAAAAAAAAATCAAGCCTGTCCCCGGGAAATGTGTGTACAGTGGGTTTCCCCCTCTTTTGGGAAAACCGGGGAAAATTTTCCCGAAAACCCCAACGGAAAACTGGGGATCTCCCTCAGGGGGGAAAATTTGAAAGTGAGGTGTTTTTCATTAAAAAACCCTCAATTAACTGTGCGCATGATAACCAAAAGAACTTTAGATTAACCATGAATCTTGGACAAACCCTTTTCACAAATTTGGATTTAGAAAAAAGTGTTATATTTTTGACGATATTACTAACATCCGGGAAAAAGGGCCCTTTTTAAAAAAAACTTCTTTAAAATTTCCCGGACTTTTACAGAAAAACTCCGGGGTGCATATTTATGGGGGGGGGGATATTTCAAAGGACGGTTTAAAGGGAACTTTCGTTAATATTTCATCTACCCTTAATTTTACGGACTATTCACCGGGAAATTTTGCCAAAAAGGGTTTTATAAAAATGTGTTGTCGGGAAATTGTTGAATAAAATGTGATAAAAGGTTATTTGGGGTTTAAAAATTTTTTTTTTAACTTTTAAAATTAATAATATAATTAAAAACCTTTGTTTTTTTTAAAAATTTAATTTAAGTTTTCCTTTTAAAGTTTTTAACAATCCTCCCTTTTAAATTTGGTTAAGGAAAAGTACCAATTTTGGGGGGTTTAAAACAAATCTCATGATGTGCAGGATGCTACACTCTGCTTTTGGCTAGTCCGTAATAAAAACTTCCTGTTTGTTTCTTGCTTCAACCAAATCATGTTCATTAAACATTAATCTCGATTTCATATTCTCTGAATCCATTAACTATAAAACCTTTCAAAAAAGCCCTTGAAATAAACAGTACTCAATAACTCACCAATCTCTTTATCAGTAATGACTTGCCCTGGATGAGTGACTACTAAGTCGTCACAAGCTTGACTGGCCCTTTTTAAAGCAACCCCATTCAAAAAAGAAAGAAAAATTAAAAAATATAAAATTTTTTTAAAAAAACCCCAAAAAAAACATTAAAAAAGTTGAATGAAAGCCCCTTGGGAAACAAAATGGCAAAATCATCTATTTGTTTTTGGGCAATTTGGGCCCCGATCGGGTTTTTAAAAGTTTTTTTTCCTTTTCTTAGGATTAAAGGAACAAAATTTAAAAAGCGCATAAATGGTAAAAATGTATTTTAAGGGGTTATAAAAAAACAATAAAATTGTTTTTTAAAAGGAATTTTGAAAAAAAAGTTTAAAAAAAAAAATACAAAATTTTCAAAAAATTTAAAAAATTTTTTAAAAGCTTTTTAAAAAAGCCTATTAAATAAAAGTTTAAATTTAAATCAACCTTTTGTCGATCAATAAAAATTTTAAAATTTCCTTTTTTATCCAGTTTTCGGGAACAGAAGAAATTTTTTAAAAAAAACCCCCAAAATTTTTAAAATTTTTCAGAAAAAAAATTGTTTTCAAAATTTTAATTTTACCCCTTTACAAAATCCCTTTTTTTTTTATTTAAAAACCTTTTTCCAAAAGGAAACATTTTTGAAAAGGTTAAAAAGAATTTTTTCCCAAAAATTTTTTTAAATTAAAAATTTTAAATTCCAGCAATTTTTAAAAATTCGAAATAATAAAAAAAGTAGTGTTTTACACTTTTTCAATACGTGATATGATTTTTCATATATCTAACCATTCAGGAAATTCGAACAATTAAGTAGAATAAAGTTAAGAACAAAAACTATTTGAGACAGCCATATTGGGGAATACAAAAATATAATGGCCGATTCTTTTATGTTTTAATTTATACAAAAATAAAATATTTTAAAATTATTGTACAACTATTTTTTTTGCTGAATTTATTTTTCTTAATTTCATTATAAGAAAGCAGGGAATTATTTTTTTGCAAATGTACTCTTTTCTCTTTTTTTTCTTTTCGTGGGCAGGCATATCATATGGTTATGTGGCATGTAAAAGATCCCTTGAGTACCAATTTGGCTCTTGTACTCTCGGCAAAATTAAATCATCGCAATATTTAGCATTCGACGAGAGCTTTAATTAAAAAATTTGGTAACGAGGCCACCACTAGGTGGTGACACCATGGAATGGCTCTCACGTTTGGGGACTACTCTGTCTTCAAGGCTGTTTGGCTAAGTTACCAAAGTGCAGCCCTATTAGGAAAAAAAGAAAGAGAATGAAAACTGCATACAAGGAGAAAATATATTGTTGAAAGAATTCTATTTAAAAAATAATTCAAAGGCAAAATTTAAATTATCCTAAAATTTTTATGGAAAATAAAAATGGATCAAATGATATTTAAAATATTTCTTCGCAATTCTTTTAAAACTCTTAAAGACTAATATGTCTTAGAAGTTTAATAAAAAATATTTAAAAAAATCTTTAATTCCGGCATAAATTTATCCATTATTACTTTAAATCAGAGGCGCTCAAAATTCTCCGGGACATATTCTTTAGTCTCTTGACGTATCCTTCCCTGATCATGGTAATAAACATTTAAGCTTTTTGACTGATTAATATTTAATAGTTGAGTCCACAAACTGGATCTTTATTTAGATCTGTCTTCACTAATTTTTTAGGAAAATATTTCATATATGCACCAGCTGTTTTCTGATTGAGATGTAAATGATTGGGATGTCGCTTTTTAGGAGCAATCGTCAGTCGAAGAAACTCTTACTAAATGTTTTATTAATGGAAAATCTATTCTCTCTAATAAGATTTCTGATGTACTCTCCAAAAATTTTCTCACGCCCCACAGTTTCAGAATTAATGCTTTATGTTATTACATTACTAATATTTTTTTCTAAGGTTATCTATAGCGTATGATATTAATATCGATTTTTTGTTCAGATGTAATATATAATTATAAATATCATATAGAATTTTTCTTAAATATTACAAAAACAAAGCAATCTCTAAAACATTTCTTCCTATATAACTCATTATGTTACACTTTTTGTTTTTAAGTATATACAGCCACACACACACCACACGCACACAAACGCTTTTCCCCCCAATGGGGCTGCATTTTAGCCACTGGCGTAGCTAGTTCTGAATGGACCCGTATCAAAACACTTTCGAGGCCCTTCTTTAAAAATGAAAGCCTTGTTAGTGGTACCGTAGTTACATATGTTGGGGCCCCTGTAGCTTGGAAGCCCCTTATCATTGATACAGCGGTAGCTACGCCCCTGATTTTAGCACAACTTAGCTTTTACAGACACGGCAAGTCCCCAAATGTGATAGCCATTTCTTGGGCCACATAATCAATGACATGCGTGCCCCTACGATTTTCGCATCCACACAGAAAATCTATCGACTCCAGCCGGGGTCGAACCCGCAACCTTAGGCTTACGAAGCGAGCACTCTACCTCTAAGCCACAGGAGCCGACTTACACGCAAATGAAATGTGAATGAATTCATTTGATGTAATTTTCGTTAGAAAAACTGAATTGTGTGAATTTTACAAATTTCACGAGTTTGACTTATCTCTTATGATACATGTTGTGTAAGATAGCGCGAAAAAGTGTGGCATACAGTGTTTCAGTGGAAAAATACGACAAATTTCATGAAAGTAAGAATATGCGAAACAATAAAATACAGAGAAATCTCTTTCCACACTCACACAAACAATAAAACAAGTCAAAATAACCCCAGAAGCAATGGAAGAAGAAACAAAATTTGGTGACACATCGCAGATGTATTGTTTCTTAAGCTAGAAACGCGTGAAAATACTTTAAAATATACAATAATTTAAGCTTTCCTCCTTTCTTTTACGCTTTTGATTGAATGGCTCAACAGATTCACTGGTAGATGTGTAAAACGAAAGAGAAAGGGAAGAACGCTTTTTGGGAGACCATCATCCATGAAATCGTGGCGTAGTTTGTTACGAACTCTGAAAGCATGAATGAAAAAAAATAGGAAAAATAATGTAAAAAGAATAAAAAATTGAAAATTGGGATTTTGCAGTAAGACAATGTTTTAAAAGGAAATAAAGAAAAAAAATATTTTTATTCACCAATAAATGATAAATTTAGTTCTGATATAAATGTTTTTCTAGTATGATTGCTAGTAGCTAATTATTTACTTAATAATTAGTTTTTTTACTGTTTTGTTTCCGAAAATCGACAAAATCTAAAGGAACATGATACAAGATTGGTGAACTTTCGACCCCGGACCCCCTCCCCTTGAAACATTCCTGTGTGCGCTACTGGTTGTAAAATTTTTGAAAGAGCAGGGGCATAGCTACCGTATTAGACGTATCAATGATACGGGGCTTCATAGCTACAGGGGCCCCAACATGTGTATCTACAGTCCCAGTAACAGGGTTCTCATATCTAAAAAGGGACTCGAAGTAATTTTGATATAGGGCCCACACTGAACTAGCTACACCAGTGTGAAGGAGACAATTTATTTTATATGCATATTAAGCTTTTAATCATTATAAAAAGAAACTCTGAAATAAGTGCTTGAAAATCATTGTTATAAGAGGAAAAACTTATAAAAATATCCTTTTGCATTAAATAGATTTCTAGATTAAAAATAAGAATACATACGTTCAAAAATAGATTTAAAAAGTAGAAATTTTTCCTATGCTTCTTTAATGCACAAAAGGATATAGTATCTGCTTCTTTTATGTTTAAAAGTAGAAAACGAAACTTAAATCTTTTACGATGCATCTTCAATTAAAAATAAAAGTAATAAATAAGGGTGCTCTCGCAATCTCCTTTGGGAATTGATTTCTTCAAAACCCGCGCTTAGCGGATCTCTACTAAAAAAAAAAACATGCATGCCAAATTTCAAGTTTGCATGTCTAATAATTCAGGAGATCTTGTGATGAGTGAGTGAACGAGTTAGTGAGTCGCTTTTCTCCCCCCACTCTAGATATATTTAGATCGATAACAATATGCGTATTTTAGTGAACAGTTCTGCCTTAATTAAAAATCTGAGGAAATAAACGCATCTTTCTCAAGCGTTTTAATCTTTTACTCATTTATACAGGCAATTTTCTCTATACTTTCTATTCCAAAACATGTTAGCTTCATTTTAGCTCATGCACTAATTTAAACCTAAAGGAAGAAGGGATTCGTGGATATAAATTCAATTCTTCAATTTAATAATCGGAAATATTCAAATAAAAATAACCATTCAAAAACACATTGTTTATACAAGAAGAGGATTTAAATGTCTCATTAGACACATAGATGATCCAAAGTGGCATTTACTTTTCCAAACATGCCATCTCTCAAGAACTGAAATCTTTTTGGGGTGGTTGGCGGAGTCTAGGGACCAGTCATTACTTTGCCATTAGCGATCACGCCAGATTGCAAACAGAATTGTAAAATGGAAATTGAAAGAAGAAAAGATCATTAGGACTCAGCTGGGGATTGCGTGATTCGGACGCAACGCACAACTGAGTCTTAAATTAGCCTCTTCACCCCGCGCAGAACATTCTTATGGAAGCACTCAAGCAGACAGTCTATAAGAGACCTGCCTCTCAGTCTAATGCGTGAGATGTATTGAAAGCATTGTAAATCAGGGAACAATTTTGCATATGAATGCTTCATTTATAGTCAAGTAGTCGTGTTTCTGGAAGCTATATGACTGATTGATAGATGGAATATGTAATTTTCCTGTTAAAATGTCTTTTTTTTAAAAGAAAAATGAAGAAATTGGTTATTTAATATCTTTTCTGTTCAATAGTTTTCAGTTTACGTGTTTTGTTTACATAATGTCTTATCCATTCAAGAAACTTATGTCTACAGATTTATAAGAAGACTAGCATTGTTCGTCGCACGTGTAAATTGGAAAATATAGCAATAGTGTGAGAAGGATAAAAAAATTAATAAGATCCAAATTTTATTGATATTTTGAATCATTGTAAGTAAATTGCCAATTAAAATCTAAGAAAAGAACGCGATTAAGCAAAAAAAAATAAATAATAATAAATAAATAAATAAATAAAAATAGCGAAATAAAATAAATAAATATATCTCAATCACCTTCTATTTCCTAGGTTCACCTCTCCCTCAATCTCTGAATATCATCTAAAACAAATATCTAAATTTGATTTTTTGAGGCGCTGTGGAAAATGATTTCCTCAAAACCCGTTTTTAGCGGATATCTACTCAACACAAGAAACATGCCTGCTAAATTTCAAGTCAGTATGCGAAACAGTTCATAAACTAAACTCAGTGGCACAACAGCCCAAGGAGGGCCAAGGCCTACTGAGCTTACCTCAGTTTTCGTGACCTTGAGCGCTGAGGTGAATGAGCAGATGTTCCGGTCAGGTGGTCAGTCTTCCACGAAACACCCAATGTTTAGTTCTCAAGCAAGCTTGGTACTCATTTATCACCCAATTGAAGGGATGAAACGCTAAGGGCTTTAACCCCGGAGCTGCGGCGTAGAAGCGCAATACGCAAATACTCGGGCACTGGGCTATCTAATAGTTCACAGAGAAATTTTGTCTCTAGCACCCCACAGCTCTCTTTGGGAGTTAATTTTTGCCAAACCCGCTCTTTAAAGATCTATATTCCAACGAAAGAAACACGCCCGCCTAATTTCAAGTGTGTAAGTCTAATAGTTCTGGAGATCTTCTGATGAGTTAGTGAATGAGAGTCATTATTTTCTTATATACATATTGATTACTAATGAGGTCAGAGCAATGGTTAGAATTAATATAATGTCGACATTTAATTTTAAATAATATATTTTCCTTTTTAAGAATTTTACATCAATATAAAATATTAAGAAGAAATTAGTTTTTAAGCTAAAAGTAACATAAAACGCATTTCTTCATAATGATTTCCGTCAATAAATACAATATATAGAAGAGAAGAAGGATGCCTTTACACTTGTAGAGTTATTAAAAACACATACACAATTCATAATTTCTTTATTTATTATAAAACAAGATTCAAAGTCTGTGTCACAGCCTAATTTTGAAAACTATTCTTGTTGCCAATTTAAGTCATGTAAAATAAGTAATAAAAAAAGGCAAAGCAAAATTAACTTGTGGCATGAACTAGATCATTCAAAACACAATAGATAAAAAAGTCGGATTTTTTTCTACTATTCAAAAAAAGCCGAATTCTTTTTTATTTAATAATCCTTATAATCATAATACAAAATCCACCATTAGACATCACAAAATTTAAATTTTGCGTTTGATAGCATGAGCTGCGGCCTAACTTTGTAAAGTCGATACAAAACAAGTTGGTTGTTATAAAATGATCAATTCAATACTCTGCTTCTGAAAAAAAAATTGTTTTCAGAGCTCAGCAGACAATGCATGTGTTTCAATTGTCTCCCTGGATACGGGTGATTACAGAATACGTATGCTAAAAACAATTCTATAATTTCTCATCCCTACAAAAAAGCTCAAAATGTTACTGTTGTCGACAACCAATTATTTTTTCTGTAGATAATGTTGGAGACAAATCAATATCATTATCACGGTTTTCAAACGAACTGTAATTTGATGAATATGGACGACTATATATAATTTGGGGAAAACTTTTGCAATCAAATTACTCTGTTTCCGGGAAATTACAAAGTCCCGGAGCTAAAATAAAGCTTCTTCCCAAGCCAGGGAGTAATGACCGATGACATGTGTAACGAATAAATGCATTTGGATTTGGAAATGTGGCGATAATGTTGCTTGATTTTTTTAACGAATTTATTGTTCTTTAATTTGCTACTATAAGTTGATGTACAAAACAATGTATTTTTTTAGTAACATTGAACTTCCAAACAAACCTTACAAAATGATTCAATTAACGGTTGATATCAGAGAAAAAATATTTCAAATATACCTTTTACATATTTGCTGCTACGTTATTCATTACCTATTGATCACCTGTCAATCAATCATCGCATTTTTGCTCTCATTTAAAAAAATCATAAGTATTCCCAAAGTAAACTGGTGTATTATTTTAATAAAAATTTCATAAATCAAGGGGGAAACTCCAAATGTATAAAAATACACACGAGAGCAAGTTGTTCAATTATTTTTCTTATATTAAAATTAATAAAATGAACAGATTATATTGTGTTTACCTTTTAAGACCCAGCTTGCACGTTCGTGCTGGAATACTCCACATTCAAAAAGAGTAGTAACATTTTTTTTTTATTACTATTATTTTTGTATCATTGGGGTTAATATAGTGTTAATAACCAAAAGAATGTAATATTTAAGGATAAAAATGTTTTGAATCTTAAAGGAATAAGAATATCTAGCCCACACGATCGTATAAACTGGGTCTTAAGGTATCCGACTAGGTTCGGAGATAAATTTTTCAAAAATTGATTTTCTGAATAACTTTATTGTTTTAAAGAACTTAAATAGGCTTAAAAAGTCATAACTATTAAATAACTAAGATGCACATCCCCTTTTTTTGAAAAAAAAAAGTATTTTTAGGAAAATTTAGCAAAAATTTTTTAAGTTAAGAAAAACGTGATAAATAAAAATGATTGCACATCATGCAATTTTAACGTCATGATATACTTCTTGATTCTCTGAAGTGTCATAAACCGCAGGATAAAAATATTTTAAGAAATAAATATTTTATTAGCATTTAAATTTGATGGACTTGATTTTTCGTCAAAATTACTGCATGTTCTAAGCTAAAAATGGCTGTAAAATGTGATTAAATGTAGCCGTCTTAAAACATGTGGTTTGTTATACTCTGAAAGGTCCATAGCATATATGTTATAAATTTCACTGCATTTGATTAGATTATTTAGAAGATATCCCGTTTTTCGTGCACAAATTATCATAAAAGTTCATTATTCAAAAAACGAATTAAAAAAAAATATTTTTATTAGTTAGATAATATAAAAGCTATAAAAAGAACTTAAAAACTCTCTAGTTTTATGTATTAGTCCTTCTTCCTCAATAATTAATTTCTTTTTTCCCTAATGACCCAAGCAACATCAAACACCTAAAAAGCACTTTTTCAACCTAGACGGATACCTTAAGGGGTTATTGTAGTAAACACTTCTGGCTGACTATTTCGGTTTGGGTTCTGTAGTCCACTAACAATGCCTCATAATTGTGAATTAGATTGATTGGTATCCCATTCTTTACAACCACACCTTTCCAACATGAGAACTTTTATTCTGATTGATTCACCTTCTATTATTCTCTCAGTAGTCCCTAACCCTCGGGATGCGAACCGGTACCGGTCGGCTCAAGGAACGTTAAATTATTTCCATTTTATTTACTGTGGTGTATTCCTCTCGAGTTTGTGCGACTTTCCATAGAAATCAGCTTAAATTCCATGTTAAATCCCTTTATGCTCGTTTTTTGTACTTTTGTATTTTTTGTATTGTATTTTATTCTGAAGGCATATTTAAATACAATTAAATTAAAACTGTTAAATCAAAACGGTCTAAAATCTAAGCAGTCAATGTCCCAGCAGGTAAAATTATTAAACGTTGACCGATCCGCGGCGATGAAAAAGATCGGGGAACACTGCTCTACACGATGAGTCTTTAGAAAAATCAGAATTCGAGCAAGAGATTCGAAGTGTTTTTTGCTTACATTTTAGCTTTCCAGTGGTGCACACAGATTACTTTCATGGGAAGGATTAAGATTTTTAAAAAACTATAAAAATGCAAGGAATAAAAATTTCATATGTTGTTTCCCCCGGTTATTATTTTGACTTTGCAACGTTCTTTCCAATAGATATTCCAAGGATTGCATACGATAGTATAAGACTTTTAACTCAAAAAAATATAAGAAAATAAGAAGGAAAAGAAAAGAAATGATAGAAAGGAAAAAGGGTACAATAAAATTGAGATAATATCATGAAAATTCAAGAAACAAAATTCTCATTTCTTCTTGTTCATCATAATTAATTATTGTATTGTATTAATTCGATGTAATATGTTGCATAACTATACCTTCTTTGATGAAAAAAATTATATAAAAGTATATATGCATGTATATCATATGAGCTAAATTTTGTTAATATCATTATTTAAAAATTTCAGTAAAGAAATTCTTTTTCATATAAACAGCAGTGGCGTAACGTACACCCTCATTCCAAGGGGACGAACCAAGGGAGCCCAAAACCTGGCTGACGCCATGTACGTATTTAGACAATTTATAAAGTATTAGTCAAAACCTGACTTTGCAGGGCGGCCCGATATTCTCAGTAACGCCACTGGAAAATAGTTCAATAATTTCGCTAAGCAATGAAATAATATTTTTCTCTAATTTTAATTTAGAGTTTTTTTTAAAAAAAATTATCTTTGCTGATTGGATTTAAAAGAATTTTATAATTTAAATGCGAAATTGAAGAAAAAAAATATTAAGTGTAATTCAAACGATAAATGGGCATAAACAATTAATAATTTAATGCATAAGTATTCTATTTATTTTTTCCGTATCTCCTTTATTTAAACGATTCTTATATTTTTTTTATCTTAAATTTTATAAAAGCTTTTAAAAAATAAAATAAACAAAATAATACCGTGTAACTTGAATCAGTAACTAGAGAATATATTAGTTTGTTTCTATCAGTAGTCAATAGATGGCGATACTTCCCTTATGTAGAGAAACTCTTTCTAAGGATTTTTTTTACCCTCATTCTTTTCTTCCCTTCTCTCTAACTAAATAATTATGTTTTGCTACGAATGAATTATTTTTTACCAGTAAAAAAATAATAATGATTCTTCAATACATTCATTGTGAGGAAAGAAAATTTTAATTTTTATATAAATCCATGGTATTTATAAATTTTCAATTTATTGTACTCTAAGGGATCCCGATAATACACACATCCAGCGTTACTTAATTTAAAAAATCTCTCAAATTAAGGAAAGAAACATCATTAAAATTACAGTAAAATTTTGTTTTTCGAAATGTCTTAATTAAATATTTAAAATGAGTCCCCTTATAATCAAAAAGTAAGAATCATATGAGTGAAATGAATACGAGTAAAATACTAATTTGAATATATAAGCTAATAATATGGGAGAGGGTGTATTTTTCCAGCAGTAAAGACATAATTTAGACCAGCGGTCGCCAAACTTTTTGACCTCACAGACAGTAAATCCATAATTTAAGTCCCAAGGACCACTAATAGGATTTTTGTGAACGTTAAATATATTTTTAAAAAATTGTGATCTAAGAACACAATCAATACATCTTAAAACATAAACTTAACGTGATAAGTGAGTATATTCCACATTTTTTTGGGGACCAGCTAAATTTTCTCGCTGACCGCTAGTGGTCCACAGACCACCACTTTGGCGATCTCTGATTTAGACTGTATTACCTAAGATTTTTCGGTGAATGTTTTACTTAGAATAAACTTTTAAAATTTTTAAGCCAAATGTGAATTGGAGGGTAAGGGAGTCAAACACCCCTACAAATGCAGTTTTCAATTTTTAACACTAAGATAATGCCTATGCGCTTTCATCTATTTGTCTTTTTAAAAATTTTTCCTCCCATAAAAGAAATCTGTATTCGTCATTGTTCAGCATATATGAGAGAGGTTGAGTAGAAGGGACTAAAAAATAATAGAAAATTAATATTTCTTAAAATTTCCAGGTATATTTTTATCCCATTGTTTTATCCCTATACATCCTAAAAAGAGAGAAAAAGAAAGATTTTCAATTTATTTCTTTTTTTGTAATCGTTTTATATTTGGTTATACAATTGAATGGGGGAAACCTTTTTTCTAAATCCTCACTCTATCATTTAACTAACCAGGATACTTTCATGCAGTGGCGTAACGTACATCCCCACATCACGGGGGGGCAAGGGTTCTAGGGGGCCCAAAGCCTGACTACCGTCAAGTGCCTACCCTTTGTAAAATCCAACTTGGGGGCCCGAAACCTGACTTTGCAAGGGGGCCCAAATGTTCTCCGTTACCCCCCTCTTCTTATAGCAAATTTTTAAATCTATATAATCAGGTGTATGTCGTTATGATAAAGGGTAAATTATAATACGGGCCTAGTATATATATATATATATATATATAATATATATAAAGCTATTATTTATGTTTAAAAGTAGGTCCATTTATTTAAATTTTGAATGGGCATACATTTCTCGTTGATCACTGGCGTAGCTAGTTCTAAAAGGGGGCTCTGTATCAAAATTCCTACGAGGTCCTTTTTTTAGATATGAGATTCCTGTTTGTGGGACTGTGTTCAATTTGGGGACCACTGAGCGGGGCCCCGATCATTGATAGGGCCCAGCTACGCCCCTGTTGTTGACCCTTCACATTGAAAAAATCTTTCAATTCATGGTGAAGCGTAAATGAATTTATCGCTTAAAACTATGTTTCCACAGTATTATTAAATGGATAAGGAGGAACTAATCAGGTGCTAAAATTACAGTTAGGGATTGCAATATCTGACCAAAAGTCCAATACCGGTATTCGGGGGATTTTTAGATCTTATAATACCGGGATACCGTTTTTAAAACCGGTGGGGAGAAAAAAAAGAAAAAAATCAGGGGTTTCGTTGTTTTATTTGCCAGTTTATTAGAGAATCCAAAGAATAATTTGTAAATTAAATTTTTAAGAGTATATAAAGAATCACAATGAAGTAAAGGAACATTTTATTTATTTAAATCACAAGAAAGTGTAAGTATCCCCGAGTATTTACCTTTAAATCCCTCATATCTTTTTTATATATGGTTTTGGATATATCTGATTTATGTATAGTACTTTCGTTTGTTGAAATTTTTTTAGTTATCACTAATTCTAGTTTTGGTTAAAGATACAATTCCTTTTCACTTTCAATTCTTCTGAATATGAACAGGTTTGTGTGTAAAAAAAATGTTAAGAAAAATTTTCTTTTAAACTTGATCAAATTTGAATTGTTAGTCTCTTTTTTTTCTTTTTTTATTCTTCGTGTGATAAGTTATTTTTTTTTCATTATTGTGGGGTTTTTATTTATGAGTATATATACAGTAGGCCACAAAAGTGTTCATACACTTGCATTTTCTTATAAAATTTAATGTTTTTGACTAATAAAAAATTATATTGTAATTGTAATTTTTTATCTATCTGCAACTTATTTTTTAAAGGAATAACATAATTATTTTTAAAAATAGTATATATAACTATTTTTTTAAAAATTTAAAAATCAAAATGTAAAAAATTTTGCCACAAAAGTCTTCGGACATTTAAAAAAAATCTCAACTTACTTTAAATATTGTATTTCTTTCTTAATTTAGTAAGTAGTATATCTTTTAGTGTCTACAACAACTTTTAAGC
>BMAV01009437.1:0-15001 GCA_019973955.1 Trichonephila inaurata madagascariensis
AAAACCCCCTACCCTGATGGCACACGAAACAATATTTTGGGACGCCCCGATCAAAACGGTTTTGGTTTTAGTTAAAAATAACAAAGTTCAAAAATGAGGTATTACATTTCCCGCGATTGTTTGGGTTATCGGTGATGGGGAGCACACTCGTTTATTATTGTCTTGCTTTTTCCAGGGATGTTTAAGATGCGAAGTTTGTTTACGCATAGCCAAGTAAATTTAGTTGACACTACCGTATATTAAAGTTTATTTTTGTTATATTTACGATTTTTAACCATTATTTTTCACAGGGCTAATTGAGCAAAATAATGTAACAGAGAATTTGAAACTTGGTGGTTCAGAAATATGGCATGATTAGTAAAGGCGACAAAGCGGTGTGTGTTTAATGTTCTGGACAGTTGCATCGTACGTAAAACGGATTTCAGACACATTTAACTGTTTGAAGAAGCTTGCTCATGCTATTTTGACCATATTTTCATTTACCAATGCTTGAGAGTCATTATTTTCAGAGATGAATAACATTAAAGACTCGCTTAGAAACCGTTTGGCAGATGACTTCAGCATACATTCTGCTCAAAGTAAAATCTTACAATCCTACTATGTTATTAATCATCTAATCTGCAGCAAGAGAAGCCACATTAATGTTACTTTAATTTAAATTACACTTATAACTAAAACATTTAGTACTATACATTTCAAATTGTAATTTTCCTAGTAAAAAAAAGTTTTGGTTTTAGCTTTATTTTTTTTTTCCCCCAATAATCACGAGTAAAAATTATTTGAGGGCCCGTCATCCCCTTTAAACATTTCATTAGAAAAAATGTCACGTTGATTAATAAAGGTTCTCCACCCCTCTAGTAGATGTTATCGTCATTAGGAGCATGTTCTTTCCAATTAGTCACCATGTCTCCCTCTATTTTCAAAAAAGAGGTATTTCTTTTTGAATTTTTGTGATGACACTGTCTCAAATCTAATAGACTGCATTGGTGCATTATCTCTTTGATAACTTTATCTAGTACTTCTGCTGCATTTAATATTTTTTGTGTATAAATTGATCCAATTATTGAACCAGTTACATGTCTTACCTTATTTGAAATATATAGAAGATCCAATTGCATTGGCTGTTAGTAATGTAATGAGATTTGAAGTGTCTCACGTCTTTCAAGCAGATCCGCAATTAATTAACGGCATTTAATTGAAGAAGGAACTATGACAAAGCTTTTTTCTTTATATGTTGCATATATTTTTGTGTAAGTATTACAGTGGACTTGATCTTTCCGGGTTTTCCGGAGATAAATGAAGGGATATATATACGAGGGTTGCGGCAAAAATCTGGAACATTTTTTCTTAAGATACCAGTCTGGTTGGAAAATGTGACATATACAGACGAAAGGACAAAAGGGGTTAACTGCGGGGGGACAATGAATACACTAAATATCGTAACGCACTAATTTATTAAGGGGTATATTACAGGGCAAATGTCCTTCACATAAAAAAATGACAACACAATGCAATAAAGTTGACTTGACAAACCTTGGCCCAAAGATCCTCAATGTATTCACCTGCTACTGTCCCAAAACGCTGCCAACGTGTGGGGGTCACAAATATCCCCGCATTTGCCCCACCCTGTGTGTTGTCACCTTTGGCTCACAATATTAGTAATGTCCTTTCGTTTTGGAAACCGTGTGCTACTGTACGGTAGGGTAGGGCATTATTCCCAAAAACTTCCACTAATTCACTGCTACGTTCCATCGCATTTCTCCCTTGGAGAACGGCTATCTTGATGTAAGTGCGCTGCTCAACACGGGTGACTTCGATCTCACTTGACACTTAGCAACTGACTGATTTCACAGCCCTCGCTGCCATACTACAAGCTATCACAGAGCTATCTGTTGTTCTGCAGAGACACTGTACAGAACTTCCACACGACACATATACGTTTGTGATCCATTCACATATCTACAAAAAAAAAATAGTTGCCATGACTTATGTCCCAACCCTCGTATATATATATATATATATATATATATATATATATATAATTCATAAATAAATATAACTTTTAAAAAATTAAATTTCTAGAAAATTTTGATGAGGAAAAAATTTTAAAATATAATTCAGACAAAAATTAAATCCCGGGATTTCGGGATTGGAAAAAACACCGGATCCGGGGCTGCAAACCCTGGATTAAATGATCTAACGGAAAAACACTTTTTAGTAATATACAAAAAGCTTCAACTTTTTTTTTTTTGTTTTTTTTTCAATTTGGACTAAATCAAACACAAATTTGATCTTTTAAAATTTAAAAGCACTTTTATCTACTTTATTCAGGTCTTTCAAATATAGAAATTTGAAAAAAAAAAAGGATTTGTTTGGATTTAACGGGAAACAGTTTGAAATAAAATATTTCAAAAGAGGAATGATTATTCGTGAATGACGAATAAAACTCTTCTTCAGATTTATTATAATTCATTCTTCCACTGCATGATTTTGATTTACTAAAAGAGAAATGATAAATTCGTTTATTGATAAAATATTCTGATGCAAAGCCAGAAATTTGGTTTGAAGAGTGTAAAAGACATTTTTAAGTTTCTGAAATCGACTTGTTTACACAATTTAAAAATAAAAGCAAACGAAACGCTAAATATGAAACAAATGCACAACAGAATCGAAATTTTTGTTTAAAAAAATAAATATTGCACCTTACAGTTAGTTGCAAATGAATTTCAAAAACTGCAAAGCTCAGTGGTCTAATTGCATGACGGCCACGTGATAAATACAATCAGCTGTTCTCCATTGAATCCCAAACTGACATTTGACTTTTACTTTTTTTCGACTTGTGCAGTTTAGATAATATTTGACAACTGGAAAAAGATTTTCAAAATATTAATATTCATCAAAAAAATTTCAATATTTCAAAAAAAAAAATTTTTATATGATACTACATATATTTTTAAAAGAAGTTCATTTTGTTTACTATTGAGTGTTATCGATGGTGCTCATAGGAATTTTTCATTGAGGGGTGGGGGTGGGGGGTCCAGAGTCTGAAGTCAGCCATTTTTTTTTATCATCCTTCAATACGCTG
This sequence comes from Trichonephila inaurata madagascariensis, assembly GCA_019973955.1. Taxonomy (NCBI): domain Eukaryota; kingdom Metazoa; phylum Arthropoda; class Arachnida; order Araneae; family Nephilidae; genus Trichonephila; species Trichonephila inaurata. Next base: position 3,086 of record BMAV01009437.1, read on the forward strand.
TCTGACATATTCTTTTCGATTTAATCGATTTTTGATAACAAAAAACGGTAAAAAGATTTTTATTGAATAAATAATTAGCATTAATTAATAAAATTATTATTAAAAACAAATACTTAGTTAAATTTTACGTACTATATGCATAGGATTATAATCAATCGAAACAAAAAATTAAGGGCTTTGGGGGGTAGGGCGCGGTATCCAGACTCGTATTTCTAGCAAACTGCATGAACTGATCGCTCGAAACACGCGATTGCATTTATCATGTGACTATGACGTCACGTGAATTTATGAATTGACTACTGGAAACACGTGATTGAAGTTATCATGTAACTATGATGCCCCACGAATTTAGCCTATTTTAAATATCTTAAAAAGTAATAGTAAATCTACAGAAACGTCACAAAACTATAAAATATTACAGAATTAAAAAAAATGTCAATAGATAAATAAAGTCAATTTTTCTACGATCAAATAGACTTGAGAAGTATAAAAAAATGAGATAAGCTATGCAAAAAGAAGGAGGGTGCTAAACAAAAATAAAGGTATTTAAAAAAAAAAAAAAATAGAAAGAAATCAAGAATTCAAAAAATTATTCAACATTCGTACGTAAAAAAAATTATGTAACAAAATAAAATTAGTTTTTTTTAAGTGGACCCAATGAACAAAAGAATTTTATTATATTAAATTAAGTATTTCAAAGTTAGTATCAAATTGGTTGATTCCTAATTAAAATTAAATAAAATAAGTTAAAGTATAATTGAACTGTTATTTAATGAGTGCACTACTTCATTATGAAGAAATAAGAGATAGGACACAATAGAAATAGCATAAAGCTGTATCCATATAATTAAAACAAAATATGAAGTATTTGAAGTACAAGAACATTGATGGGAACTAATAGAATAAACCACCAAACTACAAGGGGTAAAACATGCTAATTTTTGAAACATAAATATTTACTCAAAATATTAGAAACTTTAATAAAATCTTTTTAAAACTTTTTCCCTTTCCGAAAAATCACATCAATTTTCGGACGTATTATGTCAGTAACCAATCACACTTTCACACGTGAAGTATTACGTTTTTACATTTAGTTCCTGTTTTTATCGGCATTTTTTATGTTAGGTTTGGGTTTTGGGATTTTGGAAATAAAAAAAAAGATAGTTGTAAAAATATATGGTCTCGAATTTACAGTTTTTAAACAAATATTTTTACAAATGAATTGCATAGACTAGGGGTGGCGAACCTTTATGGATCAACGTGCCATTTTTTCCTAAAGAAGTGTTTAATGAGATATAGTCGTGCCATCAAATAATTTTGGGGGAAAAAAATAAAACTAAATACAAACTCTATTTACTACGAAAAAAAAACATTTTTCTCTTAAAAAGTTATAAATGTTTTATTTATATATGTAATTCAAATTAAAGTAACTAGTGCGATTTTTTGTAAAGATTGGATGAAATCTTATATTAGGATTGAAAGATGATTTTTTGTAGAATACATATCTAAATTTTCCACATCTGCCAAACGGTTTCTAAGCAATTAATTATTTTTGCTGTGGTTCCTCTTTTGACAAGGGGTTTTGTGATTTGTTTCAAAATACCTTTTTGCATTCGTGTTCTGCTATACTATTCCAGAACATAAAACACACACCACTTTGTCCCCTTTTACTAATAATGCCATGTTTCTCTTTCCTCAAATTTGAAATTATCTTTACATTTACTAGCTTCACTTTTGTTCTTTTTGCTAAACTAGCAATTTTAAAAAATGAAAAAAAACGCAGATAAATTTTAAAAAGACAATTTTTCAATGAAATGACTGTGCTGTGCGTGACAATTTTTTAATCAAAAGCAATAGTAGTCTACGACAAAAGTAAGGCAAGACAATAACAAACAAGTGTGTTTCCCGCCACCCCGCGACCGATCACTCGCGTTTGTTCGTAATACTTCACAGTAAACTTTGAAATTTTGAAATAAAATGCAAATCATTTTGATCGCTGGCGTCCAAAAAAAATTGTGTCCCCTCCATCAATCCACCGGGGGCACTGGTTCACCACCCTGGGATAACGATCATTCTTCATTTTTTGGAAACCCCCAAAAAAAAATACAGTCAAAGCCTCTAAAAGAGGATGATGAAATTCAAAATTTAAAAGCTGAGCTGATGAGTATTCGAGTATTGTTAGTCATAATAGTGATGTAGAAACCATTCCTCCCACAGGTACTCGTAAGTTTTGTATTCTGAAAAGAAAGAGTTGCAAAGCAACATATCCGTTATGGTAGAAAATATAATTTGGAATAATTATATTTTCCCCAATTTTTACATATTTTATTATTTTTTCATTTTTTGCATCCCCCCGCGCCCAATACTTCAAATTTCCCACTCTAGAGCGTAATTAAAATATTCTTTTAGAGTTTTACAATGAGTTTTACAATTATCAATAAATATAATTCGCATAAACGCCCTTATTTCCACTTTTGAATTATATTCGCCATAAAAGTAGGTTGGCTTCTAAGAACAGTTTACTTTTTTTTTTCATGGCGTTACTTATCAATGCAATCTGATAACAAGGATATCACATGACCGAGTGTGAAAGTGATAATCTTAATATGTGATTATTTTTAGAATCAGTGTGATAATATTAATATGTGATTATTTTTAGAGTCAATGTAATAATATTAATATGTGATTATTTTTAGAATCAATGAGATAATATTAATATGTGATTATTTTTAGAATCAATGAGATAATATTAATATGTGATTATTTTTAGAATCAATGTGATAATCTTAATATGTGATTATTTTCTTAATATCTGATTTTTTTTAGAATCAATGTGATAATCTTAATATCTGATTATTTTAAGGACATCTTTAATAAGTACGTTCTAGCAAAAAAACCCCGTAAAACTAGATAAACAAAACATTTATAAGATTGTGGGTTTCTTGAAAACAACATAAAAAAAAAAGAAATATGCTTAATTTATTAAAGAAGTATTGATAGAAAGATAGAAAGAAAAATTATTTTTGATGGTTCTTTTTTTTAAAAAAAAATTCTATTTTAAAATGTTTATATGATTTTTAAGAGAAACGAATGCGTTCTTTTAATTCAAAGAAATTTTGAAGTTTCCCGTTCGCTATCAAATGCAATATCAGGTACACAGAAACAATTCAAGCTCTAGCTTACTAATTAAGAAGAATATAATGCAAAAAAATTGCATCCTTAACAAGGCAAATACTTTAAAAACATATTAAGAAATAACAAAGATTAAAAATTTTAAGAAAAAGTAAATTTAAATTAGATGATAAAAAGGGGAAATCATAAGCGCGCACAGACTGAAGAATAAAAGTAAAAAAAAGGCTGGGATAAATTATTCCTAAAATTGGTAAAAAATAAATTTAACTTTTTATGATTAAATAGATTTTTGAATTAGAGATAAAAAAATTGAAAAAAAGAAGAAATTTCTTAAGGTAAGAAATGCAAGCTTGAAAATTAAAGTTATTGGTATTTATTTTCTTTCCGTAATTGAGAAATAAATAAGAATTTAAATTAAAAAAATATGCTTAATTAAAAATAACATTGCTTGAGTTAGTAAAAATAATAAATATTTTATTAGAAAAATTCAATCTTGAAAGCTAGAACCAGGGATATTTATATTTTTTAAATTTTTTCTTAAGAACTGATATCCAGTCTAGTAATTAGAATATACTTTCCCATAAGTAAGTTGACTGCTATTTAATACCCTCTTCTTTTTTTTCTGGAGGAATTTTTTTTAAATTATATGTCAAAATTCAAAAAGGAAGAAAAAAAATTGTTTACATTCACAAGACTTCACATAAGAACATTATTTGAGATAAAAATCATTATTCTTCTTGATTATAATTTTTTTTTGAAATAAATACACAAAACTGAAGACACATTTCATTTTCAAAATCGAATCAATTAAAAAAATTCGACTAGAAGAAAAAAGAATCGTTTGCAAAATAATTGATAAATTTAATTTTTTTTTTTTTTGTAAAGCTCTATTGAATTTCTATGATGATATACTAATTTGAACTCAAAATGAATGGAGCTTTATTTAAAATAGCATTAAACGGTATAAAATTATACGTGTTATCTATTAAATTTGGTTTAAAAAGCAATGTTGTAAAAAATATTTTAATTTAAATTTTCAAAAATGCGTATTCAACTTCAAGAAATTTGAATGCTGATATTTTTATCCAATTTAATCTGTTCAGAAAATATATTTTTACCTAAAGTATTAAGTTTGATAAAATCGAATAAAACTTCAGCAATTGAAATATCGTCTGCGTCTAGTCAACATTTATTCCTTCTGTAGCCATAGAAGAAAACTTTAAATTATCAGAAAACTTCTGGGAAATTCTCGAAATACCTTCTATCATTGGTGTGAGCAATTATGTTCATATTCGATGAAATAATAAGTAAACTTTCCTAAGAGAATTAAATAAATAGTTAAGCATTTCTTTTGAAATAGTTAGGGAACAAAATAAAGAAGACTGCTTAAAAGTTTGATTCTTTGGTTTCTTTGACATGCTGCTATTTGACTAATTATCGTTGAACGATTTATGGAATTTTGGTAACATATAAAATCCTTGAAAATATTAGTACTTCGATTTATATATATAAACTGTCTTATGAAAATATTGTAATTTTTAATATACAGTGGCCTTCAAAAGTGTTTGTACATTTGCAATTTTCTATACAATTTAATATTTTCGACTAATAAAAATCAATATAACGAAATTGTAATTTCTTTTATATATGCAACTTGTTGTTATCGAAATAACGTTATCATTTTTTTAAAACATAGTGTAAGAATTATTTTGAAAAGTTAATAATCAAAATCTACTAAAAAAATTACGCCACCAAAGTCTTCGTACACTTAAAAAAATCTCAACAAAGTCTTAAATATTGTATTTCTTTCTTATAATCTTTCTTTAACTTAGAGAGTCCACAAATTTTAAACGTCTTGGTATAGATTTCATCTTTTATTTTATTTATTTATTTTTTTAATGTCTGCATCGATGTTTCTCCATTCATCAATGATTATGGTTTTTACTTCATATTTCGTTTTTACATGTCACGTTTTCTTAATTTATTTTCAAATTCTCACCAAATATGTCCTCTTTGACTTAAATCAGGGGATTTAGAAAGTGTTTTCAGAATTTTGAGGCTGTTACAGAAACACCAGTGACGAACGTTGGAAACAGTGTGCTTTAGGGCATTATTTTACTTTAAAAAAAAACCCGAAGTCATTCCATAATGCAAACTTTCATCAGATAATTTCAAATAACTCTTAAAAATACTTAACTAAAGCTCATGATTCACATTACTATAAAAAAATTCCAAATTACGTAATCCTAGGGCAGACACACAAGGACATTTCCACCTTCATACATACTACTAGGGCAGGAATGGCAAACCATTGGCACGCGTGCCATTGATGGCACGCGGCACAATATTTGGGTACGCCACCGATCAAAACAATCAACCACGATTGATTCTTCAATCAAAGAATTTTCAGTGATATTTCCTCAGTTCAATGAATATACAGAAACACTTGAGTTTATTATGTACCCTGATGTGACACAATTTGATAAACTGAACTTTCTCCAACTCGATTGGTTGGAGATTGAAGAATTTCAAATGCAGCTTATTGGTTTCTAGTCTAGTTCAATATGGATTCAAAAATGCATTGAAACAATGAAAAAGTTAGAGTTGATTGAAATAGAAAGATTAACAAGAAATACAAGATATGAGTAAAAACGCCAGTAACGAAATTTTGGAAACATTAAATTCGAATTTAGACACGTTTAACTGTTTGTGAAGAACTGTTTGCTATTTTAACCATATTTTCATCGACCAATGTCTTCGAGTCATTATTTTCAGATATGAATAACATTAAAGACTCGCATAGAAACCATCTTGGCAGATTACTCCAATTCAGCTGGCATTCTGCAAAAAAGTAGCACACACGTCTTACCCAATCCTAATATAATTTATTTGTCATATAATCTGCAACAGTAGAGATCACACTAATGTTACATTATATAATTTGAATTACACGTTTAACTAAAAAATTTACTACTATAAAGTACAAAATGTTATTTTCTGTATTAAATAAAGAGTTTTGTGTTGTTAGTATTTAGTTTTATTATATTTTCTCAAAAGTCACAAGTTAAAATTATTACATGGCACGTCTATACCTCATTAAGCATTTTTTTTAGAAAAAAATGGCACGTTGATCCATAAAGGTTCGCCACCCCTGTACTAGGGTCAAAATTTCCCGGCATTCACGCAGGTGTTCATTGGAGGGATAACATTTCTTTCGGGAATCGGCATCATTAATAAAGAAAAGCCATCTAGAATTCATTTCCTGTACTATTGGCATTAGCTGCAGATCATTTCTGACAAAGTTACTTTTTCATTCGTCAGATTTTGCAATGACGTCTTTGGAGCGGCGTGCAAACATCAAATTATGTGTTTAGCTCAAGAAATCACTTTTTGAGACTCTCGAAATGCTTAAGAAAGCATACGGAAACGATGGCAGGTGGTTTTTAACTATTTCCATGACTGAAAATTAAATTGAAGGGACTTTGTTTTGAGGATTTAGATGAGGTGATCCAGAATGCGACAAAGTAACTGAAGAACCTCTCAAGAAATGAATTCCAGGAGTGTTTTGAACAGTTATACGCACGCTGGAACAAGCGTGTGGATGCAGAAGGGCAGTACTTTTGTGATCCCCCTTGCCTGAGGGTACCATCTCTTCATCTACATGACCTAGATTTGTGTAGGAAATGATTGACGACTCAAGTTAGCCATAATAAACCAAATTTATTATTGTCTAAATATATTGAACAACACGTGGAAGACAGTCAGAAGTGATATAACGTATTCCTAAATTCTAAGTAAATATGCGCCAGAAATCCTAACCACTTATCTTTAAGCAAAGCTATCCTTATGAATCTTTATCTTCCTTAATTTCTTTAACTCGCTGAAGCCCGTTCTATAATTACACTTCTAAATTTAATATCTTACCATCAGCTCACGGCGTTCAGCATCTCAGCTTTCTTTCTCCTTCTTCCACGCGATTACAAAACCTTCACTTATATATCTACTAACTAATATGAATATCATGGTTTCTTCTTGAGAGGATTGGCTATAAGTTAACTCAATGCTGGCCCCAAAGATTCAAAGGATTATTAGGGAAAATGCGATAAAGCCCGTTGCACTTTGAAGGTCAATAAGATTAAATTATTGTTCTACTTTTTAACCCGCGATCACTCGCGTGGGGTGTTCTGTACACCCCAGCAACAAGAAAAGCCTCCTACAAATCTAAAAAGAATACGCAGAGGCATGATTTTTTCTGTAGCTGCCCATTTTAGGTCATTGAACCTTCAGGCCTGATGTAAACAATCTCGCTAGGACGATTGGAATGTAACGACTATCAGAAGTTTATTTGGGTGCTAAGGAGAACACCCCAGTGATTGAGTTATGTTTCGTACTCGAAGCAACTACGGAAGAATACGTTTTACTCTTTCCCCGTTTAAATTTTTTTATCAAAATATTAAATCTTGAATTTTTTTTATTTAAAATTTCAATAAATGTGGTTAAAAAAAAATTCAAAAAATTTAAAAAAAATAAAATTTTTTTAAAACTTTTTTCAAAACTTTTTCCCAGAAATTATGAAAAAAAAACTCCAGGGGAAAAGGAGAAATCGACTTCGTAGTCTAATTGATACTTTTCAACAGTTTTGTCAAGATTAAAAAATAAACCAGCCGTAATTTCGAAACCCAAAAGGGTTGGAGGATAAAAATTTAAAATTTAAAATTTTAATAATACGGGTGGTGGTGATACCACTGATGAAATTGCAGTATAAAATGATGAAAATGCGAATTAGCTTTGGCCCAGGAAAAATATTTTTTTATCTTTTAAATCTGAAAAGGAATTAATGTTTCCCTTTTTCCCTTATCATTCGGTTCTTCCGAAAATAAATGAGACATTCAATTTTAAATTAGGGGGAAATTTTTAGAATGGATCTTTTTTAAGCCACAGTGGGATTGAGATCGGATTCCCAAAACCCAAAAAAACACTAAAAAAGGCTTTACTGACACAGAATATTTTAAAAAAGAGCTTTAAATTTCCCCAAAAAGGGTTTTCCCTTTTTTTGCCCACGGGTAAAAAAAAAAATTATTTTTTTTTTTAAAGGGAAAGAAAAATATGTTTTTAAAACATATGAATAAAAGTCTTTTTCTGAATGTTTAAAAAATGATTAAAATAATTTTTTTTCTACTTTTTTACTATCCCATCATTAATTGAAATATTTTTTTAAAATTTTTCGTTTTTTTTGGTTTTTTATAAAAAAGAATATAAAATTTGTATTTTAAATGAAAATTTTGGGTTTTGTTTAAAAAATTGAAAATTCTTTTTAAAAACCCCCAAAAATTTAACAAGTTTGTTTGTATAATAAAAAAAACATCTTATACTTCATAAATATATATCAAAATTTGGGCCCAAAAATTTCTTATTTTCCCGTGTTAAGAGTTTGGGGGTGTTCTCTACACCCCGATAACTTTTCGGAAAAAAAGGAGGAGTGACCGCGGGTTAATAATATGTAATTGACTTTCCCCCGGGAAAATTTTTTACCCTACCTTGTATACGTCCCTAATCAAAAGTAAATAAAAAGCGCACTTGATTTAAAACCGAACGAATACAACTACTTTTTTATATTTTCATACAAAATTTGAAAAAAACTTAAAATTTGTTTTTTTAATTTAAAATATAATTCTGAAATTTTTTTTAAATTTTAAAAAACAAAAAAAAAAAAGTACAAAACCCCAAAAGTTTGCTTTTTTATTTCAATGGGGTCACGTTAGCATTTATCATGTGACCGTTATGAATTTTTAAATTTTCAATAAATTTTCAAAAAGCAAATATTTTACTAATTAAAATGTTTTTTTTTAGAAGAAAAATACAAGTTGAAACATTAAATATTCAGTTTTAAATTTTACCAAGAAAAGTTTCCTGGGATACGTTTTTTTGGGGGAAATTAATAATTAAAGTTTTCAACAAAAACAATTTTTTTAAAACTTTTAAAAACCTTCTTTGGGTATTAAATAAAAATTTTCCTTAAAAGTAATTATTTCCAGACTACCAAAAAATACAGTTGTTAGTATTTGTTTTTAAATAGAATTTAAAAACAAAAATTACTCTTTACAAAATTGAAAAATAAATATTAAATTTTCATAGATAAAAAAAAACAACTATGTCTGTAAAACTTTAAAGAAATGAAGCTAATTCAGTTTTTCTTGTTTTGGGTTTTAACACCGGGAAAAAACGTTAAAAATGCAAAAAAATTACGGTCCCCAAAAAACACATTTTTCCCAAACCCTTTTTTTTCCATTCCCAAATTTTAAAAAAGGATGGAGTTGGGACAGAAATATACAGGCTTTAAGACCTACCAGAAAGATTTTACTACCCATTTTTCCCCCAGATCAATCCTATTTTTCACCTCTTTTCATCTTTCAAATACCACTTTTGAAAAACTCCATTCACGCTTTAGACCATTCCAAACAGCACTTGAAGAAAACTGGAAAAATCTAGATCACACGGAACTCAAAGAAATATTTCCTCAATCCCCCAGGAATAGAACATGAGTCACCCACTTGGGGGGTGGAGAAAAGGGGTGTTCTGGAAAAGGAATAAGAGAAGAGGGGGAAATGGAATATAAGAATGACTCGATTTCGACACCCAATAGCTATCGATCCCGCGAAAGAGACAGTTGTCGGGGGAATTAACCGACGTTGAAACTTCCCCGACTTTTCCTTCATATTGAGAAACATTTACGAATTAAAATAAACGACCTCGCATCAAAAATATATTGGGAAAGAGATCGAGTTTCAAACGCTGGATGACAAATTCGGCCGGGAAGAAAGCTTATTTTGAGATGAAGGGAATTTTGGTAGATGGGTTAGGTCTGGATTGAGAAGGGTGATTCGATAGTTGAGAGGAACAATTTATGGTAGGGAAAACTTTTATTGTTTCAGATTTATATAGCTACGATCTTAGCGCGAAAAAAAAGCTATTTGGTAACATAAGGCCTTCTTAGAGGTAAGCACCAAAAGTAATGGCGTGATTTTATCAAAAAATATTAAGCGTACAAAGAGTTCTAATAATAAATATTGAAACATGAATAAGCAGTAGCGCACACAGGAATTTTTCAAGGGGGGCTGGGGTCGAAAGTTCCCCAATCTTGTATCATGCTCCTTTAGATTTCGTCGATTTTCGGGAACAAAACACAGTAAAAAACTAATCATTAAATAAATAATTAACATTAAATAATAAAATTAATCATTAATAACAAATATTTAATTAAATTTTACGTACCATATACTTAGAATTATAATCAATCAAAAAAACAAACAAGGGCTTTGGGGGGGTCCAGACCCCCAGGACCGCTCCCTCCTTGTGATTGAGAATGTGAATAAGTAATACTGGTATTTCTCTTTAAGGGGACACAATACGATCCAACTGACAAAAGTTAATCAAAAATACAAATAAAATGTGTTTAGCCTAATGTTTCTCGAAATGTGGTGGTGGCGGTGGGGGTGTGATAACCTTATAAGAGGGGCGTGAGTACATCAAAAAGCCGAAAACAAAAGAGCATTTAAAAAAGAATATTAAGTTAGTAAAAGGAAACCAAACACACACGAAATACATCCTGATATACTAAAAAATAATACCCACATTTACATTAATATAATACACTTATAAATGTATCAGTACTGCACAATGTGTTTCCTAATTAATTTAACAATACTAAGTTAAGAACAAGTTTAATAACTGTCAGTGGCCCTGTGAGCCTGTCATAAAATTATTTATAAAATTTAATGCTTATCTTGATAATTGGTAAGGTTTATAATTATATAAAGTCGTATTGTGTAGCTTTACGTCAAAGTGTGTTACTATTCAATTTAATACATTGTTGTTGCATGGGGAGGGGAAGGGGCGCAATGAAAATTGGATCACAAGTAGAGAAAGTCTGAGAAGCACTGGCTTAGCCTAAATTGTTCTTTATGTATTTTTCTATACCCCAAAATTCGAAAACTCTAAGTTAAAAAAAAAATCCAGAGTCATGATATTTATGACTTTTATCTACATTTTATTTTTATTCGGATCCAAATGGCAAATAAAAACTACTTATTTATTTCAGAAAGAAAAAAAGTAACTAGTTTATCTTTATTTAAAATGCTAAAGCTTTTTTCTTTTGCGCCAAATGCCTTGTTATTTTTTCTACCTATTGGCGTTAGTAAATGAAACAAAAGTTGGTATACTTCTTTAAATTAAAACAATACTTACATTTTTTTTAAAAAATAGTTAAATTTAGATTTTATATATTTTTAAGGAATTGTCAAAAAGCATTCAGAAAAAAAGTATTTTGTGATTATCATTCCTGTTAGCAGAGTACCGATGCCAAGTTTTTTTTATACATAATTTGAAATACTTGTAAATCAGTTTTCATGTGCGTACGTACACATATGACAACAATAAACATTTATTGTAGGGATGTGTAGCATTGTAAAATCCCTTTATAAGTTTGTACATTTTTTCCTTAAAAAATTAAACGATTAGTTTTTTGTGATATTTTGAGCACAGAAACTGTTTTACGTAATACATATACAAAAAATTTAAAAAAAAAATTGTAAAAATAATTAAATCAAAGATTTTTTAACTCGAGGTCACTAGCACCTGTTTTTGCTACCATCATTGTTTACGGGGTATAGAGAACACCCCAAACTTCTAACACGTGTATTTAAATATGAAAAAAATCTAAGTCCATTGTGATACATATTTATAAATTACAAAATGATTTTATTTTCGTTTTTTGTATATTATACA
>BMAV01009439.1:0-35035 GCA_019973955.1 Trichonephila inaurata madagascariensis
TTTAATCATAATCAAGTTTATTTAATATAAATAATACGGCTTAATAGTATAAACTCCACAAACTGTATATCAACAAAAAGAAAGACTTCCATTAGGTTGAAGTCATCAATTTATGTCAAAGAGAAAATCAATTTTGATTAAATTACAGCAAAGTTATATAAAAAAGAAAAGATGTATGATTTCAGCTTCTAGAAAAAAGTTGTCCAATGCTTCACTAGATCTGTGTTCATTAATAAAACCAAACTAATGATACAAAGCTTGGATGAGCAATTAGTAAGGACCATTTTATCGAAAATTTATCATAACATCATGATTTCTTCTTTGACATTTTCATTGTCTCTCAATAACATTATACTATATTCTATAGATTTAAACTTTTCATATAAACTCATGGCAATTACCCTGAATGCTTCAAAGATATCGATATTCGAGTATAATAACTTATTCATTTCATCATAAATCATATTTTGCGTTTCAAACTGGTATAGATTAAATTAGGCTTGGAAATCTTTATTAAACTATTGAAACTTAGGAATGTCAGGTTCCATCCTGATTTGTTAAAGATAAACATATAAATCTAATAGACTCATAAATTTTGCCGAAACTGTTATTTAAACACACTTAAGTAAATATAATACTTCTTTAAAGTAAATATAAATTGAAATGTGTAGTATAATATATGTTTAACTGGAAAAGATTTTAAGAACTTCATTTTGTTTAGAGAATTGTTAATAAGGATCATTAATTAGCTTACACTATTGCTAGATGAATAACAGTGTTCAAAGTACGGGTGTCAAATTATTGTAATTAAATAATGGTATTTGACATATTAGTTCCATTATGGCAATAAGTTCCAATATTTAAATTCAATTACTTTTAGAAAATATTTTTATTAGACTAATATTTTGAAGTCTTTTTATAGTATAAGAAACTACGTTATTAATTGAAGAACATATTCTAGGTTCTTGTGGAATATTTATAACACATTTCATTAACCCATCATTGGAAGAAAAAATCCAACACAAATATTACGCTAAGAATATATTTTAGACGCAGAATATCCAGAAATTGAAGAGAAACTTTTATTATTACATGCAAATTAATTTTTTAAAAAGTATTTGTTATTGTTTTGAAACAAAGAAATAAATAAAAAAAAAAACGATTTATACTTCAAACACCATGTATTTCAGCAATAAAATTATTTACGATTGCTTAAGTGTTTGTTTATTATAGTAGAAAATTGAGGCTGCAGTAGGACCATTGACGACAAAACTTGTTATTTTGAATTCCATTCCAGTGACGCGAAGAACACAATTGAGTTGAAATTTCACTCTTCAAACTTCCATACCCATTAGTGTAAGAAATTTGAGTCTGAATAGATTCAAGTTTAAAACACTTGCACTACACTATTAAACTTTAGTGCCACTTATACTCAAATCTATGAACCGACATACAAGTTGGCAAATATTATAATATCTTCGACGAAAAAAGAATATTTTAATTTTAGTCAATTATAATATTTTAAATATACCATTTATAAAATATATTCAAATTTATTTTAGTATAATAAATTATATATTTTTTATTGTTTTCAACCGCCCACTAATAGGGAAGCTATAATTGTACATAAACTAGACCCTAACTACCCACTATATATATATATATATATATATATATAAATTATTGATATATCTATGTCCTTGCATTAAGCGCACGATTATATTGAAAAACACTCTTACAACTCTCACATCTTGGTTTAAAGAGGGCAAGAATTCTGAATAATAATTTCCAAAATTGGTGTAGAATTGTATTAATTTACCGAATCCAATAGTTCAAAAGTGGGAAAATTTTTATCAATAAGCCCAGTAACCTTGTTGAGAGTCGGTTTTCAAAAGTTTCGTTCTTAGCGGATTTCAACTCAACAAAAGAATCGTGTACCAAAATTTCATAATTATAGGTCTAGTGATAACGGGATTTTATTTTTTCTATACAACTCAGTTACTCCTCTCTCAACCTCCTCCCCTCATTGTTAATGGATTACTATTGAACAAAATAAACATTCTTAACAAATTTTTAAGTATGTCGGTCCAACAATTCAAAAACTGGATTTTTTTTTCTCTATAACTACTATTAGCCTCTCACAACCCCCTGTTGGGGGAGGGGTCTATTTTAGCAAAGCCCGTTCTTAATGCATCTCTGCTACATGAAACGAACATTCCTACCAAATTCCAAGTCTTTACGTCTAAAAAGTTAAGAAAATAAATGATTATTTATAACTCCCCTTAAGCCTTCACAACACCACTTGGTTCAATTTTCGCAAAATCCATTTTGTAGAGGATCTCTACTTCTTAAATGGAATCTTGTTACTTAATTTGAAGACAGTATGCGTCTAATAGTTTAAAGATGGTATTAATTATCTATAACTCCACTAAAGCCGATGGAACACCACTTCGGGTGAAGTTTCACAAAATCTGTACTTGGGGAATCTCTACTTTAGGAAAGGAACATATCAACTAATTTTCAAATCTGAAGGTTTAATAGTTATTAAGATATCGTGATGAGTGATTGAGTAAGTCGCAATTCTCCTTTACATATACAGATATATTTTAAAAATACACATATCTCGATGTAATATAATATATATATATATAGAAAAATTGGTATAAAATTAATATAAACACTATAATGTATTGAAAACCTAACTTACTTATTATGTACATTCACAAATGTAAGGAATAATAAAAATAATTTTCTTTGTCTATTCAATCAACGAATTATTATTGTAAATAAAATTTATATAAATGAATTCTGAAAAAAATTGTCTGGATTGTTTACTTTAAATAAAGTAATTTTATGCAAATAGTTTATAAAATTATAAATAATTTTTAGCTTAAGTGATTTTAAAAGTGATATATTAAATTTTTGTAGTACTTTTGTTGTGTAAAAATAACACGTTTTATTTTATTTATGTAGAAAAACATCTATATGAATATTCCCAAATAAATTTCCGAATGCGTTTACATTTGGGATTTGTCTACCACAAGGATGTCAAACTCAAATCATAACTTGAACCATAAAAAACAAGGTTTAACTTTAGGTGGGCAGCAAAAAAAATCAATATTTATAGAAGCATAAGTTTATTTTGAATAATACATTTTAATAAACATTAAACAAAACAACAAGGAAAATTTAATGTTTACTTTCCCAGGAAAAAATTTTGATAATGTATTATATATTATTGTGTGCCGATATACTGACCGGGCAACAAAAATGTTCGCTGTTGGCCGCATGTGACCCGCGGGCCACGAGTTTGACACCCCTGGTCTATCATCTCAGAAGACAAAAGGGGAGAGTCCTTATCAAGAAAAATGATTCTTCTTTACAACTAAGTGTAGGGAAGTTAGCAAGTATTTATTTTCTACATAGCGTTCTTAGAGACATTTGTTTCTTTTTTTGTACATATTCCGATGCAGATTAATATATTACCTCATGCAGTTATAAAAGTTTTGCTTGATTTACCGGATGAGTTTGGCGAAACAAAATATAAATATATAATAAAGTGAAAAATTGTCTTGTTTGTACCGGATGAGTATTATAAGAATAAACAATCAAAAAATTAAGATGAATACAAAAATAATGGAAGAATAATAATACCGTAATGACAAAGAAAATTTAATATTCTACGTTTTCTGGAATTAAAAACAAATTAATTGAAGCATATTCTGCATATATCTGCATACACTGATTATACCAAATATTCTATGCTAATGTCATAGTCAATGGTAACAGTAGTCTAATGGTTACGAACTGTTATGATCACGAACTCGTGGCCAGCATGTGATTTTGGGGCCCCTAAATATAAATAAAATTATTTTATATTTTTTTAAAGGGTATACATATATTTAAAAAAAATGAAATCTCAAGTATAATAATTATTTCCTCGCCTGCAATCAATGTTATATATTTATCTTTCCAGATGAAAAATGATGGAATATATAATTGGGAGTGTACAACTTACATGCTTGTATTACCCCGGGATTTCTGTAGTTCTTTTAAATTCTTCATCAACAGTTTCTTAACTTTTTCCCAATATGCGGGGTACGCTAACAGTGTTTTTTATTTTTTCTTGACGGTACACAATTTGTAATATTTTTTACCATGAAGTAAATAGGAAGAATATAGGAACCCACAAAAAAATAGGGGCAACATTTTAGAGGAAAATGAAATTTAAATTTTTTAATTGACAAAATAAGATGTATAAAAAAAAACCCAAAGTTGGGAATGCCGATATGACGATTGAATTTGTTGATTGCCGTTCATTTTCTTCAAATTGGAAAAAAGTGGCTCCATAAGCGTCCCCTCTTTTCCTTGTTTCGAACGGGTTTTTTGGTTCATTTGATATTTATTCCATTGATACATACGAAAAAAAAAGATGACACAATGTGAATGATGACCCTTTAAAGAACTTTGGAACTTAAGATGAGTACTCAGATTTGATTGAAACCCAAAGGGAAGTTGAATGCATTAAAATAAGAAAAAATATATTTTAGGGGGGTTTTTCGTGGATTTTTAAAATTTAAAAAAATATTTTTGTCTAAAAAAGGGAAAAAAGCCTAACAGAGCTTGAAAAGAAAAAAAAGAAAAATTTTCCCCCCAAAAAAAATACTTGATATTATCTTAAAACGGGTATTTTTCAGAATCACTCGGGGGAACATTAAAAAGTGTTTTTTAAAAAAACCCCCAAAAATCCAACCAATGCACATCATATAAAAACTTTATCATAAATTGTGTATTTGTTTAATCTAGAAAAACCATTTTTGAGCACCCCCATTTTCGATTTTCTTATCCAAAACCCCAAATTTTTTCCCAAAAGTGCTGAAATATTTTCAACAATTTTAGAATGGATTTTTATTGACCTTGCCGATGTAATTTCCCTTTCTTTTTCTAAATTTATTTGTGATTCAGGTCCTAAGCTATCCCCCAAATTTTTCAACTAATAACAACTATTGAATAGATATACCATGGGAAATGAGTTTTTCTCAGTTTTTTCGGCAATATATATCTTTTTTGCTTCGTCAGTTACTGATATTTCTTCACTCAAACTTGAGGAAAGTTACTATTGCTTGGCTTTTTGATAAAACTTCGATTATTTGCAATATTTTTTAATTTTCTTGAAAACGTTTTTTGACCTTCTTCTGTGTGAATGTGGGGATACTAAGTCACGATATGATACTGAAGATAAGGGAAAAAAGTTATACACTTATCGATGTTAATGCAAAGAAGCAAATGTAGCAATGATGGGGATGGTAATTTCCACGTTCAAAAAATGAAAGAGAATAATTGAGTATTAATTTGTTGTAATTCTAAAAAAAATTGAAAATTAAAAAAAAAAAAAACTAATAAAATGACATTTTAAGAACGAAATTAATAAAATTACTTTTTGAATAAAAGAAGAAAAAAAAATATTAAGAATACATTTCAAAAAAAGGAATTATTTTTGAATATAACAAAAAATATAAAAGTTGTGAATATTTTTACCCCCCTATTATTTGAAGAAATGAAATACAAATTAATGAAAATGTACCATTAGAATAAAATTAATGAAAAATATAAAAGGGAAATATTGGGGAAAAAAAATATCGTTCCTTTTTTTAAAATTACCTGAATACCTTACTTTGGGAAAAATTTTGGGGGGCCTCAACTCCGACCAGTTTTTTTATTTATTTTAACTTCTAATTGGTATGGAAAAAAAAATTCAGAAAATTATCTTCAATTACTCTTTAAAAACGGTATTTTAGTGTAAGATATTTAAGAAAAAATTAAAAAAAAAAGATTCTAAAAAATTTATTACTCCCGGAATTAATGAATGATTTGCATCGCAATAAGCCGGGGTGTGATTGTGAAACATGTTCTTAAAAAAATTTTCATGCAGGTTTGGGGTTTTTTTTTTGTGAATTTTTTTGATTTAGAGTTCATATGCTGAGTTACACATTGAATTTTATTTATTTCATTTTTTAATTTTTTTTTTTATTCTTGTTTTTTTTTCTCTTAGTCTATTTTTTTGTTTAAGGGATTTTTTCTCTAGGTTTCTTTTGTTTTTTTTAGGTACCCAGACTGAGATTACCAGCCTGTTACCTATAACTAATTTTTATGTTAGAAAAAAACTTTTAAAACGAATAAGGGATTTTTAAGTTGTTATTTTTTTTTCGCAATATAATTTTAAAAAAAAATTAAAAAAAATTTTTTTTGATAGATGTACGTTATCCCAAAATTTTAAAAATCTGCAGTGGGGAAAAAACTCGTTAAGGTAACTTTAAATTTGTAAAGTTCTTCGCCCTTCGAGGAATTTTTTTTATTTATAAAACTTTTTTCTTCATATAATATCAAACAAATTTTCATTTAAAAAGTTGATGGCCTTTTAAATTTTTTAAATTTTTCAGATAATAGAAATTAAATTATACACTTCCAAAAAAACTGACAAAAATGATAAATTTTTTTATTTTAGTGATGGACTAGGTTTCAACCGGAACACTGTTATTCATCCTGTTACGTGAATTAATGTCCATTTCTAAAAACAAAAGCAACAAAAGTTTCTTTTAAAAAATACATATCCGTTTCATATTGTTTTGAAAAAAAAAAGTAAATAAGAATAACATTTTTAAAAAATTATGTTTTTGTGAGGGGGGATCAGTAAAAAGGTCATAAGTCGAATAAAAAAAATATTTATTAACAATAGACAGAAAATACAAAAATGAATACAAAAGCATACATCCTATCCATTTTTGGAAAAATCACTAAGTTTGTTTTAAGGGATTTATCCCCGAAATCAGAACCAAGTTTTTTCCCCCCCTTTTGGGTTGGGAAAACCCAAATTTATTGAAAAACCCGGGGCTCGGCGGATGATTTCACAGCACCGTCTTGGAATGCCGCAGGACATCCCGAAAAGATATGATCCGCTACCATAGCTCAGTCCCAGCTTCTAGATTTCACGTAGGGTTACAAGTCGATCATTTTTTAAACATTTTCCAATTCATCCGTAGTGATTTCTGTCGTTGAAGAACTTGGCTGGACACTCCTGGTATTATTGCGGTTTTTGATATCCTATCTGCCTGATTGAAAAAAGTGACACAATTTCATTTTTTTCCATAAAAAAACGAATCAGGATTGCCCTTCCAAACAAGATCAATTTCCCAAAAAATCTTGCCATTTCAATCGTCCTGAACCATCTGGGGGAAATTTTTCTACCTACCCGCAAAAACCCGCCCAAAAGAAAAATGGGGCCATTTATATCCCCCCTGGGGGAAAAAAAAAAACTTCTCCCCCAATTTGTAGTTTTCAGGGTGCTGGGGGGCAAAAATTTTTTTCTGATAATTTCATCTATAAAAAGTTAATTTTTTCAGTAGTTGAATTTTATATGAAGACACCCCCTTTTTCTTTTCGTGATTCAATTTCCCTATGAAATTTTTTCTGCTGGGATATTCATGAGGGAGTGACTTTAAGTTAAACTAAGGTTTTCAGTGTTTGTAAACAGATAAATGGTTGGCCCCATTTTAAACCCCATTAAATAAAATTAAACCAAAAATTTTTTATAAAGAAAAACTAAAATACGAAAAAATAGTAAGGAAAATGAACAAAAAGTTCAAATCGTGATTCAACGAAGTATTTGTCTTATTTCCTCTTTTGAAATTAGCTCATCTGAATAATTTTAAATAATGCATACCAAATAGAGTTTTTATCAAACGTTTCATCTTAAGAACACACCAATATGATTAATTTAAAAGCAAATAGCTTCTGGTACATGCTCGAATGTTATTTAGCTTAAGAGATGTAATTTTTCCTCCAAGAAAAACATACATGTTTTTAACACATTTGTCTTGGGGTGTTGTTCTTCTACAATATCTAATAAATTTTTTCTCCGACCTCTTTGCGTTTAATAATCTATTTTGAATCATGTTCTCTATTCTGCTGAATGTATTGCAAGTTGACATGTGTGATGGAAGTAAATATCAATCTGCATATATCAACTATGCAAGCATGCACCACCATAGGATGGAATCCGCTAATTAATATTTTTAACATTCAATATGTAATAGTTAGCCTTTGACGTATCTTATGATTTTGAATTTTTAATCTTTTCTTTATATCATAATGAACTTTATTTAATTATGATTTTATTTAATTTTTATAAACCAGGCATTTTCTTCGTGTTTACATTTACATTTGTCACCCTTCCGGTATAGTGGTTAGCGACGCTGACTGCTGTACCGTTGGGGTGGGGTTTGAATCCCCGGGGAAATCATGGGTGTTTGAATTTAGGCCTTCGCGGCATGGGGGTACTTTAAACAGCCGTCGAGCCGCAAATCCTCTCGTATGGTTGGTGGAAAGGGAAGAGAAGCGGGAGGCCCCTGACCATTCTCAGGGTGTTCTCCCTCAAAATTGGGGTGAAACTGAGCTAAATCATCCTGTCACTTGTATGGTGATCAAAGCTACAGCTAACTATAGACGTCACTTAGATCTTTGCCATGATGAATTTCGTAGGCCTTATTTTGGCCTTTGTCGATCAGGGGGCATTAGTAACAACAAGAAGGAGAAGTTACTTAAATTAGTAAATTCATTTGTTTTTTAAAACAATAATGTTTTATTCTATATTTAAAGTATTAATTTCAACTGTATTCAGAACTCGAAAGAACTGAAGCTTGGTATTAACATCACATTATTTTTTTAATAATTCATCGTCATTATTATATTAAGAAAATTTCTCTCAAAGAAATTAGTCATATTAATTGCCACAATATTTGATTAACTTTTATAAAATAATGGTTACCAGTAATAAGAAGACATGCATATAGCATTTAATTTAATTAAATAGAGAACATTTTTTTAGAAGATTTAATTATTTTTTATGTAAAATAAAAAGAAGTAAATTATACTTCAATGCACATTTAATTAAAATGATGCATAATATCAGTTGAAAATAGTTTTGTGTTTATTCAAACAATCTGAGATGTTTGAAAAAGACAAAAAAATATTCTTTTATATTAATCCCTAGTCAAACCATCCAATTTATTATTAAAAACGGGATTCAAACAATTAAAACTACCCAATTAAAATATATTTCAGAAAATCCTGTTTTAATAACTCGTAAGCCTTTTAAAATACCATGCATTTATTCAAATAGTAATTAAGTAAATTCTTAGACAATTTTTATTTTATATGATTTCAAATCATCAACATTGCTTCTTTCCTTATAAGTTCCAGTTTAAGACTCATTCATTTTATTAATTTTTAGTTTTTACTTTTTATAAGAAACTGACGTGTTTATTGAAATAATTATCTCTAATTACGATATATTTAGGCTTTTTTAAAATAATTTTGCATTTTTTAAGCGATTCTTAAGAGTCGTTTTCCACATCAATTAATTCGCAATACCATTCTCTCAGCACAATATTATTGTAAAATAAAATATTTCTTTTAAGAACTTGTAAGCAAATTTTTATTTATGTAATCTCTCTTCTAATTATTTTGGTCTTTGCTGGAAAATTTTATTTTTTAGAATTAATAATAACAAACTATTTTTCATTTGCTAATAATATTTTTTTCGGAATATTTTAATTGTGTAATATTTCAAAAAAGTAGCTCAATACTTTCTGAAACATTGAAAACTATATGAAATTTTGATAAACAGTGATTTTTACCTGTTTTCAGGAACACCTTAGCTCATTAAATATTGAAAGTAAAACATGTATGACAGTTAGTTAGCGAGAGTCATATTAATTTTATAATCATCAGCAGGAACGTCGTAGTTTTGAAACATTTTCAAATGGCAGGACAATACCTGAGCAGCATTCCCGTTTCCAAACTACCACATCTCACCAATGTGTGTGGGAGAACGTTTGAGACTCACCAAATTTAAGGTGCAGCTGAACTCTCTAAACAGCGGATTTTCAGCGGCACTAGGCTGGAATTCCTGACATGCCAGCCAAGAGTCTGTGCCTTGACTACTAGACTACCGCTGCCAAACGTGCAAGGTAAGTCAAAATCATTTATTTTAGTACCAATGTGTGCGTCTACATTAGCTTTTAAAATCAATGTCATGGGCAAATGTGTTACCGATAAGATAATTGTTAAGAAAATAGTAAGTTTTAATGCTTTGAGAAGCCTCATTTTCAAATTATATGATAATTTTTTTTTAATTCGTCTTTCGTGTAAAATGTGATAATTTCAGTTATATCAGTGATTTTAAAGTACATTCTCACATAATTAAAAAAAATACGTGTTGCATCTTTATTGTAATATGTACCAATTTAAAAATTGGAAAAGTAAACCACCATATTACTTATTCTATTACTAAAAAGAAACTTCAATTATCTATTACTGAAATGCAACATACACTACATTTAATACTCAGCTTGATAATTTGCACGGTGTATTATTAAGGTCGTACATTACCTTTAGCGTCAAAGTATATTTTTGTTACATTCAATACATTGTTATTATGTAGGGGGCGCACAGTGGGCAGTTTTTAATATTCGGCGCTCGGAAATTATTTTATGGCCTTAAAGTCTTCATAGCTATATCTAATGATCAAAAATTATATTAATTAAGGTAAACTTGGGTATTCTTTTCTGTTTTTTACAAACAAATAAGGTTAATAGGATGTTAACTAATTTATATTCAATTTAAATTTGATCAAGAACAAATGATTGCTAACTGGAACTAATTTTTAAGCAAGGATCTAAGGATATTAACAAAAGCAGTAATTTACACGTGGGATAATATATACAAGAAATAGTGTGGCAAGTTAAAAAAAATTTAAATGAGTACATCAAACATAACATTGTACATATACAATAAAGGATGATAGGTAGTGTTTAAAAGGACTCGGCACCCTTTGAAAATTGTTTTTTTATTTATGTATCTAAAACTTACATTTTTAGCAATATATATAATGTTTGTTTAAGAAAATGATACGAGATAAAATTTTGCACATATTAGTCACACAATTTAGCAAATTTAATTTCTTATAAAAAATTTGGAAATTTTTAAAATATTACTTTTTATGTGTTAATTAATTTTTTGACATGAAGTATTTGTAATATTTCTGATAATTTTTTAAACACCTTTGTTAGTTACCTTAATTAGTTTTGGAGAAAAAGCATAATAAAATGTTGATATCTATCTATCTATCTATCTATCTATCTATCTCTCTATATATATATGCTAAATTTCAAATAAAAGCCTAATATTTCCCACATTTCAATTTTTTTTAAAAAAGAGTATTCCATTTACAGAAAAATGGATCCCTAATTTTGTTACATGCATTACATATAAGGCACAGGGGAAAAATAGAAGTTATTGGTAAATAATTGTGGAAGAATTAGTATTTTAAATGCGAAAAAACACAAACTGAGAAAAACCGTTCTGAAGTTTATAATTCTGAAAAAAATAATTATTATAAGCTCAAATAAACATAAAATAACCCACTAAAATATTAGCTATATATTTCTCTTAAAAATAATAAAATATAATATAAATCTTACTCCTCCGACAACCACGCATCAATTCGACTTGGAGAAGAACTTTTCATTTCTATTGCACGTCATCCATTTTTTCCTTACAAACGAGCAGAAATTTTTAAATATGTTTCTTAATTTTAATTGCTGATGGTTCTCATATTTATCAAAGTCCGTTGTACTCTTAACTAAACTCAAAACAGCGTCAATTTTGAGCTTGGGATCTTGCTCTTCATTTCACACATTGAATAAGGCACACCGAGTAATACCATCGGCCAACGCAGAAAAACAATCATAACTTAGGGAGTAGCAGGTAGTAGCAGCTGAATTTGGTATTAAATTATAGATCTATATCTATTCTATGTGACTTAAGTGTTACTGTGATCACACACACACATTCCGAGTCAATCCCAAAAGTTCTACTCCAATAAACACAAAAAACCGACATATCTAAGTAGGAGTTACATGCTGTGCTAAATGTTATGTTTTTACATTTTTTAATCAAACTTGAACCTAATTTGAAAGTCAAATCAAAAAATTACTTATCCATGGCATGTATTTAAAAAAAAATACTAAAATCAGAAAAATCTTTTTCAGACGAAACGATTGAACTTCTTACTAGAAATGACGCTCGCAAGTGTTTCTTCTAGTAAAAAGAAACCCGATCTAAACCACTGATTGTAGAATATTTCCTTTCGCGTAATGATGAAAACTGTTTACCTCAGGGCTAAGGAACCTATGAGGACCATAAATAGTGGGGTTTTTTTTTTGTTCAATTTCATATTTGGGCTTTCCGAGCCCCAGATTGGGAAAACTGGCATCTGTGGGGTGTGAGGAAAGTTATGATTAAAAATTGGGTCACCAATACTGAAAGGTTTAGAAGCCCTAAGCTACATCAGATATTTTGAAGCAAAATGTTTGATATCAGGAAACTTGCTTTCAGAAACATGAGTCATTTTTAAAATATAATCATTCTATGGGAATTTTAGAGTATATGTAAAGTTTCAATAATATATATAACAATATATGTTTAAAATTAAATAATTGATTAGTCTGTTATTATTACATGATCCTAAGCACTAAAGTTAACAATTCAAAAGTTAAATGTTTTCGAACATGATATGATGAATATAATTACATTTAATGTTTTATAAGATATTTTTCAATGCAAAAAATAAACAAATTCCATAAATTAGTGTATTTCACTCGCGTATTTCCATATTTACTGAAATAGTTTATTTTTATTCAAATTTCAAATATATTTTTGAAGTATATTTCGAGAACATGCGTTCCTGAAAACCTGAATATATCAAAAACAAAATTTTTTCCATCAGATATGTAAACATTCTAATTTTTTACAGTCTGCAATTGAAGAGTTATATATTCCTGTTATTAAATTGTACACAAAATTTAATAAGCACCCATCCTCTAAAATTCACCGTAAAATTGAGCATACGTAAATACTTCATATGCTAGTTTCGAATATTTTACCGCGAGTATGAATACATATAACATGAGAGCGTATGTAAGTATTCATCAAGGATTTGTTCCTAAAAGCTACATGTTTTATTCAACATTTCTTCTTATTTTTCCATCACACAGAAAAATCTATCATTTTCGCTTTATGATCAAATAAAACGTGTTTTAGTATTTAATAAAAACTTTCTATCCCTTGCTTCAATCGATTTTATAAGCTACGACACAATCAATTATTGAAATTTTGAAGAAAGGCGCAGAGCAAGACTTCTTTTATTTAAAATATACACTCTTATTGAATATTCTGTGTTAGAAAAGTTTATCTGATTAAAAAAGCTGCAGGTAAGAAAATTGAAACAAACCTATTTTGTAAATTCTGTAATGCAAAATATGCGTCAATTTGAATAATATTCCTGCTATGACGAAAACGAAATTTGGCTTACTGAAAGTAGTTTCAAAACTTTCCATTGATATTTCAACATCACTCATATATCAACACACACAGAATGCTTAATTTTAGATCTTGTCTCTTTATAGCACACAGCATTTAATATCAAACATAAATATTTTTATGAAAGCCATGCTATATTTAATTTCAGTATGAAATAAATTTTGATCCAGAATAAATTTAGTCTAATGATATTTTAGCTAAATATTCAGTGGATGCAGACAACTCATCTATTTTTACTATTTTTAAAAAAATATCCTGATTTAATCAGCGAGCGGTTCGTCCAGCGCGTTTATTTTTAAGTATATTTTAAATGCACTATCAAAAGATTTATTTAAATCTTTCATAAACGTATGGGATATAATAAATGGGTAATAAATGGTTAGATTATGTCTCGAAAATTAAAGGATATTTTATTTATTACATTAAAATTAGCTGTATGTAAAAGTGTCCAATGAAAATTAAAAAGAGGTAAATGAAAAAGAGAAATGTCTTTTTATGCAAGATGTAAATAAATGTAGTATATGTGAGGTAACAAAAAACCCTATAGAGCTACAAAAGGGTTAAAGTTAGCATATCTCCACAATTTTGGATCCCAGTTAAATCATAAAGGTTACATAAAACTATTACCATATGAACCGATTTCCTCTTCTAATGTGATATCAGTTCTTAGAAGATCATTATTTAGCATCATGGTTCTTTTAAGGTACTACTTTTTCCCAAGATTCAAATTATAATTCAAAAGCATGAGAAAAACTTAAGAATATGAGCATTAAATTATATCAGAGATAAAAATCTTGAATTATACTAAAGATAATAATAATTTTCCTTAAAGTATATTAAGATCAACTTTTGTTTCGAAAACACTTTCCTCACACAAAATTTTTAATGATACTTTACACTTTTACTTCTTAGTATATTTCATATTTTAACTTGCATGTTATTTCAAACGTTTTATATAAGCTTTCATAGTAGTGAACTCGTGACTAGCGTAGTGAAGTCGTGGGTTGAAGTCCGAATGCCGCTGAAGATTTACCGTGAAAATGGCTGATGCATGTTAAATCTGTGGAGGAAAAAAGTTATTAAGTTGGGGTGAAAAGAAATTTGATACACGGAGTAGCTTATGAGTTGCACCGTTAATTAAATTTGCGATGGGTCTATACGCATTCCTTCAACTAATAATCCATCTAGGGAATATTGGGTCTTTAAAAATTATTCTATTATAAACCTTCCCCCGAAGAAGATGTGAGTATGTAAATTGCACTTGTATATAAAAATTAAACTTTCAAGTTAGAAGAAAAGATGTTAGACTGCTAACAGATAGAAGTGATAAATTTAACGCGAAGTGAGGCGTGAGTGCTTCGTAGCTTATTTGTTTACTATTAAAGTTGACGATTTAGTCAATTAAAGATTTAATTGTATTAGATCGCTTGGAATTAGAAGGTTTATTGCCTGAACGTAAGTGATCCGAATAATTTACTCGTATCTCGTCTACCTCGCTGTGTGTGCGCTTCTTTCTATATTTAGTAATTGGTGCACTTATTAGCGCGGTATATAGAATTTGTGTCTTCATTGATTAAAGTTAGTAGTAGTTAAATAGTAGTTATTTTGAGTATGGCTAATCTTTTTTCTAACTCTCCCACACCAATGGACGCCGATGAGCGAACTTTACTAAATTCAAAAAACGAGGTTCGTAGCCAATAGTTCTCACATTGCTTTAAGACTACTCAGTACTCCAAAAATTTCATATTTACCGAAAAATATCTCTCACTTTTTCTTGTGATTCATACCATTGAGAAGCTTGTCACATCTCAGATCTATCAACAAATTAGTTTTTCAGATATTTGAAGTTTTATGAGCTAGGGTTTTAGATTCAAATTTCATTTTAAAGCAATTTTTCACTCTTAAATTGAATTAATTAAATTATTTCTGAGCACAATATTTTCTTTTAGTGTAAAATGTTTATTAACTTCAGTTTTCATTACTAAACTTATTTCTGCTTCATTATGCTTTGAGTGTTTTTAAATGATAAAAATTATTTAACTAAGATTGATTTCAAAGCCAATTTTTGTTTTAAAAATAGTTTATATAACTTCTTTCTTTATCTTTAATATATCCGACTGAGTTCGAGACAATTTTCTAAAATATAACTTAAATAATAATTTAGTTGTTATTTTTTAATTAAGTATGTTGCAAAACCATGAAATTACCGCAAGAATTTTTTTAAAGCTTATTTTTCCAAATATTGAGAAGTTTCTACCAAAATATTACAAATAATTGCCATTTTGCAAACAGATCTAAATATATATATATATATATATATATATCACAAAAATAAATAAAATGTTTGCAGGAATACAATTCTTTAACGTTTTATTATGCTTTATACTAAAAAAGCTGAAATTCTACTGTAAAATTATGAAATACAGGTGTTCGAGATGAAAAAACCCAGAATTCTCTTAAAAAAACTTTTTTTCGTAGAAAATTAAATAAAAAATTACCTTCATTGAAAAATTGCCCTTAGCTTTTAGCAGAAAGCATTCGTTATAATACAAAGAACAAACTCAAAAAAAAAATTCATAAGAATATTTCATTTACTTTAAGAGATATCACTCTTACCTTTAACCATTATGTTCAAAAATAACATTCTTCACAAAGTGTAAAATAAGGTTTATATTTGCAATAAAACTTTTTAATGATTTAGGAAGGTTTTAAAACACTCTATATTTGTATGTTGTGCCTCCCTGAACCTTATACTCCAAACTCTTACAGTTTTGAAGGGCCTTTCCTTTTTACGAGACAATTTCTTATCTGGTTTAGAAAGCCTCGTAGAATCAACAATTCTCGTTTTGTCGAGGCACCGAAAATGTCCTTTCATTTTAGAACATAATTCCATAATTTTTGAAGTAGAGGTAGTAGACCAGCAAACCCAGAATTAAAAAGTATTATTGAGATATAATTCCTTAAACGGAGTGTTTGTTGCTCAACAAAATTGTCTTTCGGGATTATACTCCACACGACATTGTTAAGACTTTCATTGCAGTTCTGAGCTTTCCCGTGAAAACATTTTCTTAGGAGATTTTGATCGCAAAGTTCCTTATAAGTCTTTTTTATAGAATTAATGACTGAATTTGGAAGATCCGTTGATATTTATATCGATGTTTTTAGAAAGCTTATTAAACAGGCTACACAAATAGACTATAAAATAAATTTAGAATTTTTTTATGAAAATGGTGATTTTAAACCAGTCGGATACCTTAAATTTCCCTGATGAGAAAATGTCATGGTCAAAACGTTCTCAGAGGTTGCTGTGAGTAACCATACTTCTAAGAGATAGATTACGACTGAAAATGATGTATTGAAAAATCAGTCCTCAGCTGATACTGCAATTATGCTTCCGAATACAAGTAATTTGTTTTCAAGTGTTGCAGATAAAATTGGATATTCCTTTGATGTACGAACTAAATTATACTAAACATATTGTAGTACTATATTTTAGTATTTTAAAGTCGTACAAAACAAGAGCTAAAACTTCCTAAATTGCCCGATTTAAAACTGAATTAAAATTAAACTTTTTGAACAGACTGGCTATTTTTAGCTTAAGTTAGTATCATTATTATTTTGTACATAAATGTTTTGTGATTCAAAACTTTTGTGTGAGAGCTTAGGTTAAGATTAAGATGAATGAATTCTAATCGTAAAAAAATGCTATCAATATTATGCAAAACTTTTTTGAATATAAGAAAATTATTTTCAGTTATATTTAATTAAAATTATGTTTTAATGTAGAACTTACATTGAAATATTAAAAAAAATAGAGCTTTACTGCATTATATTTTTGTTTTATGCTTTAACTAACTTTAAATGCTTTTTTTCTCAATCTTTCAATTTTAAAGATGTAAGTGTTTTCTAATCCCTAAGGCTTTTTTTTCTGTTCATCATAGAGTCTTGAAGTATTTTGTATCAACTCCCAAACATATGTTCCATAAAAGCTAGTATGTAGAAAGAGCTGAGATCTATAGTTATTTTTTAAAAAAAATGCTAAAATTACTATTTAAAATATGTTCGTGTTTTTTCTAGGTTTTTTTTTTTTTGGAAAAATAATTATTATAAATCAACAAGGGAATATATTTTCAAATGCATCCTGACTTTTGATTGCAATACTCTAAGAAACATAAATTACTTAAAACTGACTAAATATTTTTAAAATTGAGCATTTTATACAAATTTAAAAAACTTCAAAAATTCAGAATTTTTTAAAATTGTAAAACAACGCTTGGTTAAACTGACTTTTTACTTTCAGAACTCTATTAATAATATAATCTAAATATAAAACATGAATTATTTGTTAATACCTTAAAAAATTTTTTGAGAAAGGGTACTGTGTAATTTTAAAAAGCAAGGTCAATAAATAAATCAGTTAAACTTTACAAAATATACATGACTCATATTTATGAAAAACGAATTAATATTCAAGACTGAATCATGACTGCTTATGATGTTAATGTTATACGCAAAGTTTATATAAACACTATTCGTAATTAATGTGAATAAAATCGAAAACAAAAAGCTTATTTACAAAATAATATTTTATTAGGAAAAAAACAATTCTAATGTTTTTTTTGTTTTTTATTGTTGAAATGTTCTTTAATTTTATTCTTATTCATTAGTTTACTTTTTTTTTACTGTAAGAAAAGTTACTAACTAAAACATTTTCGTTAGCACTTGTAAAGAATCATTTATTAGTAACAAATAATAATTTAAAAAAAAATGATATTATTCTGCTTATACCAAATTATATAAAATATTTTAGCACATTTATACAAAATCTGAAAGAAAAAGAAAATTCATTTCCTACAAGATCTTAAGACGAAATACAGAAAAGAATATACTCGTAATGCATCAGCGACGTATGAGATAAATTGAGGAAACTTAAATAAGTTGTTAATTAGTTTGTTATATATATATAGTTTTCGAGTAATAAATATCCAATAAGTAAATTTATATACTCAAAAATAAGCCGCTTCTTGAGCATTAGGATATCCAGTATCATTAATATACATATAAATATCAAATGGATTAGGACGTGTTATTACAAAACATAACTTTTTGTTCATTGTGAAAAGAAATTTGATACATATTGTACTGAACCATTCGCGTAAAGCCTTGGATGATGAATATGCTCGCAAGAATGTCATCTTATTTTTCGATTGATACAACGGCATGTAACTGACCAGATAGATGAAATTCAACGCGCTTATCCATCATAATTATAATCCATCATCCGTTGTCAAACGAAGGAACTGAACAAGACTCTAATATCTTACGAAGACGAAAGTATAACATGACGTCAACAGCCGGTATCTCCCATAAGACACTAAACAGAAAGTCACCAACTTCTAAGGGAATGACAAGTTAGGAACTGTATATTTATGAGAATTTTTATATTTTTCCCACCTGAAAAATGCCTTTTTGTGTGAAAAGACGTCAGATATTTGATTCTATTCATGTTTACTGACAAAATAATATGATTCTCCTAAGAAAACGTGAAAATGGAACACACATAAAATTGGATGGTTGTATGAAAGGGTAAAATAAATTTTTAGGCTTTGCAGGTGTGAAAATACATTGAATTTCTTGTTATATTCGCATGCTTTAAGCAAAATAACACTTATTAGAAGTATTTAATGATTCAAATGCACTATAAATGGGTTAAAGAATTTTTATTTGTATGTATTTTCAGATATTAATATTTTGTTTTAATGTTACTCGTTTTTAAACGAAAAAAATAGACATTTCTTATAATTCTAATAATATATTAATATATAATTGGTTAATAGGATCCCCATAAATTAAAAAACAAACATTTAAGCAGATACATTGTCATGGATTTGGTGCGAGACTTGCAACAAATCTTAATGAAATAATTATAGGATATATGAGAAAAAAGGATGCTTTTAGCCGCTCTACACACACACACATATATATATGAATTTATATATATACATATAAATCCTGTTACGAGAAAAAAAGCCTTTTTCAAACATAAATAAGTCAATGGATGCCAAGAACCTTCATTAATGTGCCTCAATTAGTCGTTTCACATAAAAATGCTCGAGTTTTTTCCCAATATGGACCGTAAGGTCACTTTATTTCCGGTGTGAAATAATACAGAAAAAATTTCCTGCATATAAATTGTGAGAATACTCAACATGTGACATTACGTAGGACAAGGAGAGTGAGGAACTGGATAAGAATCTCATGTGAATTCTCCAGATTCCGACTAAAAATTCTGCTACGTGAGAAAGGGCAAGGTACCGATTTCAGAATGGTGATCTAGACTATATTGCAGTGATTCTCAGACGCTCAATATTTGTGAGCCCACATTCAATTATATATTTTGTCACACATCATTCAATACAATAACAATGTATTGATTTCAAGAAAACTATACTTTAACTCTAAAGCTACAACACGACATTAACCTCCTAAGTGCCACAAGTATATATAAACTTTACACTCAGCCAAACTGTTAATTGCATTTGACGTATATATACATATTTCCGAAGAACGATCCTTTCTGTGTACTGCTTTCCACAAAAATTATTCCGAAGGCTTTGGAATGCCAAAAAAGGACATTGACAATGTTTCCGAAGGATTTACTTATTTTAGAGGATTTGCTTATTAATTCCTTTTCTCTCCCCTCTATCACATACGCTTCCTTTCGTAGAAAACGGTGACATTGGGGAATGATTAAAAATTATTGAAACATAACTTTTAATCGGCAGTTATGGGATTAATTATAAACCGAACGAATTTTAAGATAAGTGTTAATTTTTGTAAATAATTTTTTTGACAAGTCCATTGCCTAATGACCTGATGGCTAATGGCCTGGCATTTGATAAATAGACAAACCCATGTGGTCACCGATAATTGTTAAACTTGTTATTTTCTCAGTATTGTTAAATTAATTACAAAATACATTGTGCAGTAATGATATGAACATTTATACTAGTGTATTATGCAAGTGTAAATATGCGTGTGTTTTTATATTATGTCAGAATGTCTTTCGTTGTTTTTTCTTCCAGTAAATTAATAATTTCTTTGAATAATGTATTGTTTTCGACATTTCAATATGTTGGCGACTCCCTTTAGCCTGGTTATCATGCCCCTCAGGGGGGCGCACCCAATAATTTGAGAAATGCTGCTATATGGAAAAGAAAACACTCAAAAAACTTGTTTTTATATGAAGGAGTAACTTAACTGACTTTTTGACAGAGAAGAAAATAGCAAACACACTGATTCTATGATGTGCTTCATTAATATCTAGATTTCAAACCAGTAACAGACTTCTTATTTCCAGTCCTGCCTTGTAATGCTCATTGGATTGCTAACATTAGCCTAGAGCACGCATATGCGACCCTCAAAGAATCTTTTTAGAGTACTCAATTGAGTACCTGAACACATTTCATTAGGCCTGGCATACATGAGTATCAATAACTCTTTAATTAAAAGTAAAAAACATTAATTTTTGTTTATAAAAGATAATATATTACTCTTGCAATCATGACTTGAACCATTAAGTTGTGACACCTAGGTACTAAAGAGCTTCACACGGCCAAGCAACTCATTTACATCGAATTTTTGACTACTAAAGATACATTAGTGAAAACAAAAAAACGGAGTGCCTTCCAGAAATTCCATAATTTTTTTCTGATACATGCAATGGGTATCAAAATAAATGACTGAAAGGAAACTAGATTGTATAAATTTAAGAATTAATACACTTCCAAAATAATATTCTGCTTCTCGATGAAAATGACTTGTCTATATTACACTTAATCTTGAAATCAGCTTAAATAATAAATTTTGTAGAGTTAATTCTGAAATTTTATTAAATTATAGAGCTTAGAGGGATACAATAATATTGAATGTGAGTGTCATGTATTTTACAGTAGAAAAGAATTTCTTCCCCCGCTGTTATATATTCACACGCTTTGTTCACCAAATGAGATTTAATTTAAGCCATTAATAAAAACAGCCACATATTATGAATAGTGTAAATTACAAAATACAAACAAAAATAAATGTAACATACATATGTATATTATAAGGAGTTATATATATTAAGCCAATTAAAATTTAAATTTTTTTCAGTTCTTGAAATTTCGAAATATTCAATGTCAAATTTTAAAAATAGTGAAGCTCTAAAAAGAATTTGCTAAATTTCTTTATTTTTAATTTTTGATCTGCTTATTAAGTGGTGTTAAAAACATGAAGAAAAGAGCATGAATCGTTTACATAGTAGAAAAATATTAAATTACTTTTTAATGGTTTTCTTTAAATATCTCTGAAACTAATGGTCAAATTTGAATGAAGCTTAAAAAGTTCTTTTTTTCCTTCTCTTTTGCAGATTAATCTCTATCGAATTCTTTAAAAAAATGGATTTTCTTTTCCGGATATAGTTCTTTCTCCGAAAATAATTAACTTAACTAAACCATTAATATAACAATTTAGTTCATCTTACATCATTAGAAATTATATCAATTTTATCCTAATGCGATATTAATTATGAATGTTATTAAAGAGAAAATCTTATTTTTCGACGAATAACACTTTCCAGCATAATACTATGCATTCAAGAAAAGATATGAAAAAACGTAAAAGACCGTAAGTCCTTCAAGACTGAAGTGATAATAATCAAAAAAATAAATAATTTAAATCTTTTCGGAACTACTCTAAAAGTATTAAGAAAAAAAACAAGTCAGGAAAAAGGAATATATATATATATATATATATATATATATATATATATATATATTGGATATATATATATATATATATATACCCAAGAAAGACAAGAGATAGCACAACAAAATTTATATTGTAGATAATATGTTGACCAAGTATCAAATGATTAAATTTATAGACTTCTGTGAAGTGTGATTCCTGCCAGAATCAGTAGCAAGAGTAGCCGCCATTGTTGGAGATCACCGCTGCCACACGCCTCGGCATTGATTCAAAGAGACTGGATGTATTCTTGGGGTACAGCAGACCAAGCAGCTTCCACACGTTTCCAAAGTTGATCTGATGTGGCAGCTGGGAATGTAATCTGGGTCAATCGTTGAACAACCATGGACTACATATTTTCTATCGGCAAAATATCCGGAGAGTGAGCCGGCCAGAGAAGCAATTAAATCTGGTGATTGACGAAGAACCTTTGGACAATGCGTGCCACGTGTGGTCGCGCATTATCCTGTTGAAATATGGCTGTGACCAAGCCCTGAAGGAAAGGAAGGACAATTGGCTCCAACACCTCGGAGATGTAGCACTGGTTGTTTAAAGTACCGGCAATGCGTACTAGAGGAGTGCGAGAGTGATATCCAATACCACCCCATACCATAATTACCGGTGCAGGACCAGTCTGGTGGTGCATATCGCAGCTGTTCAGCATCCTCCCTCCACGGTGTCTCCAGACTCGAATCCGACCATCGTGGGGTGGCAGACAGATACGTGACTCGTCAGTAAAGACAACTTCATTCCATTCTGCGTCCCACATCCTTCTTTCTTTGCACCATTGGTGGCGAAGATGACTGTGGTTCTTCGTCAAGGGTAGACCAAGCAATGGACGTCTTGCGGACAGACCACTCTGCTGTAAACGGCGTCGAATGGTACGCGCAGACACTGAATGATGCGTTATAGACTTAATGTGCTGTGCTTTGGTTCGTGATGTGACTGAGCGATCCGTCACTGCCATGCACACAATTTGCCTGTCGTAACGTGAAGTGGTTCACTGAGGTGGATGCGATCGACCACGTCGGTCCATCGTACCCTCCTGCATCAACGTTCACATATCCGCATTACAGTTGTTTGGTGTCGTCCAACACGACTACCAATTTCCCAGAAAGATAATCCACAATCCCGGTAGGCCACTATCCATCCTCTGACGAACTCGGATACTTGATCAAAAGCTGACCGCTGTTTTCTACGAGACATAACGGATCGTTTTTTGAAAAAAAAAAACGCAATTGCCGAACTTGAAATGGTTGAAATCTCCAAGCCTTAAATTGCGCTTTGAGGTGGCGCCACAGTCACGCGTGATGTGTGTCTGCGCTGAAATTCTAATCATTTGCATATCTCATCTCCGCTAATGCATGTTGTAAATTTCATGTTATTTGCATGCTTCCTTCATATTGTTGCATTTACGGTGGCCAGCAGTGTATATATATATATATATATATATATAGTTGTTGGTCTAAATGGTCCCTAATTCACATATAAAATTTAATTTTGCCTAATGATAACATAGTAAAAACATCTAATTTTATTGACATTATACTTCATTCACTATTTTGAAATTACAAGAAATATTTTAAAAATTAAAGGGATATTATAACTATGTATAAATGCATATGCCTTAAAAATATATACTGTATCTATATATATAAATACGAATATTAACCTCAGATTAATAAATGATAATGCTGAAAATCGTGCTTAGATACGTAACTGAATAATATAAAAAAAATCATAATCGTTATGAATAAGGACACCAAATTTTCGTTGAACTTTTAATTTGAACTTATAAATCGCACCAGATAAGCATATCTTATAAGTACACTAAATTTTCAGATTTTCAACAAATATTTATAGTACTTCTACTTATTAAAATACATTATCCAGCACGTCCTTGGGTTATGTATCTTGTATTGTAAATTATAAGGATTGAAAATTTCTTTTCAAAAGAATTTTTTAAAATTTTAATTTAATAAGAGTTTTATTTTTTTTTTACCAAGCCATATTTTTTTTATAAATTTCTCCAATATAAGGATGAAAATTATTCAATATTTTTCTTGAAAAAATAAAAGAGAGAAAAAAAAATGTTAAAAACTTATTAGCTTCATTTTTCATATTTAAAGTTTACATTCACCAGTATCTTGACTAAAATATAGTATTAACTTGGTAAAAGTAAAAAGTTAAAGTGATAAATGTTGAAAAGATTCTACGAATAATATAATGGATTCTTTAATTATCTTTACAAAAAATTCAACATGTTTCTCTGCTTGGGAAAATATTTGTATATTGGATGCATCTTTATGCATCTTTAGAAATTAAACAGCGTTCAGGCTTTTACTGACACTGGAAGCAAAGGTGTTAAGGAAAAACAAGTAATATAAAAAAATGAAGTCTCTCTCGATTCCTTTTTAGATCAACAAAGAAGAATTTTATCTTAGCTACTTTTTTATTAAATAGTTACAATTAATAAACACATGCATATACATATGACAGAATCACAACATTAAGTGGTAATTGATTTTTATTAATTATCATTAAAGTATCGCTTTGTCATCAAAACAATCGTGTATATAAAGTTTCAGTTCAACTGAATGCTTTAAAACACGAAAAAAAATTTTTTTTTTTAAAGTTTTGACACAAGTTGCCAAAAATGATGCCAACGCGAATGAGAGAGATAATTCTTAATTCTTTGAATAATCATTTTTAATCAATTAATTTTTATTAATTATAATTAAATTACTGTACTGTCATCCAAAATAATCATGTATATAAAATTTCAGCTCAACTGAGCGCTTTAAAATGTATTTTATTAACGATTGAAAATTCCACCCAGATAAATAAATAAATATATAAAGAGTGTGAGTAAATAGTAGAGGAATTGAAAAAGGACACCTTTCATAAGTTTCAAAATTTTTCAAAGAAAG
Source organism: Trichonephila inaurata madagascariensis (assembly GCA_019973955.1). Classification (NCBI taxonomy): domain Eukaryota; kingdom Metazoa; phylum Arthropoda; class Arachnida; order Araneae; family Nephilidae; genus Trichonephila; species Trichonephila inaurata. The sequence continues at coordinate 25,158 of BMAV01009439.1, forward strand.
GCAGATTTAATATTAATGTTAATGGATCTAGCGTAACTAAATTATGTCCTAAATGGAAGTGCTAATTAATGCAGCGGGAATAGCTCTCAATCTTCCAAAAATAGACTTTTATTGCATTTAACCTATTCTAATGCACAGTTTGGTGAAGACTTCGGCCTTAATAACCTTTCTAAACTATAACAGAATCGGATCATTCGTTCGAAATTAATTATGGAAATACTTTTAGGTGGTCATCGAGTATATTTTCTGAAGACAAAGTATTGTATAATGTACATAATTGTTTTGTGTAGTAGTGCTTAATGTTTTTATTATGCATAAAAAACATTAAAAAATACTGTACATAACAACATTCTAAGAAAATAAACTATAGCCCAAGTCCATTTTGCTTAGATCAACAATTTTATTTCTTTTAACAAAAAAAAGTAACAAAAAGAAAAATTATAATGCCTTACTATTTTAAATAGTATTTCTTAAAATGAAAAAATTAGAATTTTCTTTACATATTTTTTAAAGGTTCATTGAAAAAATGTCCCATAAAATTATTTAGTTCACCTCAACGTTGAACTTTGTCATAATTCCATTATTAACAGTGATTCTTATAATTTGTGTCTTTTTTGGATATTAATACATATTTCAAAATATCTTCTAGAAAAGACAACGGCAATTTATTCATCAAATCTAAGGAATTTTGAGAATTTATTCAAAATATCTTATAAATCATACAAAAACAGCAAAAACTTTACAATTTTTTGAAAAAAATTCTTAAGGCCTTGTGCTAAATTGACATCTTAGAGAAAAATTTTAACTATGAAAAACATATTGCAACAAAAGTTCTAGAAAGAGTAATACCTGCAATTAATAATTTATCTTAAAACAATTAACAATTCAGTAATTGTTTCAATAATAAATTAAATTAAATAAAGTAAAAAAGTTTACTTATAAAGTTTATCTATATATATTAGCAAATATCTAATGCATTATTATATTTTGTACTATTATTTTTACTAAAAATAATGGTACTGTATTATAATTGTATAGTATATGTAATTGGAAAATGAATAAAAATTCAAATTTATGAACAAATTTTTATTCAAGCTCAGGAAATTAAAAATAGTTTATTTCATTAAAGATAATTCTATTATACCTCAATTCTGTTTTAGTTATTCTTTAGTGAAATATTTTAGTTTAACAAGAGATCGATTAATAAATGTGAATCTTAACGAAAATAAACACATCTTAATTTATAGTATAGCTTAGGTTTAGCAAATTAAAATAATATGCCAATAAATTATCGAAAAGAAATAGATAATAGTTTTTTTTTATTTATTTTTAAACATTTGATCAAAATTACTCACTTTCATGATAAATTTTAAAAAATAAAAATTGTAGTCATAGAAAAGAAAAACTTTCTAATACATTGAACTCTAACGGTCGTTTCGTTCAACCAATTGAGATGAGAATTTAGTTATAATTATCCAGAAGTTTGCACTCAGGATTTGCTGAGCAGCAAAGAAGTGCCTCCCACGGTGAGAATTAAAGGTAAATAAATTAGAAACTTTCCAAAAACACCCAATTTTTCCTGTTACAAAATGCTTAGCGAATGTGAAAACCCTAAGAGTGAGAATGGGACGTGTATCACAAAAACTCATTCCCGCGCATAAAAAGAAAGAAAGAAAAAAGCTGAGTGAACAGTCTTCAAAACACGTATGATTGCTCGAGGTAACTTGGTTAAGCTAAAAGTCAGCTATCAATCACAGAAGGCAATATAAATTGAACAAAATTAAACTATTATTTAGATTATAATTTTGCACGTGAGTGTAATTATAGGAAATTGCGAATTGCATGCAAGATAATAGGGGCACTGAAACCGGATGTACCAAAGCATATAGAGTGCTGTTAATCCCACGTTTGATAGAGTCTTTCAGATCTTTCAATTTAGGGAAAGTACATGTACACTCTAGGTTTGAGATAACCCTAGAACCAGGAATTCAAAAGTCGGAGTATTATATAGATGTATGAAATTGAAAATAATTTGATATGGCTTGGTTGCGAAAATTCTGTTTCAAGACCCTGCGTACAGAGGCTGTAATATTTAGAGGTGAACCATTATGTATCCAAATGTTGTCATTGAGTGAATTTAGCAGAAGCAATTATGCACCATGATTTTGCAGCATAGCTGTAAAGCCAGAACATGTCTTCACACCCCAATGTATCACTGTTCGAATAAATATGTGCCTAGAATCATTGTACCAGAAATATCCAATACCACATTACACAAAAAAATTATGTCTGCCCACTGCGCATATTTTTTGTGGTTGACTTTGACACTTACGAGGAAATGCCCCTCGTCTGTTCATAATATGCGATACGGTTAGTCATTATCACCATCATATCGAATGAGAAATTTATTTGCGTAGCAGAAACGTTGCTGATAATCTTCAGCGCGCAACAATTAGACGCACGGGAGGTGGTATGGAAACATGCAGATGATCGTTTTCTTAAGTATATCCAATTCACGAGCTTGTAGATTTTGTGTCCATAAGTCTCTCTTAGAACATTTCCGTAAAAATGTAATCAGAAAAACTTTTATGCCCGGATTGTGATCAATAACAAGTGCAGCCAGTTTCTTCGAAATTTCTTGCTAAAATACGCAGAGGTTATGGGGCATATGAGCCACGTACTTGACGATGGTTTTGACGGTTAGCGCTTTAGACTTAAGTTGCATTAACCCGTTTTTGATAATAGAGATTCGCCAATACACCACGCACTTAAGCTGCCAGTATCATTCCGTTGACTTTAACGAGTTTCTGAGTAAAAAAATAAAATTTTTAACCAACTTTTCTCTCTCTCTCATCAGTTTTCTACTCTTACTATCTGGCCAATGACGTTCTTTAAATGGTGTTTGATAGTTCTCATTTACGAACTTCCTCCATACATCTCTTTCTTTCTATTGGTTCAGGTTTGAATTGTTTGTGTGTGTATGTGTGTGTGCACATGCGTGTGTTCTACACCCCTTCCAACACTGCTTCAGGTTTTTATATGCACTAAGAATTTTGCTTTGCAACAGAGAAAAGTCTGTATCGATATTTAAATAATTTCAAAAACCTTTACCTAATACCGAAACTATGAGAGCCACTTTGTTGCTTGTCACAGAGTTCCAAGCTCATACTTCTGAATAATTATGTCTGAAATATCACTTTGATCTATTGTATGGAGCGTTCCATTGTATTTCAACAAGTGGGTATCACATTCATTGAATATAACCATCCAATAATTTAAAATAATTGAAATTTTTTGTTGTACAAATTATGAACTATTTGTGTTTCAAGCAAGCACTAAATATAAAACTGCACTTTTCGGAAAAGAAATAACAGGGCTGAGTTATAAATGAAAATTCGACCATCACAAGGTAGATATTAACTATTATTTTCTTTGATTGGTTATTTAAATTTATATATATATATATATATATATATATATATATATATATATATATATATTTATATATTATATAAGATTGTTTTTGTTCAAAAAATGAAGTATAGCGAAAAATTACTAGTATATCTTGCCATTAGTTTTAAAAAGATATGTTTTTGTTGAAAATGAATTTTTAAATTTATCATAAGAAAAATGACATTTTCAAACATTAATTCGCTAATTTTCTGCAAAACTGCAATGAAATTAAAATTACATACATTTTTATTTACCTCGAATTCACCTTAAAAATTATCATGGATAAAAAGCAACGGGGAAGATGTATGTCAAACTTTAATGTGTTTGAGGCCTTGAGAATTTTACACCATAATTATTTTATAGTAAATATGTTACCGTGGTATTCCAATATCTGAAAAAGGGACCCGTCACTAAAAGCTATACGTCACCAGTCAACACAGTTGTACATTAATTGAACCCGTCAACGCTGCAATGGGACATGACGGGATACACATGTAAGAAGAAAGCGATGGAGCAATCGATATATGAGTGAATTCTGCACTTTTCAGTCGTTTGCTGAGGGTCATATTGAACACATGTGTTTGTGCAACGCAATATGAAAAGTTAATAACAACGAATCCGGTGCCATGGTAGCTGCTCTGAAAATCACTCTTTTTTCCCCTCTCTGTTGTGACCCTTGGTCGACAGCTGTTCTTCTGTTGTTGACCCTTATCATTGCTGAACCACTCTTGCCAGCATTATGAAATAACCACATCTCTTCGACCAATATGTTGATTGATTCTTCTATTCTTTAAACTGGTCTCTTTTAATCCAATTGAACAAAAATTCTTTCAAAATTCTGGCATCTGTTCGTAATGTGAACGATTCCTACGACGAGTTATTGCCGCAGCAGATGTAAAATATCTTAGTTGAAATGAAACAGAAATTTTACCATCAGATTTAGTATAGCTCCTTATATCAGTGCCCCTGGGGGGCGCGATAACCCTTCAAGGGGGGTGACAGCATATCGGAAATAAAAGGTTAAAAAAAATTAATTTACTGGAATGAAGTAAAACAAAATACATTTTGATATAATAAAAAAATACAGATTTACATTGATATGATTTATTATATCATCTGGTGAAAAAAGGTCATCAAAAATAAAAGATTCTACTTTGAACGCTCATTAGCTATCTTTGATCCTTTAACTCAATAAAAAATATTGTGTTTGCTTTACTGTAATCCTACGATGAGAGATTTTTTTATTACGTTTCTTTTAACCTAAAATATTACTTTTGCTGACTTTCGAACTTACTGGTATGGTTATCTGCGTCCCTTTTTTTTAGGGAAGTTATGAATTATATAATTCTGTTGTGACTTTTTCAACGTGAAAGAGTTTTATGATACTTAGATAAGCATACTGAGCACTTTGAAGGATTAATTGGCCAAGATTTATTTTTATGAGTATTCTGAAACATATAATACATAAATCGTTAATTCTGGGAAAACTGTTTATTTGTTACCAATAACCTTGACAGAGAATCCTCCAATATGACAGTCTTAATGGGAGCTAAAATGAATTGATGAAATATCTCCTTCTTTTTTGGGAGTGGCAAACGATTTTTTAAAATCTTAAAGTACCTGCTTTGACCGATTCCCGGCGCGACCACTTTTGTTCAAAAATATTTTCTTGAACGTGTTGCAGTTTCCCCTATGAATAACTTAGTGGTTTTAATTGTGATGTTGTACGACTGATTATGGTTTATAAATGTATATGATCAGAATATAAAAAAAGAATTGGGCATATGTGATATCTCTGAAATGAAATTAAAGCTGATCAAACAAGGGAAACACTTGCTGAAATAATGCATATTAACCATGTTAGCGAAAGTAAATTTGAGAAAAGCAATAAACATGAAACGAAAGGATAATTTTCAATAGCTACATTAAAAACTCTATCAAGAAAAATATGAAGCCATAAGTGTTCCGCAAAATGCACTTCGCTTTGTCAAAATGACACAAGCAAGAAAAAAACAACAGGATATTTGTCGATCATCAAAGAACATTTAAACTATAATAACGCGTGAACAAAATGTGACAGTTTTGCTTGCAAAGAACTTTCCTGTAACGTTAGCAAAAAGGGTCTGTGATTTGTGTCCTTTTTTAAGGTCACGCACATTTGGAACAATTAAGTTCAGTTTTATTAGATTTTTTTTGAAAATATGACAGTAAAATTGAAAAATCCACAAAATAGGTAAGTATATTTTCTCTTAGTTAAATTATTCACTGAAATTGTGATTTTTATCGTGTAAATTGAAAATAATTATAAAAAGAATTGGAGTGAGTCACTCCGCCACCATTAACGTTAGTATCGAGTGCACACCTGATCTCGGGGTAAAACATTTTGAAGTTTTCTCGCTTTAAATAATAAGAATAACACAATTGTTATTCTTTGGAATTTTATATTCTTTTTTATTTCTTAACATTTATTCTAAATGCTAATTCTACGAGGCTTAAACTTACAGTTGGTTCAATACCGTTTATCATATAAGTATTCATTTCAATAAATCATTTTACATTTCTTCATACATTGTAATGCACTCGGTTTTTTACTCTCCTTACAATTAAGTTGTTATATTAAGAATAATGTATTATTATTTTTTAAAAAAATAAACTTGTGTTAGGAATGGGTACTTCAGCCAGTATAAGAACAAGTTTAATAATTGTTAGTGACTTCCATGGGCTTGACTTGCAGATCAAAGTTTTTTAAAGGAAGGCTAAAAATTATAAATTGACACTCTGAGTTATTTTTTGATATTTAGCTCAAATCTATATTTTGTCTTCAAAGTTGCCATCGCAGAAAATCCGGATTCACCAAGGTACGATTTTGAAAATGGTAATAGTATACGAAATGCTTTTGTTTTCAGTGCAGAAATTCCATCATCTACCTCTATCCAGAATTCAAAGAGGGATTTATTACAAAAAATTGCCCTTTAATTTCATCACTGGATGTGAAATCTATGAAGATATCTTTTTCGGCAGTCGAGAGTCCTTCTGAAGTATTTTGAAATGGATCCCTAACCCATTCGTAACTTGCTATCAATTTGTCCTCGTCTGTGTACTTGTTGATGCTTTATTATCGTCGAATGCTCGCTGCGATTTAAAAATATATCCATGATTTTGTTTTAATTTACTGCCATAAATACTGAATACCGTGAATTACAATTAACGCGTGAATTATGAAATGTACATTCAAGAGGGATTCGGTAGATAATCGATTCGGCCAAGACTGACTGGAATTGTACGAAGTACAGCATTTTTACATGTTTTGTGCAGACGTCTGTTAGGTTGCCTAGACTCACATGTACGTTCGCGAGGTGCCAGATGTAAGGGATATGATAAAGAGCAACATAGATTAGGCTATTTTTCAATGACATTTGTAATTTTAGAAATGGATTTTGAAGGAAATAAATCTTTAATTAAATATCATTTCTCAATTTGTTTCAGTTTAAAAATTAGAGAAAAAGAAAGATAACATAATTAACCTATTACTTAAAATATGTATTACTTAAGAGCAACATATATAAAGAAAATAATACTTATCTTATTAATTTGTTCGGTTTATAATTAAGATCATATTGTAGCTTTAGCGTCCAAGTACATTATTATTGCATTCAATATATTAGTATAATTATACAAGGGGGCGCTATAAAAATTATATTGAAATTGGGTCACCAGTATCGAAAGTTTAAGAAGCACTGCCTTATATACAAAATACACTTGTGGAGTGTAGACACAAAATGTGTGCGATGAAGATCCTGAAAAAGTCATTTAAGGTATCCGACTACGTTCAGAACCGTGATTTTAAAAAAGGGCATAAATGGATAATTTTCATGATATTTTGTTTCACTTAGATTAGAATACCTGCATAAATTACAAGGACATTTGATAAAAACTATTTAAGTAAATATTTTGCAAAAATTAACTTAGAAGAATCTTTTTCAAAATGTTTTCCTTTTGAAAATAAAAATTTTTTCCTGTATATAGCTCCAGACCCTCTACAGAGGCTCAACTAGAATTTCTGAAATATATAACTTAGAAGGGGTTTATCCATATCTTACGACAACAGAGGAGGGTAATTTTAAGGAAAAACGCCAATGATTAGTTCAATTGGTGGTAACTCTGAAAATAATGTGAAACATTTCAAAAAATTTTGGTTTAGCCTTCTGTAGAGAGGTCTGAGCTATATACAAGCAAAATATTATCATAATAGAAGCATTTTTCCCAAAAGGGAGATCATTTTTAAAAAGATTATTCTGTTAATTTTTTTGGGAAAAATTGTATTTAAATAATTCTTTTGCCAAAATGTCCTTAAATAATTTTATGCATTATTCTACCTGAGTACCTAGTATTCTTACCTTGCATGTATTCTTACCTAAATATCCCAAAAAAATACACCTTTTTGCTCTTTTAAAATCACGGTTCCGAACGTTGTCGGGGTACCTTAAATGCATTAGAAAAACTCCTTCTTGGAGCGTTGCTTCTTTTGTTATACGGTGCATCATCCAAAAAAATGTGCTTGTACATTGTGCTTCCTCTGTAACTGCCAAAAACGAGATATGTTAACCAACAAACTGGTCATACTAGGACACTAAAGTGTATATAGTAATTTAAAAAAATAACATGTCATTCTGTTTCGTAAAAGTTGAAAATTACTAAAAAATAAAAAAATAAAAATTCCATAATGTATGCTTTTTACGGCAACAAAAACAACGTTTTAATTTTTTTGCGCATTTTGTTTTAAACCCCCAGAAAAAAAGTGGGCAAAGACATTAGGGATTAAAACCTGATAAATAAATTCATAAATTTTAAAGTACATAAACTTTTTGTTAAGCAGATATTCACAAACCAATGTTCGAATTAATATACGAGGTATATATAAAACCGGGGGTTGGGGCATGTCAGGGGCCAACTATTTTTTAAACATGTGAACAAATTTCAAAACGTATATGTGTCGTGGGAAGTACTGCAGGCAAAAATGTGTTTTGGGGGAACAACAGATGGTTTCCGGATAGTTGGTAGTAAAACAGCGAGGGCGGGGTAAATCAGTCAGTTGATGAGTGTCGGGGTGAGATGTAAGTAACTCGTGTTGAGCAGCGTGCTATTTAAAAACATATCCGTTATTCGATAAAAGGAATGAAAATTGGAAGTCAAAAGGAATTAGTGGAAGCCCTTAGGGAAAAAAACCCCCTCATGCAGTAGCACGGGGATAGGAAAGTTTCAGTAAGAACGTTTTTTCAACCAGTGATGGGGAGCGTTCGGGACGACCGGTCAGTGTGCAAACCGGGCTTGTCCAGGCCGTCACCGAGCAGCTTTTTGGATTACATTAAGTGTCATGGATTATTTTTGGGGTCTATAACCCAGGTTTGTCATGTCAACCCTTTTTGTGTACTGTGTTGTCATTCTTCTGCACAGTGAAGGCCTTATTGCCCCTTTCATACTACCGTTAAAATTTGTGTTTTATATATATATAATACATATATATATATATATATTATTTTTTCATTAGAAGAAAAGGTGGAAAAAATGCTCATAGTTTGTTTTCATGATATCCTAAAAAAATGATGAGATAAGACATATTATTTCATTGACTTAACATTATTTTTTTGAATGTGAAATGCCAGTTGATGGCCTCATAAACACGTCCTTTTCGGGGGAAAAAAATTAGGGGAAAATAGGCATTGCATAGACTGACGGAAATTCCCCATAACTTTTGTCTCATAGGTTCCTTGGGAATTGTTTTTTGGTTTGGGGTAGACCCTCTCCCACTTTACCTAAAGATTGAATTTTTATAAATTTATCAACCAAATGTTTTTTTTATAGCTCGCGGGAGAGCTACTTACTTTAAATTTTTTAAATTTTACCCCCAAGGGAAGTACAATGTTCTAAAAAGTAAGAAACAAAAAGTTTATTAAAAAATTTAAAAATTTAAATAATACATGAAATAACTTTTTCATAAAATAAAGGAAAAAAAAAACAAATGCTTTATTGGGGAGATGAATATAGAGTTTCCCCAAAAACAAATTTTCAACATTTGGCATCAATCTTTGGGCAGGTTTAACCCTAAATCTTTTTTTTTAGTAGTGTTGTTTTTTTTTCTTTTTTCTTTTTTTTTGAGATTGGCAACCACGTTTAAACTATTTTTTTACTTGGAAAAAACAAAGGCATTCCGAAATTCGATAAATAATAGATATTTCTTTTTAAAGCCCAAAAATTTTTGACATTTTTTTCTAAACTTTACTTCAAGATGTTTGCTGGGATATTTTAATAATTTTTTTTCCCCCTTTTAATTCTGGCATTTTTTTTTAAATTTTGTAACCATGTGAATTCATTGCCTACTGTGGTTATCCTCCCTATTCGAAGCATTTTAAAAAAAGTTTTTAAAA
>BMAV01009440.1:0-12824 GCA_019973955.1 Trichonephila inaurata madagascariensis
TAAAGAAAGAAGAAAGAACTGGACACTATTAACCAAGGAGATATTTAGGGTTAAAACCTGACAAGATTGATGTCAAATGTTGAAAAATATTATTGCATCCTCAAATTCATCCCTCTCACTAAAAGTATTTGTTTGATGCTCAGTTCCTTTATGTATTAATTTAATTTAATTTAATTAATTACTATGTGTTTTCTTAACTATTAAACAATATAAACTTCACTACAGCTAAAAATTTAAATCTTTTAAACGAAGCAGCTCTATACTTGCTGCCAAAAACACAATTAAGTTGGATGAATTTGTAAAAATTTAATATTAGGTAAGCAGGGGCTTACCCCAAACCGAAAAATCTGCCAAGGGGTATATGGGGCTAAAACGTTTGGGAATATCTGCTCTAGAATATAAATTAAAAATACCATGAATTAGATCAAGTCACTCAAATATATGTGGGCCTAAACCAGCCATCTTCTGATTAAAATTAGAATGGGAAAAGAAGAAGAATTTGAGATGCAACAAAAGTTTGTGTGTAAAAAAGTATATTTGTGAACCGTGTCATTCAAATTTGTGTAAAAAAGAGTTGGTTGTATTATATTTCCAAGCTTGAGTTATTTGCCTTCTATAATTTTTATGAATAAAGTACTTATTTGTCTTGAGTATTTTATTAGTTTTTCCAGGTAAAAGTTAAAACTCCTTAAAGTTTAAGTGATACCATTAGAAGCTGACAAAGATCTATTTGGCGTGATTTCAAAATCATTCCAAAAACGAGTAGTGGACAGATATAAAATTTTCTGCCGATTAAACTTTCTCCATTAATTCTAAACTAAATTGTTATACAATTCTTATTTATTGGAGGTCACATTTTTTTTCAGACCACCATTTACCTCAAATCGGAAGACATCGCCAAATGCCATTCAATAATGGGAAATCGTTCTATACCTGTTTGAATAAAATAATAATATTTTTCTGCTCTTGAATATGGATTTTTAAGCCAAATAGTTGTTCAGATTTCTAAGAGTTGGGGCGGTAACATATTAGACTGAGAGAGATAAAAAAGGATCTATGCTTGGGGGGATTTCAAAATTTCATTTGATGTTACACTGAAATAATAATGGCTAAATTTTTCTGATGTATGTTTTGTGTTTCTTTCGAACTGTTTATGGTTTGTCATCAAACTATTGAACCTTATTTAGTTTTTAATAGCTTTTTAAGATTTAAGTTTATTATAACTACCTGTATCCAGCCACGTGTTGCTGTGTGGTTCCGTTTGGTTGAAAAGAGAAAGTACACAGTTCTAATATCTTTAACCATTTACACTTAAAGTATGATATACGTATATATATATATATAAAATACGAGCTGTACACCGCCACACGTTCCTGTGGTTCATATTCTGGTTTTGAACAAGAGGAATGAGAAAGAATACATTTCTGATATATTTAACCGTTTGCGCTTGAAGTATGATTTGTTTTATAAAAAAATATGTATAAATATATGCATAAACTAAACTTTTCTAACACATTTCATTTGTTATTTGTTAACGGAATACTCTTGAAGTTATAACGTTTTGTTTTTGTCCTTATGTTATGAACCTAAATTTTTTTACATTGTCTCAATAGTGGAGGCTTCAATGTGCATTAAATTGTTTTTTTTTTCAGTGAAGAAGCTCTTGCGGCTTAGAAACAATGAACCTTTTTGTCCCGGTAGTAATTCCGCTGTGTGAATTCAATTCATCCTTGCCATCACAGAATACTCTAGAACACACAACAAATAATTACCCATGTGAGGAGCAATCCATGTCTAGACCTAAGCTGCTCAATTTTAAATTTAGACCCTGAACTTTCTTGATAGTGATTGAGCCAGTCAAGTTTAGACTTGCAAAAACCTTCATGATAATGATTACAAAAGCCAGTCAAACTTAGAATTGCAAAACCATTCAATCTTTCTCTAGGCTTTGTAGTAGATTTCGGCTGTGAAGTCCATGTTCATATATAAATTTTCCTTGTGTATTCAACAAAAAATATCTTCGGCTATGTGATTTATATTTCTACCCTAACTCTGTTGGAGATGAAGCAAAGTAGGCAGCCAATTTTTAACTGTAAACAATTCAGAGATTTGATTTAGTTGTCAAGTGTAACTCGTGTCGTTAATTAAATAATTTATTTATAGGTGACATTTTGAAAACATAGGCAATCACCTTAATTATTTTGTACTACCCTGCGGTGGTATTCAGCTGCGTCTTTTATTGCAGGGTTGATTTTATGCGAGTCTATTTTATATTTGTTTTCATTGTTTTGTCATTTAGTTTTTTAACTTAGTTTTTTAACTTCAAATTATATAGTGAAATTCTCCTATTTGGAGTGATTTGTTTGAATGGAATGAAATATTCTGTTACTCATTGCATTGGAATTGGGCTGTGTTGGTTGATTTAAGTTTGAAGTTAAATATTGTAATAAATTTTTTATTTTTATTTTTTCCCTTTTTTTATCACTATATTTCCTTTTCTTAAAAATTGTTTTGCAATTTCATACGTTTTTGTTTTAACCCTTTTTTTTAGTGCATTTAATTCGATTTATTACATAAAAACAATATGTTGCAGAAAATCCAAGTCATCATACTTGCCTAGCAAAAGCAATGTGAGGAGTAATTCCACATGAAACTAAGGAAGAACCGGCATCAGCGAACGAGCAAACCAGACAAAAAGTGGCTCAAATAATCAGTGAGAAAGCATAAGAGCAACGTGCCGCCAGACTTGACGATGCACGCTTCTAATCGCAGCATTAGCATTTTGCAACATCAGATCAGCTTTGTTCTCGCTAAAAGGAACGCATTATGCTGCGTATGACTAAAAAATGTTAACGAGAAACAGCATCTAACACGACTGTGTGTAAAGCAATAACATAATAACAATCATCTTGCATTCGGTACAACCCAGCTGAGGATCACAGTTTGAGCCAGGATATTCTCATCGGCACATTGAATGATGTGTGTAATATTTGCAAGGTTCTGAAATTCAATGGAGAATTAAAAGGGATGTGTTGTACAACTAGATAAATTAATGTGCCTCAACTTGAAAAATGACCAGAGACATTAAAAATTTTGCTTGCCATATATAGTTTGGAATCAAAGCATTTCCTATCTAACATCAGAAAGTACATTTCACATTTCCAATGAACGTTGTATGGAATAGAAATTGTAACAATTTGTCACACATTTCAAAATGAAAGGATAATGTTATCATAAAGATGGCTCCCTGCTTTATTCACAGATAGTCATTCTAAATTCCTACAAATGTACTTTACGGGTGATGTCAAGGATGAATTGAATGGATTCTGTGGAATTTCTAGTGGAATGAAAAGGTCCATTGTTTTTAAACTGCAAAAGCTTCTTCGCCGAAAAAAAACAATTTAATGCGGTTAAGCCTCCATTGCAAAGACAACATAAATAATTTTAGGCACATAATATAAGGACAAAAAAAACTGTAATAAATCATGTATTCCATTAACAACTGAAATCTCCTTAGAAAAGTTTTGTTTATGCATATTTATATATATTTTTTAAGAAAAAGAATCATATTTTAAGTGCAAATGCAAATAATCGTACTTAAGGGCAAATGGTTAAAAATATTAGAAATGTTTGCTTTCTCATTCTTTTTTTTAACAGTACAGATCCTCAGCAACGGCTGGCAGGGTACAGCTAGTCCTTAATAAATATTCGTGATTTCCGTTTTTCGTTTACTTACTTTTGGGGAATAGCGAACAGCAGGAAATAATCTTTTTCTATTTTTACGTACTCATTTTTATCAGGTAAAGTAAATTATGAACATCAGTTTGTATAAATATATCCAAAACTTTCAGAAATTGATAGTCTTATCGGCATTACTGCTTTATCTAAAATAGCTTATCTAATTCTTTTTCATCTAACACTTTTATTTTTGCGACTAATAGTGTTTTTATTTCAGTTTGAAAGAAGTAATAAATAGCTTTATTTCAGAAATACGTATCACTTAAAGCCAATTATTTTGTGCTGAATCATTTCCCTTTTGTTAAAGATATATTTTATTCTACTCAATCACATAAGCAATATATGATAATGACATGAGACTACATTTTTTTTTCTTAGAAAGTATAAAATGTTATCTAAATAAAAGTAGTACTTTTTTTAAATTCAAATTAATCTGTGTTAAAATCCACATTCTGGAATTTAAAGAATTCTTCAGACATGACACAGGTTTATATTTAACAGTGTATAAGAAAACAGAGTATTTTTTTAGAAACTCTTACAGAAAAATCTTAATATTTCTGAAATTGGAAAAACTCCAGGGAGGGTGACCCCTTTGAGAAAATGCGCATTTATTTCTTAATTCTCTTTTTTCTACTTTTAACTTAATGTTGCACCCACGCAGGAATTTTTCCACTCAGTCATTTTTATTAAATTCAGGACAGCCTTTTGAGAGCCAAATCACTCTTACCACTATCCCTACGTTTTCTCGACTGCTTCTGTCCCTCGACTACGTCGGATCTTCACTTCCAACTACATTGCTCCTCCTCCTTGTTACCTATAGCAGCATTGAAACAGCAAATCAGAAGGACTCACCTACCACAGCGTTTCTCAAACTGTGGGGCACGCCCTCCTAAGGGGCCATGATAACTCTATGAGGAGGACGCGAGCATATTGAAAAGTCGAAAACAAAAGATTATTTAAGAAAATTATTAACTTATGAACAGTAAACAAACAAAAAAATTTTGACATAATAAAAAATAAAATACACATTTATACTCATATAATACACTTATAAATGTATCAGTACTGCACAATGTATCTTACAATTAATTTAACCATACTAAGCTAAGAACAAGTTTAAAAATTACTAGTGGCCCCATGGGCTTGATATATAAAAAATTATAACAAAAAATAATATTTATCTTGATAATTTGTACAGTTTATAACTAATCCTTTAACTGTCAGTCAAAAGTTATGTGAATCGCTCTCCAATGCCACCGTTTTCCGCGTAGGCGCGCGTATGTGTTGTATTGGAGGGAAGGAATAAATAAGCAAAAGTCCTATGAAATAAGTAAAACTTTGTAAATATTGTCAAGGTCCTTTTATTACATTTCAAAGCCTTTGAAATAATTTTATCGATAACAGTGCACAGAAAAGATCGTACTTCGGAAACACGTATATATACGTCCGGGGCAATTTTCGTTTAGTAAGACGTTTATATACGTCGGTGGCCCTTAAGAGGTTAAAGTCGTGTTGTAGCTTTAGCGCCAAAGTATAGTGTTATCGCATTCATAATATTGTTATTGTATGGATGGGGGCGCGATGAAAATTATGATTGAATTTCGGGTCGCAAATAGTGAAAGTTTGAGAAGCACTGACCTAGCCACTGGGATAGAACAAGAAAATCAGGACCACATTTCAACTCATCGCATATGGGATTGGGGATCCCTTCACGATCCAAGTTCTCGATTGAAGAATTCAAGTCAGTGCTTATCAAACATTCAATATTTGCGACCCAATATTCAATCATAATTTTAATCACCCCCCCCCTCCATACAATAACAATGTATTGAATTCAATAATACTATACTTTGTGGTTAAAGCAATAGTAAGATTTTATCCTCTTAGTGTCACCGGTGTATGTAAACGTCTCGCTCAGTCAAAGTGCTAATTGCCCTGGACGTATATATACGTGTTTCCAAAGTACTATCTTTTCAGGGCACTGCTATCCATAAACTACTCCGAAGGCTTTTAAATGCAATAAAAGGAATTTGACAGTGTTCGCAAAGGATTTACTATTTTATTTATTTTCTTCCGCCCCCTCCCCCTCCACCCAATACATCACATAAACGCGCCTTCGTGGAAAATGGTGGCATTCTGGAGCATGAATCGCGTAGCTTTTAATCAGCAATTAAGGGTACAAATTATCAAGATAAGATTAATTTTTGTATATAATTTTATATGTGACAAGCCCATGGATGTGTCACTGTTAATTATTAAACTTGTTCTTAACTTAGTATTGTTAAATTAATTTTAAAACACATTTACAATTAATTTATAACTAATACATTTATAAGTCTGTTATATCTATGTTATATCTATTTTATTTTAAATTACGTCAAAATGCATTTAGTTTGTTTACTTTCAATACATAAATATATTTTTTAAAAAAACAATGTTTTGTTTTCGACTTCTGAATACGCTCTCACCCGCCTAGTAGAGTTATCATGCCCCTCTAGGGAGATGAGCCCCATAGTTTGAGAAACTCTAGACCAAAATAGGAAAAAGTGGTAACCTATCTTATAATGCTGCTGATAGAAATTTTAAGTTTCTGGAAGAGTTTTGAAATTGATATTATTTTGAGTGAGATATCATCCCAAATTTTATGTTTGTTTCATGAATCTGGTTTAAAACGAAAAGCTACATCCCCGATGGAGTTGTTGTAAACCTGGAATGACATTCAGTTGATTAATAAAAATTTTCAACAAACTTATTCACATTTAAATAACTAATCCATTAATTTTTTAAAAAGCATTTTTGTTCTTAATATTGACGAGGCAAAATATTTTACAATGCATAAAATACAAAATTGTTTTCAGGAGAGCGTTAAGAAAGAAAATCATTTTAACAACTGCACACATGCATCAGTGCTTCTCAAACTTTCAATATTTGCAACCCAATTTTCAATCATAATTTTCACCGCTTCCCTCCCCCTCCATACAAGTAACAATACATTGAATTCAATAATACTACACTTTGACCATAAAGCTACAACACGACTTTCACTTCTTAAGTGTCACCTGCGTATATATACGTTTCGCACAACTGGTATGTTGAATGCCTCTGACGTATATATACTTCTTTGCAAAATACGATCTTTTCTGTGAATTGCTATCCATAAAATTATTTAAAAGGCTTTGAAATGCAAGAATAAGACCTTGACAGCTTTTATGAAGTATTTACTTAGATTAGAGGATTGCCTTAGGTCAGTGCTTCTCAAACTTTCAGTACTGGCGCCCCCCTTTTCAATCACAATTTTTATCGCACCCCCCTTTTACATTAATAATGCACTTTGACGCTAAGGCTACAATCTTTTTTTCATTATAAACCGTACAAATTAATAACATAAGTATTAAATTTTGTATATGTTACTTTTAAGCAAAAAAAAAAAAAAAAAAATTAATTAATGGGTTAATTATTATGTTATTTCTCCTTTCTCTAATTTTTAAATTGGAACATATTGCAAAATGCGGTGGCTACTTAGAAGACAAAATATAGATATCAGCTAAATATAGAAAAAGAACTCAAAGGGTCAATTTCTAATCATAAGCATTCCTTTGAAAAACTTTGATCTGCAAGACAAGCCCATAGAAGTCGCTAATACTTATTAAACTTGTTCTTAATTTAGTATTAAATAATTAGTTATAAAATACTCAGTGCAGCACACTGATACATTAAATGTATACCGGCTGGAGTACCCGCTCTTTGCACGAGTTCACACGGATTAAAAGTGTATTTAATGCAATATGAATGTTCTAAAAAATTGTTTAAAACGTTTTTCATTATGCTTTATATGCTTGGGAATACTCATAAAAATAAATTTTGGCCACAAGTAATCCTTCAAAGTGCTCTCTGTGCTTTTCCAAAAATCATAAAAATATTTTACAAGGAAAAAAGCACAGCATAAATAGTTTATTTACAACTTCCCTAAATGAAAAAACAAATACATAAGAGCAGGGACGTAACTAACCGTACAATAAGTTCGAAGGTCAAACTGCAGCAAATACATTCTGCTGCCTACAGCTAATGTACAATATTTCAATAATATAACAGTGATGAATGTTTTATCTCTCTAAAATTTTTTTGATTATGGTTGTGGGTTTTCTTTTTCTCTGAAAGACCAGTATTTTAAATTTGAAAAGAAAACGTAATAAAAAAATCTCTCATCATGGGATTACAGCAAATCAAATAAAATGTTTTTTATTTGGTTACAGTATCAAAAAGATAGCTAATGAGGTTTTGAAGTAGAAGCTTTTATTTTTTATGACGTAATATCGCAGATGATATATATAAATTATATCAGTGTAAATGTGTATTTTTAAAATATATCTGAAAGTATTTTGTTTTACTTCATTCCAGTAAATAAATTTTTTTTAATCTTTTATTTTCGATATGCTCGCGCCCCCCTCGTAGGTTTATCGCGTCCCCCAGGGGGGCTGGCCCCACAGTTTGAGAAACACTGCCTTATGTATTCCTTTTCTCCCCCTCCCCCATACATGGAATGCCTCCCTACGTGTAAAACAGGCATTGGGGAGAGAATCGCTTATTTTTAATCGGCAGTGAAGGGATTATTTATAAACCGTACATATATCAAGATAAGCGTTAATTTTTGTATATAATATTATGTAAACAAGCACTGATAATTATTAGATTTGTTCTTAAATTAGTATTGTTAAATTAATTATAAAATACATTGTACAGTAATGATACATATATAAGTGTATTATACATTAATTTATATGTACATTTATTTCATGTATAAATTTAAAAAGGCAATGGCTTAAGAGAAGTGACATTGATAAAAGTACAATTTTCTTTATATTGAAATATGACATTTTGCCAAAGGCCAAGTTTTTAAAAAAATGGTAGATTATTAAAAATTTTAGCAGCTATACCTTGAATATGATTTTTAAAAGTTTGGATATTAAGAGCTTTATAAACTACGGAGTTTTTCATGTATCGAGTAGCTCTAATTATCATTCTTATACTAGAGTTTTGCCTTACATTTAAGATATTAATATCACTATTTGCTGCGTACAAAGGGAGGGCATATGCTAGGATGGGATGCTATACGGCAGTACATAGAAGTACTTTAATTTTTAGATTCATTGAGAAATTCCGGCAAATTATGGGAGAAATACTGCAAGAACCTGACCGGAATTGGTCTCACGCACATGTATCATATGTTGTTTTCCAGTGAGTTCTTTATCTAGGACGGTGGTCTTCAAATTGTGTTCCACGGAACCCTGAATCCACAAGGCATATCCAAGGGCTCCAGAAGTCACAGTAAAAAATCAAAGAGAAACTTATGAAGTTTGTATAATTACAAGTATCTAAAGCTACTCCTATTCATTAAAACACTGAAAATTTTAATTATATATAATAACTTCATTTTGCAACATTTTTTAAACTTTTATTATAATATAATAATAGATTAGCATAACACAGGTGCTCGTTTTCTCTTTCTATACATATATATAATTCATTTTATATTGTGAATATTCTGCTGTATACTACCTAGGGTTCCTTTAGATAATATTATATACTCGTTAGTCAGCACAATGTCTTGCAAAATAAATAGTTTTCTAATGTAAAATGCACCTTATTGTATTTGTGGGGATAAAAAACACCTATAATGAAGGAGAGGAAATAATTTATCAACATATCAACAGATTCGATGTTAAAATCTAAATTTAAACAAAAACAGCTCCGAATTTTAGTGTCTCAAATTCATACAGAATACTCATTATTTCTCAGAAATCCATAAACATTTTAATGCCGTTCAAAACATTGTGTTTAAGGTAAATATATTTCTCAACGTTTGTGGCCACGAAAACAAAGTATAAAAACAAATTAAATTCGGAATATGTAATGTGATTGCATTTAATCTCAAAAGACCTAGACTTCGACAATTTGAGTGAAAAAAAGCAAGCGCGCGTATCCAGTGCCGGTTAAACCACTGGGCCTTTGGGGTTGGCGCAAAGGGGCTGGGGCCCGGAGGAACCTTTATAAACTGCACTTAACCAGATTTTCTGGTTATAAATTTCGATCCTCCAGCGCCAAGGGGGCCTGTAGATTTTCTGCTCTTAGTGCCCGAAATGTGCTTAAGCTGGCACTGCGCGTATCCCAGTTACCAAATATAATGCATGGGTAGGTGACACTTGGATCACAAATTAATATTATTAATGAGTAAATTATATCAAAAAATTATATTAGAATTTTTAATAATGAATGCAATATTTTTTTAATTGTCTTTACATAAAATATCTATAACTATAGTTGATCTACTTTAAATATTATTTTGAGATATATTCTTCTAAGTATGTATGTGGAATGGTGTTCCACGAAAACATTTTCTAGTTCTAGAGGTTCCACGAAAACATCTTCAAGTTCTAGAGGTTCTGTGAGTTGAAAAAGTTTGAAGACCACTGAACTATAGGATTACTCCTAAGTATTTAGTGCTCAGAGACTACGGTATATTAATTGAGTAAAAAGTTGGCAGAGTGACAGGGGTTTTCTTCTCCTCCTACAACTGTTTTGTCGACATTTATTTTAACTTCCCATTCGTCGAATAAGTTTTAAACAAAAGAAGGTTTTTAGTAAGGGCGAGTGTGATAATATCATGATTTTATAGTAGTCTTAACTAGTCGTGTCATCGGCGTGTAAATTAATTTTAGTTTATTAAAATAGCCCTCACACCACATGAGGCTTTTTATGAACTGTCAAGAGAACTTTCTCACAAAACTGGAGTTAATACATAAATATAACCTAAATATATTCCAGAAATACAATTTTTTAGTGGTAACCTACGAAAACCAAAAATATGCCTTAACATAAACAATCTCTGAGTTTCCTTACTGATTTCTAAATTAAAGCATTGTATGAGCTTATTTATAATCCATATCGCTTTTAGAGTTAATTTAATTTTATAAAACAGGAGCAGAAATGTATGCGTTAAGCATGAAATGTAATTCATCGCTTAATAATCTTCACACATTCGGGGATTCTTTTTTTTTTTTGAAAACTTAAAAATTTTTCCAAAATTTTGAAAATTAAGATTTAAAAATAACAGGCGTAAACGAGTATTTGAATTAACTGCTAAAGCTGTAACTAAAATTATTTCTTGTTTCGATATTATAAAGTAAAAAAAAAAAGAATAACACAATGATCTAGAAGAGAGGCAAACTTAAAGAGGAAAATTTACTTAAATAGGTTTAAAATGTTCATGATTTCAAAAGTATGCATTTGAAGGTGTGACAGAATGCACAAAAAATTCTTAAAAGCTAAAAAAAAAATTCCAAACTGTTTCGAAGTTATCAGAAAAGAAACAATAAAATGATACATATTTTTGTAATTCATACGGAAATGCAGAAAGCTGGTGCATTTTAGGCTTTTAATATGCATTATTTTTTTCCTAAAATACACATTTAATCAAAAATTGAATATACAATAAATAGTTAAAGATATCTTAATGACATGAATGTATTTTTTATAAACAGAACAATACAATTCAAAAAAATACTGGAATATTAAAAAATATAGTTTATTTACAGCGATTTCCCTTTGGGAGGGACATAACACTGTTTTCTCAAAAGCTGGAAACCGTTGTCATTCTGTCGTTCCAAGAGTAACCAAAGAACTCCTACACTACATTATCATTCAATGATTCCACTGTAATTCACGCACAATCTTATTCAAAATCTGTTTTTTATTTCTAAGGCTCTAATAATGTTATATAGCTTACACATACATTCATATATACATTGAAGAACTATTAAATTATGACTATTCCACACCCTAAGAATTACATCACTTGGAGATATAACCAAGACGCACGCGCAGCTGATGCAGGAGTACATAAAGCACTAATGCACTGTCTTTCCACACGTGATTTTACACAAGTTCTCGAACTATTTTCTATCATTTCTCAGACCTAATCAAAATAAATTCCTAGCTTTTAATTTTACTAACCAAAATTAAAATTGCAGTAACTCACGAAGAAAAAACTTGCCTCCTTATGGAAGCAATGATTTAAGAAAAATAAATTTTTCTCGCTTTTAAACTTAAAACCTCTTATAATTGTACTCATATTCTAAATTCTTTTAAATTTTATTTCAATATATTTCTTTATTTTATTTCTACTTTTAAACTTAAATTTCCACTAGAGCAGTTATTCCCTAATCTTACTTCCACCAGCCAACCAGTGAAGAGAATGAACTTTCTTCACAAAGCCTCCCCATTGGCCCGCTCTCTCCGTAGCCATGCTTCCTGTCTACTAGCCAAGTTTTCAACACAACGATTCTCATTTCCAGATAAAGGGCTGAGGATTGCTGGCACAAAATTCATGTACCTCATTCTCCAAAAACATCAGTTAACATCTTTCTACACATAAGATGTTTAGCAAAATAATGAAGAAAACATTGTTAGATTTCGATAAAGATCAAACCGTTACGGCTAAGTGCATGGAAACATTGATTTCCAAAGCAAAATAATTGGTGGAATGCTTACATACAGCCGTTTTGAATATTTTTTAAAAGTGGTGTATGGATGGCAAAACGACAAGTCTCCAACCAGTAATTTGTCAACCACCGTACATTCATTCCAAACGGGAGCGACGTCTGTTAAGCATTATTTCCTATAACCAAACTGCTGCTACGGTTAATATCATCATCAGCTACAATACCCAGTCGGAGTATCTCAATCCACAGTGCAGTGTTGGAGCCGGCGTGGGATGGTTCTGCCGGCTGTTTGAGGATTCAATGGCCGTGGAAAAAAAGCCACCAATTACGGTAGTGAAGTCTCGGCTGTCTGTGAAGCTACAACTCAATTACTAATGGCTGGCCTAGCTCCTGCAAAAGTTGTCTTCTTCATCGACTTTCAAGCTGCAATTTCAGCCTTAAGCAGTAACATACCGACTGCCTTAACACAATTTAGTGCTGGAATAAAACTGTGGAGCGAATTTCATATGGCTGGACTGTGGCCTTACAGTGGATCACAAGTCATGTTGGGATCCCCGGCAATGAGAGAACCGACAAAAGAGCCAAGCA
>BMAV01009440.1:21617-69949 GCA_019973955.1 Trichonephila inaurata madagascariensis
TTTTTTTTAGAAAAAAAATTCAAAATTACGTAAATTGAAATCAGATTCTCAAAATATATATGCCATGGTTTCGTTTTAAATCCTATGACCCACTTTATGTAAAAGTCTTTAAGCAAAAATGCATTTTTTTTTTAAATCTTATGTTATATAAAATATTTTTAAATCTTTGAAATATATCAGTAAAAATATTTATACCTGCGCCATTATTATGATTTCCTTAAATAATGTGAGAGTATAAAATAACACTATGTCAGTGCTTCTCAAAGTTTCTATATTCGCAACCCAGAATTCAATCATAATTTTCATCGCGCCCCCCGTCATACAATAACAATGTATTGAATTCAATAATACTATACTTTGATGCTAAAACTACGATACGACTTTAACCACTTAAGGGCCTCCGGCGTATATAAACGTCTCACTCAGCCAAAGTGTAAATTTCCCCGGACGTATATATACGTCTTTCCGAAGAACGATCATTTTTGTTCACTGCTATCCGTAAAATTATTCCGAAGGCTTTAGAATGCAATAAAAGAACCTTGACATTTTTTGCGAAAGATTTACTTATTTCAGATTACATTTGCTTCTTTATTTCTTCCTCCCACCCCCCAATACATCCTATACGTGCACCTACGTGAAATCGATTGGCATTGGGAAGCGAATCACTTAACTTTTAATCGGCAGTTAAGGGATTTATTATAAACCGTACAAATTATCAAGATAAGTGTTGACGGATGATTGACGGATGATTTTGTGAAGAGGTACCTAGACTGCGTCAGCAGTCTTCAACCCTCTATCTGGTTATTCGATGTTCATGGTGTTGCAGCTTTGGTTGGGAGAGGAGGGCGTGACTTCAGGAGTGGAGAACCAATGAGAGTGGTGCTGTGGAGGTGGGGTTTGATTGGAGGTTGGAAGTGAGCTTTTAAACTGCACTAGCTTTGACTTCGAAGAATTATTCTAATTTTAGTTTATTATTTTAAAGACAACTATTATAAAGAGAAAATAATTAGGAGGGAATTTAAAGGTTAAAATAATATGAGATTAAACTTTATCCATGAGAGCTTCTGCTAGTAGGCAGGTTTTTTCTTCGTCCGAATTTGCATTTTTAAATTTAGAGAGAAGATCGAGAATTTTAGGATTTTTCTTTACTAGGTTTGAAATGACATTAAAAAGTTCCAGAACTTGTATTATCAAGATAAGTGTTAATTTTCGTGTATAATTTTATATGGGACAATCCCATGGGGGGACTGGTAATTTTTTAACTTGTTCTTAACTTAGTATTGTTAAATTACTTATAAAATACATTGTGTACCGCTGATTTATTTATAAGTGTAATATATCAATGTAAATGTGTATTTTAGTTTTTATTATGTCAGTATGTATTTTGTCAGTATGTATGTTCAGTAAATTAATAATTTACTGAACTCTTTACTCTGTTGTTTTTGACTTTTCAATATGCTCGCGCCCCCCTCGTAGAGTTGTCATGGCCCCCAAGGGGGCGCGCCCCACAGTTTGAGAAACGCTGCACTATGTATATGTAAAACAAAAATGTGCATCTAGCAAGTCAATCTGAATATATACTTGCTTTAATATTTAATGCATAGTGCCCTCAATATCAGCTTAGCGTTGAAAACTTTTTCCGGATTATTAATAGATTAATAAAAGTCAAGAGTTATTAATCCTACATTTCATCAAGTTAAGCGAATTGAAATATTGAGCCAGAAATATTAACAGCTCGTGTTTAAAAGCTATTAGAATAATAACAGGCAATTTTTCCTGAATTTAGCAGCCAGATTTTTTAAGGAAAGCGCTTAATGTTGAAAATAGATTAATATTTAAAGACATTTTAAGAGGAAAATGATACTCTATTACGATACTAGCAGACGATATTAGTTGAGAATTTTGAGTGTTTAAATTTTTGTAAATATGATGCAGAATATATTTGTTAAAAATTAATACCATTAAATTATTTTTATTTTTAAAAATTGGTTTTAGTAGCATGGTAACAAATGAGCAATCGTTTGCTTATAATATTACATAAAATTTTATAAATCGATTTCGGAATGAAAAATTCTACTTCCCTTGGAAGTATTCGTCTTTGTTGGTATAATGTTTATGCATAATATCACACACAAAAGATTTTTTTTATGAATCTTTAAGTAAAAACTACTTGGATGCTGGAAAATTGATTTACTAACGGACATTTATAAATCTTCTCAATTAAAAGTTTTAAAAAAATGAAACAACTAATGCATTTTTTTTGTTATTAAAATATAATATCTCTGAAAATAGGATTGCATCGAAAATATATTCATAAGAATTGTGTTCTTTTTACGAATATTTTACATATTTAGCTCAAATTTAAATTTTAAAAAATCTGACAGTTTCGATATGGAGTCATTGTATTGGAGTATTGAAGTCATTTTTTAAAACCTTTCTGCAATGAAATACGTAATGAAAAGTAAAGAGATGTC
Source organism: Trichonephila inaurata madagascariensis (assembly GCA_019973955.1). Classification (NCBI taxonomy): domain Eukaryota; kingdom Metazoa; phylum Arthropoda; class Arachnida; order Araneae; family Nephilidae; genus Trichonephila; species Trichonephila inaurata. Next base: position 24,092 of record BMAV01009440.1, read on the forward strand.
ATAAACTGATCTGATTTTAGGATTTTAGAAATATAAATTTTAAATTATACTGCAAAATATTCTTTAAGAGGCTTAAAATAATAGCGCAATCCCTTAAGAAATTACTAGAAAAGACTAATTAAATTTGGAGATAAATTAAATAAAATTATGCACTACGTTTTCTGAGTTTTTCTTCTTTTCACACAAATAATTTAACAAAAGAAAAAAAAAATACCTCGCCTAAGTATTATTATTAACATACTGTTTTTTTTAAATGCATTTAATAAAACATTACCTTGAGCACCAGAGAGAGAGAAAGGACATTTTTGATCAACAACATACTTAAACATACTAGTTGCTTCCAATTTGTCATTTCTTCCCTTGGATTTTTTTTGATACTCCAGGTAAAGACTCCTTATGTGCCTGCAAAAGTATAGCAAAAGGCTTACATGCGTACGTCAATACTCCATAAATAGTGGTAGGAAGTTTCAAGTATAAGGATAGAGACACAAATGGGAATCAAAAGGGAAAAGAAACAAGAATGGATACAAATACAATAAATACAGAACAAAATTGCTCACATGCAAACGGAGACATTTAGTAATTAAAATTATACAATGGAGAAAATTAGGAAACATGTTCATAAGATTTTCAAAATACAAATATTGAAAGCATACATACACTATACATATACATATACATATACATACACACACACACATGCATACACATATACAAACATATATATATATATATATGACATGATTTGAAGTCAGAAACAGACTTAGTTTTTAAAAAGGAACTTTATTTGATCAACTTTGGACATCATCTGACGCAAAGAGCAGAGAGGTAAAAAGCACGCCAACGAATCTTAAGGGGTTAACACTTAAAACACCGATCACGGCGTATCACTAGTATTAGTACATTAGTAAATTTTCTAAAAACTTTTAATTTATATCTTTCAACTTTAAAATACCCATTTCTATCATAAATGTGAATTCATTCGACATCTTAAGATAAAATTATGAGAAGTATATTAAAATTTCTCAAAAGTTTGTATGACGAAACCTATACACTTTGTTTTCTCAGTTGAAATATAAAGAATATCTGATTTAACACAACTATATTATAAAAATTAAATATCATATCATATATCATATATTCTTCTCCTTAAAGTTCTGTTCAGAAAAACTTAGTCACTTCAATGTTATTAAAATTGGAAATACATAATTTAACTGACCTCCACTTCGTAGCGGCAGAAACCCTTGGTGAACGGTAATCCACAGTTGTTGTGTTGTCAGATGTGATTTGCACTAGTAAAATTTTATTTATTTATTTTTCTTTCGATTTTGGTACTTCGCTATTATTCCTTATTACCATGCAGACTTTCCGGCGAAGAAGATTTTTTTTTCTCTGGCAGAAGGAATTATTTCTTTCTTCCCGGGAATAGGAGATTCACGCTTCTCTTCTTTTTTTTCCCGCCATTAGAACGTTGTTTCTTTCATTCGCGATAATCTAGCCTCTGAAGTAAAAACAGAAATATCTTTCGGCTGTAGAAACGGTTTCTTCTCGGGGTTAACATCACGTTTCTTCTTTTTCCGTATCATAGAGCTTCTTTTCAATTTCGGCAACCCGACGTCTTCAATAAAGAGATATAACGCTGTCGGAGTTCATTCAAATTTTCCATAGCATTTATTACGGTCGTTGGCGTTCGTTTTTAATCTAAAATTATTTTACAATTGAGAAAAGTTTTACTTTAAGATTCGAAATTTATTCGCAGATAGAATATCCTGTCGGCTTTTATTTCTGACATGATTTGAAGTCAGAAACAAACTTAGTTTTCAAAAAGGAACTTTATTTGATCAAAGTTAGACATCATCTGACGCAAAGAGCAGAGAGGAAAAAAGCACGCCACCGAATCTTAAGTGGTTAACACTTAAAACACCGATCACGGCGTTCATGAGTGCTCTTGAAAGTTAATGCTGACATATAGGGCTATTAATATAACGATCTGGAATTAGATATGTTTATTGGCTAGGCCATATGTTCGGAAGAAATAAATGGGTGATTAGTTTTATACTTGAAGAGGCGAGGAGAAAAAGATGAATTAGTGCTAGATTGAGAATTTAATTTTTAATCTAATTTAATTATCCTTACATATATATATATATATATATATACACGCACAGTAAATTTAGGAAACACACAAAATTTGCAATCTAAATACTACAGGGAAAAATGCTATTGATGAACGTGCAAAACAATGTAAAAAATTATTTGCTCTGAACAATAGCAGAGAAAGGAAGAGGCCACGCTATATTGTTCTTTTGTAGACAACTCATGAGTGTAAGTCTTTCGGAAGGGAATTTAGTACATACGAGTATCAGATGCTTGGCATCCTGGACTGTGCCACTGGAGCAAGAACACTGTTCAGTAGGTGACAAATTGAAGCGTTTCAATTCAAGCGTTCTCCTTTGATTTATGATATAAGAACTATATTATAATGTTTTGCAAATATTTTTGTGATGTATTTTTAAGAGTAATTATTATATTCCATTATAAATTATTTTTTTACTATATGAGCATTTTCTTACAATGCCAATCGTTTTCTTGTTACTTTCTTAAAATTAATACTTTCAACCATTTTTTAAAGCATAATTTAACAGAAAGCACACAATAAAAATCAAACTGTCATTCTTCAAAACCAAGTTTATGTATCGCGTTCGATAATTATTTTTCATGTCGTCTTGATCGTTATGATCCTTAAATTTCTTTACAAAATTTGACAAAATATAATATTTTCGAAGATTTGAACGACTGTAATTAATTATATAACAAAAAATATTTTTAAAAAATATATATATTTAAATGCTTGTTTTATTACCACAAAAACTTAAAATTTATGTTTAGTTTACATTACAATTCTCTTAGGTAGCTTAGATTAGTTCTCCCTAGCCTTTTTATCACCATGAACCGGTTAAAGTTTGATAATTTTACCGCTGGTGGCTTAAGGAGAGGGACGTTGATTGTTAAAATTTTAGAATGTTTTGATTCAATAATTTTAACTTAATTGCATTTAGATATGCTTAGAATAAAATACAGTTACGCCCAAAATGTATATAAAGTGATTTAACATGGAATATAGAAAGTGATTTCCAGGAAAATTTGCACAAACCCGAGATAAATACAACACAGTAAATAAAATGAAAATAATTTAATGCTCTTTGGCCGGACCGGTACCATTTGTCTTGTACAGATAGATACAGACTGAAACGATCCTCAACTCTACATTATGACCATGAAGTAAGAAAAGAAATTAAACTTCAGCACAATGATATAGATATCATTGAAGAAACTCTTTTGTCCATCTGTACCTCTTCAGAAGCAAAAATCAATTTAAATCTCTTATAGCCTTGTAACAAAAAGGAGTCTGCTGCACTGCTCAAGCAGAAAGTCATCCACACCACCACGGAGCTTTTGAATTTGTCCAAAAACCAAATAATTCCTTATATCAGTGGTTCTCAAACTTTCAAAACTTGCGACCCAATATTCAATCATAATTTTCATCGAGGCCCCCTCCATACAATAAAAATATATTGAATTCAATAATACGATATTTTTATGCTAAAGCTACAATAGAATTTAAATCTCTTAAGTTCCACTCGCGCATATAAACGTCTCTCTCAGCTAAAACGTTATTCCGTTATTCCGGACGTATATATACGTCTGTCAAAAGTACGATCTTTTCTGTGCACTGCTATCCATAAAATTATTCCGAGGGCTTTGGAATGTAATAAAAGGACAATGTTTGCTAAAGATGTACTTATTTCAGAGGATTTGCTTATATATTCTTTTTCTTCCCCCTCCCTAATACATCACATAAGCATCCCTACGTGAAAAACGGTGGCATTGGGGAGCGAATCGCATAACTTTTAATCGGTTGTTAAGGGATTAATTATAAACCGCACAAATTATCAAGATAAGTATTAATTTTTGTATATAGTTTTATATATAGTTTTATATATGACACAACTATGAGATCACCGGTAATTATTATACTTGTTCTTAACTTAGTATTGTTAAATTATTTATGAAATACATTGTGTGCAGTACTGATACTTTTATAAGTGTATTGTATCAGTGTAAATGTGAATTCTATTTTTTATTACGTCAGAATGTATTTTTTGTTTGTTTACTTTCAATAAGTTAGTATTTTTTTTTAAGTAAGCTTTTGTTTTCGACTTTTCAATATGCTCGCACCCCTCCTCGTAAAGTTATCACGCCCCCCAAAGGGGGGTGCCCTACGATTTGAGAAACACTACACTATATGTATGAATCTTCTGACTCTGATCTAGATAAAGGTAATGTTAGGATCTATCTTATTCACCCAAATGGTGAATCTGAATTCTATAGAATTCCCACGGGTAAAATGTCCTTAAACTTTACGTGAGAGCTAATGGCAATTAAAGGAGCTTTGGATAAAAATCACAGCAGGGCAATGGGAGTTCCAATGGCATTTTACTATTCTCAGACTCTAGATCTGCGCTGCTGGTGATCCTGAGGGCAACGATCAACTGACACAGGATATATAATTGCCCTTGTAAACACAGTAGTAGCAGTCCGAAGAACTGACTTTTTACAATGCATACCACCCCACGTAGACATTTTCTGCCATTAGCAGGCTGACAAACTTGCCAAGGAGGCCCAAAATTCCCCTTAACTTTCCAATATCCTTACCCTTACCGATGCTGATGCAATATCTAGATGGAAACTCACCTCCTATCCAGTTAAGATGCACACACACACTTCATTCTAGATCTTAAGTCAGTGCTTCTCAAACTTTCAATGTCTGCGACCCACAATTTTCAATCATAACTTCCATGGCGCCTCCCTCCATTCAATAATAATGTATTGAATTCTATATTACTTTGACGCTAAAGCTACAATACGACTTTAATTAGGAACTGTACAAATTATTAAGATAAGTATTAAATTGTCCATATGATAGCTCATGGGGTCACTGGTAATTATTAAACTTGCTCTTAATTTAGTATTGATGAATTAATGATCAAATACATTGTGCACAGCACTCTGACACATTTATAAGTATATTACATCATTGTAAATGTGTATTTTTTTCTTATCTTAGAATGTATTCTGTTTTGATTCTTTTCGGAAAATTAATAATTTTTTAAATCTTTTATTTTTGACTTTTTAATATGCTCGCATCTACCCGCCCCCCGGTAGGATTATCACGGCCCCTAGGAGTGTGCGCCCCACAGTTTTAGAAACGCTGTCTTAAGTGTGTAACTGCGTAATTTGAACCATCATAGCCAGACTACGTTCAAGAACTTTAAAGGGATGAAAATATCCCCTGATGGCCAAAGAAGTTACAATACTTGTTCTCATTACTCTGTCCTGACATTCAACTTTCTAGTAATAATATTTTTAATTGTCCTTCTACATTATTTAAACTTCCTAATATAGACTTAAACCCCACGGACCATCAACTGCATTATTCGCCAAAGGTTGTCGACATAGCAAGGGCCGTTTTGGAAGCCTTCGGTGCCATTTGATTTTTCAGCAGTGCATGGATTAGACAACAACACTAACCATAACACACATACCACCTATTTATTTCTATAATATTCTGTAAATTGCTAACTATATGTATGCTTCAGCGTAATTGACTTATTTGCGAATTCTTGTTGTCTTTTTTTTAAACAATTCACCTGAGTTGTATGATAGTGTTAATGCAATCTAGAAGTTCGGTTCGAAAGTGTATGTCCAAGTTTCAAAATTACTTAGCCAATAGACCTCGTATTGTTTGCTTTATAGTGCAACGTTACTAAGCACTCAAAAATGTAATTTTAACCTCTTCAGACTGAGGTATTTTTAAATGAGAAAAAAAATTGGGGTTTGATTTTTTTCAATAGTATAGTCAGGAGTATACAAATACTAAGAAAAACTAAATTTTTATAAATAGTTTTGTTATACGTTGAGAGGCACACACATACATGTACACCTCAGCCTGCAACAATAAAAAAAATAATTTTTTCCAATTAAATTTATTTTAATAATTTTTTTTTAAAAAATGGAAGAAATGCATAATGATTAAGTTTTCCAACAAAATTTCTCAAAGCAATTATTTCTTTATAAGCAAAGGTAGAGAGAAAAAAGTAATTACATTTAGCACAAAAACATGAATTCTAGATTTATTACCTTCATATATCTACATTTTGATTGAAATTGGTATGTCGGTTGACGGATGATTTTGTGAAGAGGTACCTAGACTGCGTCAGCAGTCTTCAACCCTCTATCTGGTTATTCAATGTTCATGGTGTTGCAGCTTTGGTTGGGAGAGGAGGGCGTGACTTCAGGAGTGGAGAACCAATGAGAGTGGTGCTGTGGAGGTGGGCTTTGATTGGAGGTTGGAAGTGAGCTTTAAACTGCACTAGCTTTGACTTCGAAGAATTATTCTAATTTTAGTTTATTATTTTAAAAAACAACTATTATAAAGAGAAAATAATTAGGAGGGAATTTAAAGGTTAAAATAATACGAGATTAAACTTTATCCATGAGAGCTTCTGCTAGTAGGCAGGTTTTTTCTTCGCCCGAACTTGCATTTTAAATTTAGAAAAATCGGAATTTTGGGATTTTTTTTACTATGTTTGAAATGAAAAAAATTTCCCCGAACTTGTATTAAGTCAGAGGTATCATTTTCTTGGCAAAGGAATCCACGGGGAATTTTTTTTTCTATTACTTTTTTTTTCATTATTAGTGGGGGTTTGACTGGGGTTTCTCCACTAAATTTTTAAAAGAAATTCCTTTTTAATCCATTTACTCAAATTTTCTTTTCTTTGGGTCAATAAAAGGGGCACCTTTTTTTGGTTGGGGGAATTTTTGGGAATTTTTTTTTTTGGGAATGACCGTAGCCCCCGGGTTTAAAAAGGGGTTTTCCTGTTTTTTCTTTGAGGCAGTTTTCGTAGCGTCGCCTTACCGCATTTTAAACATCTGGGGATGTGGCGTTCGCGGCTATGAAAAGTTATTACAGTTGAAACTTTGGGGTTTTTTCCTCTTACGAGGTAACCATCAACTTTCACTTGTGAACCTAATTTTGTTAAACAAAATTTTGCTTTTTTGGCGTTTCTCGGGAAAGTATTAGAAAATATGGGGGGGTTTTTTTCTTTTCGAGATAAGCTGCGTACGCTTTCAATTACAAAACCTTTTCTACTAAATCGTTTGTGATATCTTCGATTTTAGAAACTCGGGGTTTTTTTACAGCTTTTATCGGTTTGTCAGGTTTACGGTTAATTTAAAAATTAATTCTTTATCCGCTTTCAAGAAATGGATAAAAAGTTCGATATTCTTCAAAATCATTGTGAAAATTTTAATTACATCACCGGCAGTTTATTGCGAATTTTTGGGAATTTTTTGAAAATTAATTTAAATTTGATCCGGGGAAAATTTTTTTTGATTTTAAGCATGACAGGTGGGGGAAATTTATCGAGGGGGGTAACTACATGAAGTTACATTATTGTTAGTCGGGATGGATGTTTGAATCCTGTTCTAATCCGAAATTATTTTCGTTTTGGGGATCCCCGGTTAATGACTGGGGAAAAGGGCCTGGCTCTTTTTGGGAAAAAAAACTCTTCCGTGGGTTCCGCTTTTTTTTTTTGCGCTTTTACATAACTTTTTTTTTTTTCACACTGGTTTTTTTAAAGAAATGGGATTTAAATTAATTTCTTTAACTACCAAGGTATGGGGAAATTTTTTTTCTCTTCAATGGGGTTTCATGGGGGGGGGTTTTAAGCTCACTTACCATTTCCTCCTTTTTCATTTGCCTGGCGTGCTCATCCCGGGAGATTTCGGAAGGAATTCCTGGAGTGGTGAACTTTCTAGGCTTTTTATCGGGAAATGACTTTTGAAGGGGGTGAATACCAGTGACTGATCCTCCCGGCAGCAATTTTTGCGTCTGTCGGCGAAAAGTCCAAAATTCCGCTATAATCACCGATCGTTCAAACGCGGAGCTAATCAATCGTGGTTTTATAGGTATGTCGGTTGAGGGAAATGTCCTATTTTATCATATCGAACATCGGAAAAATTGGTGTGGTCTAGCTTTTACTTCACAGTTGTTCAATACAATAACTGGTGCTAAGCCTCTGTAATATCGATTATGTTCTCTTCATTTGGCCTTCATTTGTCTGACAATCTTAAGTAGACTTATATTGCTAGTACCTTGAAAAAAATTATCTATGGCTTTGTTTTTCACTGGTTTTATTTTGGGGGAAACATGATATAATATAGTTAACTTCATGTTAAAATAATCACCAGCAATTTAAAATTTTTGTAATAAGGCGCGAAGTCTATATCTTCCTTAAAAAGTATTATGTTGGAAAATTAATTTATTTCAGAAGTGCCTTTTTTCCCTCCCTTTCAAAGGTCAGAACAAATTTTTACATGTGCAATTTTTGAATTACCACCAAGAAACATGATAACATTTTACATATATGAATTTATCCAGTATGTTCTACGAAAGGTTTTTCACTCGTATGTGTATGCTGTTAAAACAACAACACGTTTGTTGTAAATATGTATGAGGAAGTAAATTGGTCGCACTGTATAACCTTTGGTATAACTTTGTAAAGAATGAGAGTAAAGCGGAATTACATATAATGCTGTGATTTGAAAATCTATTGTTTAAGTTACGTTAAAAGAGTCACGGTAGTCAAATTGGTGTCACGACTAATGCGTTTTGATTTTGGCCGATACGAAAAAACATCCCCTATGGGGCTCGCATTTTGGGGTTGGAAAAATCATTATCATCACTTCAGCACATGATTTAATATCGTGACGTTTGTTTCCAATAGCCTTCATGTTATTTCTTAAGCTGTTCAGTGAATATTTGTTAACATCTCCCAAAAAGCCAACACGAACGCTATTGGCGGTGGACCACCTACTACTGAACCACGGTCAAGTGACGAGGAAGACATCTGAGCTAACATCTTATTACTAAACTTCCAAACCTCACCAATATGAGGACTTTGTGACATAACAGATTTAACATGCATTAGATCCTCTACCCGATGGGTCTTGAGTGACACTGGGGTTCGAACTCCTGACACTTTGGCAACTAATCTGTGACCATGAGTACTAGAACACCGCGGCTACCAAAAACTTTGAAAAAATCTATGATCGTGCAGAACGGAAACAACCAAGCAACGCCGAGGTAGATCTGTAATCGATGAATGCAGGACAGAATGACAGGCCGACGGTACCGATTGAACGAGCTTCATTACAACATTACATCTTATGACACGCATATATGCGCATAGGAACGACTGATCACTTCGCTTTTATTGTTTTATACAAAAAAAATGTTCCAAAACGTAAAACAAGTAAATTCGATATAATTTGCCGCAAAGTAGAATTTCCTCAATGTGTCCATTTCTGCGAATACATTTGTCTCAGAACCGCATATATTTGAGTCTACAATAATGCATTGAACTATACACACATACATACACAAATAGATAATAAAGTAATATAGTTCATCTCTTTACAGTTGAATAACTCATCTACCACAGTAACTCCACGATGACCGAGGTAGATACCGACGAAAGGGGTTGTTTGATGATTTCCTATATGCATCTACATATTGATTCTGCATTAAGTAAGTAAGTTGAACTTCACAGGAGACTGGATCGATGACTCGATCCTCCGCTCCCTATCTTGAAATTACGATATTGCTGGTGTTGTTAGCTTGGCTTGTTGGAGGAGGAGTGGCTTCATTAAGGCAAGGATCAAAAGGTTTCGGCTATTGGTATTGGTTGGTTTCTGTATTATATTTTGCGTTGGAATTAAATATATACCCTAGTACACATTTCAGTTGTATGTCTAAGGTTCTCTAGATTGTTGTCACATCTGCCTCCAGAACTAGCTGCGGTTGCTTTCTAACTGAAAATGTGTGACCAGATGTGGAACGTAATATTCGAAACATCTTCACACACCAAATTGCTTTGCTACTTTGGCAACCATTTCTTGGCTACATACCATTGCTCTCAATCTATCACTTCTGGAACACATGTGGTTGATAACTGAAGAACGACTGACCAGGTATTCAACACCTGCTGCTACACAAAATCAACTTTGGAAATATGTAGAGGTAACATGGACTGCTATATCCCAACAAGACGTTCAAAGTCACTATCATTAGTTATCGGGATGCATTATTGGCAGCCTTGAGAACAACACTCATTACTGATTTCAATGATTTGCTCACTTCTCAGAAAGTTGTATTTTCATTCATTTCACCTTTGCGTTATGCGTTATCTCTCTAATAAATTTGAGACTTTGACTTCTATTGTCCATCGTGATTATGCATTTAGAATAGCCAGCAGTATAGTATTATATTGCAGTGACAAACCTTTTATTATTTATTTAGAATAAACACTAGGGTTCAAAGGGGGTACCGGGTCTGTCCCTACATAGCCCTTGATTTTTTTTCGATTGATTCTAATCCTATGTATATAGTACGTAAAATGTAATTAAGTAATTGTTATTAATAATTAATTTTATAATTAATGCTAATTATTTATTCAGTAATTAATTTTGTACTATTTTTTGTTCCCGAAAATTGATTAAACCAAAAGAATATGTTGGACATAGTAATTGAAGCATGATACGAGAATGGCGGACTTTCAACCGTGGACCCCCTTTGAAAAATTGCGCTAATGCTGGGGGGAATAATTTTTTGTGACATTTGAGAAAAATTGCCTTGGAGTACAAATGTAAGAATAATTATAATCCCTGGAAATTTTTATATATGAAATTAATTTTGCCAATCATCAGTTATCGAACTCTTTCTTTAAACTTCAAAATATAATTTGTTAGTGAAAAGTGTAACCATAAAAAAATTAAGAAATATTCATATATATCTTTGTTTGGGAAGCCTGTTTTGATACGTGGAACCTTCTTTTACGTTTGTGTGTGATTATTGTAATATGCAATATTTATTGTTTGATGTATTGCACAGAAGTATGAAAAAAATTTATTTTTAGCCTCACAAGACTTTTTTGTGACAATACCAGGATCGTTCCGTGGTTCGAAATCGTCTTCAGTGGCGTTGTGATGGTCCGTTCATAAAGATACTTAAGAGCCAGTTTCGCGCAAGACAATCAGTGACTAACATGTCTCACTCAATTCGTCGTCGCTTATTTCCCCCAATTGATCACCGAGCTCTTGTAAAAATTTATTGAACTTCTCTTCAGTGATAACACATTAACGATTCGATACAACGGCAAAACACATCCAGTAAGTATGCACACCTTTGTTCGTATCATGCGATTGAAGATAACATTATTTTGAGGCAATGATTGGCCACATGTTACACGTAATACTCATCACATATGAAAGACCTATTTGAGCAGAAACCTCTAAACAATGACGTCTTTGTTTTTTGAAGTGATAACTTCTTTAGGCGTGTTTTGCTGGAAAGTGAACTTGAATGATGCGTTTTAAAAAGCCCAGCATTGTTACGCTCGGCTTTGTAACGCTCGTAACAATGGTAACAATACTATTGAATGGTAATAATACTACTCGTAACAATACTACTGAATCATTTGGGTTTAATGAATCATGTAGCGGAGAAATTTATGCAGCGAAAATGTAGAGCAGAAAATGGGCAAATAATTCTAATGGTTACAACTTGTATTTCACCAAATCAAACTGTAGAGGAGTTATCGAATTCCTTTACAAAAATTTGGTTCCCTACATTCAAGACGGATCAACTTTTCTGAACAAATTGCCTGTTATTTTAAGTGGGACTTTGATGTAGATTTTTCAAAACAAATCAAAGCCTTTAGTAGATTGATTTTTTTAAAATAAAAATTCAATTTAACTATGCTAAATGATCCAAATGAAAGCACGATAAAGTACGGAACGACGCTTTTTTGTTTTTTTAGATATTTAAATAATTTTGAATCTTAAGTACTTATAACCTATTTCAGCTACCATAAACCTATTGTTTCCTTCTTAGAATATAATTAATTCACAAATATGATTCTATATTTCGCACAAAAATAATACTTTATGAGTACAGTCATATGAATAAATAACTTTATAGGACAATACTAATATCCCCTTGTTTGTTATTCACCTAACTAATACCTGAAATAACATAACAAAATTTTGAAGTTATCTCTTCTATCGTGTGGTCATAAGCACACGCACTCTTTTTTTCATTTCAGTGCATTAAAGCTATTAAATGACCATTTCTTAAAAAGAAGTTAATTAAAAATACTAAATTGGATTCACATCCATTTCTATGAATGTTAATAACACGGGTTGATACGAGTCAAACATGTAAAATGTTACTTTTATTTCCTTGGTAATTTTAAAAAAAATCTACGACTGCCCTAAATTTACATACAAAAGGAACGTATATTTTGTATGAATGCATAATCTGAATAATCAGTATGAAAACCTGTGAAAAATATCAAAAGACTTATTTTAGAAAAGCACAGAATTAACCCATGCATGACGGAAAAAGGACAAATAACAAAATAATATTAATAATATAAAAATAACCTTTTCCTTAATGTGTATTTCTAAAAACACGAGTGCATTTGACTGAATCGCTACCCTTTGGAGGTTTAATTATTTTAAATGTGTTTTTTTTATTAAAGTAAAATTTATATAAAAAGAAGCACACACATAACCCTTACAGTAGTTTTTTTCTTTTGCACCACTAATAAACTATAGAAAATTTCACATATATTTATCTCTAAAGATTTCTCCTAGCTGCAACCGATAAAAGCTGTAATAAAAGGTCTCCCGAGTTTCTCTAAAATCGAAGATATCACAAACGATTTAGTAGAAGAAGGTTTTGTAATTGAAAGCTGTACGCAGCTTATCTCGAAAAGAACAAAAAAAAACCCTTCCCCATTTTCTAATACTTCTCCCGAGAAACGCCAATAATAGCAAAATATTTGATTTAACAAAATTAGGTTACTTACAAGTGAAAGTTGATGGTTACCCGTGAAGGAGTAACCCAATGTTTCAACTGTAATAACTTTTTTCATACTGCCGCGAACTGCCACATGCAACCCAGATGTTTAAAATGCGGTAAAGCGCACGCTACGAGAAACTGCCAAATCAAAGAAAGACAGGAAAACCCCTTTTGTATTAACTGCGAGGGCTACGGTCATTCGGCATGTTATACAAAATGTCCCAAATTCCCACAACCAAAGAAAGGTGCCCCTTCTGTGATCCAATGAAAAGAAAAATTTCGCCAGTAAATGGATTAAAGAAGTAATTTCTTTCGCTAACATTGTTAGTGGAGAAATCCCCAGTCAAACCCTACTAATAATGAAAATAAAAATGATGACAGAAAAGAAGATTCCCCGTGGATTCCTTAGCCAAGAAAATGATACCTCTGACTTAATACAAGTTCTGGAACTTTTAATGTCATTTCAAACCTAGTAAAGAAAAATCCTAAAATTCTCGATCTTCTCTAAATTTAAAAAAAGCAAATTCGGACGAAGAAAAACCTGCCTACTAGCAGAAGCTCTCATGGATTAAGTTTAATCTCATATTATTTTAACCTTTAAATTCCCTCCTAATTATTTTCTCTTTATAATAGTTGTCTTTAAAATAATAAACTAGAATTAGAATAATTCGAAGTCAAAGCTAGTGCAGTTTAAAAGCTCACTTCCAACCTCCAATCAAACCCACCTCCACAGCACCACTCTCATTGGTTCTCCACTCCTGAAGTCACGCCCTCCTCTCCCAACCAAAGCTGCAACACCATGAACATCGAATAACCAGATAGAGGGTTGAAGACTGCTGACACAGTCTAGGTACCTCTTCACAAAATCATCCGTCAATCATCCGCCTCCTAGCTGCAGCTTATTACTACAATGTATTACGGCATTTAAGAAGCAGCGCTTTACAACTATTGCTTCTTGAGAATAATCAATAGGTGAAATTCGTTACGTCATAGCTCCATGATAATTGCATTCATGTGTTTCCAGCATCTCATTTCAAAATCTGTCGAGTTTCAAACATCCTCTCGTCAGAGGCAGATTAAGCGGGTGTTGAACCTGGCGACCGCCAGGGGCCCTAAGGATTGAAGTATTCCATTTATAAACTCTGCATGGAACAAAAAGATCTTGAACCGATATTGAAACTCGTATTTGAGTCGTGTTGCAGCCATAGACATCATCTTTTTGTACATCTGTATTTTTGTGCAATCTGTACAAATTTTTCGCATGTGTTTTTCTTTTTCTTTTTGACCAAATTTTATTTCGAACAAATGAATACTATTCAAGTCACAAGTCAAACATTTTCGTTTTTACTCCACAGCCGGACTTTATTACTCTCGGGTACATTTTACACAGATGGAAAAAGAAAATCCCAACACCAAGAAAAAAATATTGTCAACTAATGAAACTTCGGTAATACATTTGTATAGGTAACAATATATAGGTATTAATTAAATATTCATTAAATTTGTTTTGGTATTAATTAAAGTCTCAAGATCACAGGTTAATGTAAACGCGAGAGTAGAGCCATTCAAATGGGAAAGGATGATAATTTAAAAACCAGTGTAACCACGCAACAATTTTATGCAAGCATGTCATGTGTCGTACAGATACCGGATATCAGTTTGTGGGATGGAATTGCATGCCTGTTGCTCTTGGTCGGTCGATATATATGGTTGTTTAATTCTGGTTGTGGATGAAGCTATCATTGTCATCCAATGATGTCCCATTCGTGCCCGAATGAAGAAAGATCTGGTGGTCTAGCAGGCCAAAGTAACAAATTGACACCCTATAGAACATGTTGGTTTACAACAGGTATAAGGGAGCACGCGTTATCCAACTGTAAAACACCCCTTTAATGATGTTTATGAGTCGCATGCAACAGTTTGAATCGCCAGACTGAGGTACAAGTTTGCTGTCAGGATATGGGAATTAACCTATAGAGTGATCTTACAATCAAAGAAAATAGCTAGCACCAGACCATAACTGTAGGTGCATGACCAATGTAACTAAGTAGCAGAAAGATTGTTTGCAAGCGCTAACCTGGCCTTCTAATCAAAATGCAGCTATCACTGCAGTGATGTAACGAACATCCCTGAACCCCTGCATCGCGGGGGTGGTCCAATGATTCTAGGGACCCAAAGCCTGACTGACATCAATTATGACTTAGGGCCCAAAATCTGATTTTGCAAGGGGCCCCTAATATTCTTCGTTACGCCACTGCATCACTGGCACCAAGACAGAAACAGCTTTGATCGGAGAACACAACACATTGCCACTCCATTCTTATATGATCTAGTGTGACAACACTGAAATCACAGGTGTCAATGATTTACAGTTAATGGGCGCTACAGGGCGTCTGACCGGAAGCTATTTCTCAAACTATTGATTTGTCACAGTTCCCTGTGTCACTTGATGCCGGAAAAAAATATAATTTTTGCTGTAGATGCACTAAGTTCCCCCAAACATGTGGTGAATTCTGCGGTCTTCTACGTCAGTAGGGGCCCCGTGCATGATTGAACCATTGTTTTCTTGAGGTAGTGCCTTCCCAGGACCCCTGCGGCCAAAAATCATGCACAGTGGATACATTCCTTCCAAGTCTTTCTGTAATATCATGGAAAGAAAATCCACCTTCTTTTATCTCTATTATACTATGTTCAAAAGGGAGTTGTTGATAATGACTTAACATCAACTCTCTCTCTCTCTCACTAAGTCAAATCTCAACGATAAATAACACACACGAACTTTATAACGCGTATTTAAAGTACACTTGATTCAAATCTTCCACGTGGTGCAACTAGCTCCATACTTAAGCGCCTAGTGAGAAATTTGAACATTGGCGTAGCTAGTTCTATGTGGGCCCTGTATCAAAATTCTTTCGGGGCCCTTTATTAGATATAAGTGCCTTGTTAGTAGACTATAGTTACACATGTTGGGGGCCCGTATCATTAATATGGTGGTAGCTACGCCCCTGAATTTGAATCAAAGTCATCTTTCAGATGTATTAACACACCTACCAAATTCCGTCTACATAGCATAAATTCTTCTTTGTAATGAAATATTTTATTTCCCTCAGTGTATTTTACTAACGAAATTAAATGAAACAAACTGAAGTTACACGATAAAAGATATTTCTAGTTCAAAGCAAAGTATTTCAAGTTATTTGAATTTATACCTTAATAGCAAGATAAAGATTAATAAAAGTGGTCTTGGCTGAAATTCATGATACGAATGAGGAAAAAAACCCACAATATTGGAGATTGCTTAACTTTTGAAACAGATGGAAAAATATGTAACTTACTTAATGATCCCGTGATTGGGAACACCATACTCCAGGGAATAAATACTACTAGCAAATCATTGGAATAAGTTGAGTGTGTGTGTGAATAGTTAAAAGGATCTCTCTTGTTTACTAAAACTTCTAGAAAATTGTATTCAAAATTTCAGAAATGAATTTCGAAAAATGGAACAAGAAGCAACTGATTCATCAGGGCTCTCGTTTGAAGAGGAAGCTGGACAAGCTCGCAGGCAGTAAAAGAAAAAATTATTTTTGTTGAAAGTAAAGAAGTCGGTTATGAAATTTTGAAAGGGAAAATTTCATAGAGAATTCATTTTATGTCATATGCGATAGGACAAGAGCAGAAATATCCCGAAGAGCTGGGATTTATCAAACTGTTATGGAACATTTTATTATATTTTTGACGAGAGATTATAACCTGAAATTAAAAAGAAAGCTACACAAAAATTAAAGGAAACTTAAAAAGACTATATTGAATCTTTTAATTATGACGATATGAATTGTGGAACAAGAAATGAAAAGAAAACAAAAGTACAATGAAAACCCCCTCAAGAAATTTATCAAGTTGCAAGAGAGATCCCAATGTGTGAATACTTTTAAAAGAGAGTATTTTTAACAATACCGATATCAAATGCATCAGGTGAAAGATCTTTTTCAGTTTTAAAACGTGTTAAAAATAATTTAAGAAGTATTACGGGAGTAAAGACAAATTAAATAGCATGGCCATATTATATACAGAACAAAATATTTTGGACAAAATAAATATGGTAAAAATAATTGATGATTTTCAAAAGAGAAATCAAGCTGTATAGCAAAACTGTATAAGCTCTTCAGTAAGGTTTTTAATTTTTTTATATACAGTTAATATTTTTCTTTAGCCATTGAGTTTTATTATTAGCCATACATTTTATTTTGAGAATTTAAAGTGTAAGTGTAAAGTTCACTATTTTAGGTTCTCGACTCTTAAGTCCATGGGCCTCAAACATTTTACCGCCAGAGGCCTCCAACTGATACTGACCGGTAAAAGGAACCCTTAAGACCAGACGTGTAATGCTCAATTTTGTTGGAGGCACTTAAGTCTATAATCTATAAACTAGATGGGTTACTGTTAAATTTTTGGCCTATTTTCGAAAACCGCCAAGTGTATCGTTTGACTTCACTGAACCCACAAACATCATTCTCGTAATAGCTCTCATGCCTTGAGGTTGATTTATTATCAAGCGGTTACTATTATTACGATATTGAATATTTTTGTTACTAGTTTTATTTTGTATTAATCTTCCATTTTTTATTGAATTGTTTTATTTTACTATTGTGTTAATTTCTTAGCATTATTCTCAACAAAGCATATCGTGAAAATACAATTTATTGCACTTTTTTAATGTAATTATTTTGAAAGTAGCCAATGATTTATAAACAGTCAAATATAGCAACCCAAAAACAGAGAAGTTTGAATTCCAACACCGTTAATAATAGGAATGCCTCCAACGAAATCGGGCATTACTCACGTCCGGCCTTATTTGTTCCTTTTATCTATCAGACTTCTGTCTCTCGTTGGTGTGATGGAAAAGTTGCGAGAGGGGGTGAGGAGGAGATTAGGAGAGACCATGGTTAAAAATTATGAGGTCAGCCACCAATAGCTTTCGAGCAGTTTTATAGTGCGAATGGCCAAAGTTGATCTGGGTGGCTTACCCCGGGCCAATTGTGGTGCAAGCATGAACTACACGTTTTCGATTGGCGATAGATCGGGAGAACCAGCAGGGCTATGAAGCAATTTAATCTTGGGTAAAAAAGAACTCTTAAACATTGCATGCCACGTGTGGTCGTGCATTATCCTGTCATATACCTTGTTCAAATATTCAATCTTTAATAAAATACTTTTTATTCATCCGCTCAAGTTGAAATACATTTTTTTAAAGTTGTAGTAGTAGATGACACTTGATGATAATGCACTTTTGCAAATATTAATTCATTAATTTAATTTAATTAATTAATTTTAGTTTAAGAGATATATTTCAATCGATATTATTCCTCTAGATGGCAGCACTATTGGATAAAACAGCTTTTGTTAAAATTTGTAATGTGAAGAGAGAGATTTAACTTAACTTGAATAATCATATGCTAGTTAGACTTCAGCGTTCCTTTTTACATTGGTTTTAAGATAAATTCTTACCTACTATATTCAACTTTTATTAAAAAAAATGTAATGAAATATTTAATGTGATTTAAAAATTTTTAATGTTAATTTAAGAAGTGTTTTGCCACTTAATATTGCGATTCTGTCATGTGTTTATACATATTTATATTAATTGTAATTATTTAATAAAAATTAAATAAAATAAAATTTTTCTTTGTTGACCTAAGTAGAAATCGACTTAAAAATATTTTTTTATATTACTTGTTTTCAATGTGTTATTTCCCAATCATTTTAAATTAATTTTCTTAAATGCTTTTCAGGCTCCACTTATTTTACGATGTTTCTGCTATTTACATTTATTCCTTTTAAAAATATAAAAACCCTTAAAATGGTAAGAAAAAACATTACAAATTGTTTTGCGTGCATTAAACACACACTTTATTTTACTTACAATTTATGATAAACTAATGAGCTGCAATTTAAGCAACCGTAACTATGTCAGTCTCAGCTGGGTTTTTTAAAAAGACATTTAATCCCTTATGTGTAATTTTCATTTCATTTTGTACCTAACTCATGCCATTGATATTACCACTCAAAAATTGTTGTGCCCCCCCCCGGGGTTTGTTTTTTTTTTTTTTTCAAATTTATCGATTAGAACTGCTGATACACGGTCAATCCGTAGAGGTTGAAAGTCATCCCCGTGGCGTGGTGTAGCAGTTTAAACTGGGAAATTCAAGGTCTGGCATCCTCGTCTCTTGACCAAGGTTTAAAATTTCGAGGTCCGTCACCAACAACCCTTGTGTTGTTTAAGAAAGCGACTTTAATAAATTTACACTCACTATTTTTTCAATCTACAACTAAACGAACAAGTCTGGTGGATGATTGATAAACAACTGCCTGGATATGCAAAACCTGCTGCTACAACAGATTCGACTTTGGCAACGTGTGGAAACAGCACTGGCTGCCTGCAGCACTGAAGTCATTTTCATTCAATTTCTTTCTATAAAATTCACAATAGAAGTTGTTATTGAAGAAAGTAACCACCAAAAGGTTAAGAATTATTCATACGAGGGGTGATTGATAAGTAAAGCCTCCAATAGTACAAAACGAGTTTCCGACAAGGTAAAATAATAACAGAGGTATCAGAATGAAGTAAATGCATTATTCTTACATATTGTAAACTCATTTCTCAACATAGTCACCACTAACAGCTACGCATTTGTTCAATCGTTCTATCTATTTCTTCATTCCGTACATGTAGAAAGATTCTGGTTGGCTGTGTATCCATTTGCGTACGGCTACCTAAACTTCCGCATCCGTTGAAAAACGTTAACCTTTCAACGTTTCCTTCAATTTTGGGAACAACCAAAAGTCCCACGGTTTCAAATCTGGGCTGAAAGGAGGTTGTGGAACCACTGTGAATATCAGTTTTCCCATGACGTCCTGTATTTGTGCACTGCAATGCGGTCTTGCATTGTTGTGATGTAAAAGAAAGACGTTTCTATCCGGTCTGATTCTGCGGATGCGTTGCTTGAGGGATTGTAATATTGCACAGTACCTGTAGGAAATCACCGTCTATCATTTTAGTCAAAAATTCCGCGTTGAGCACACCACTAGTATCCCAAAAGATGGTGAGCATGACTTTTGTTGCTGACATTAAACTTTTGAATTTCTTGATACTTGGAGAACCAGGTTGACGACATTCCATGTTATCTAGGTCATAATGATGAATATAGGATGTCAAAGTTCAGACAGCCGTGCACAAATGGATACGCAGCAAACCAGAATCTTTCTTCATGGACGGAATGAAGAAATGGATAAAACGATTGAACAAATGAGAAGCTGTTAGTAGTGACTACGCTGAGAAATGAGTTTACAATATAGAAAGGTAATAAATTTCCTTTTTTTTTTAGTTATACAACTTTTGGGGCGTTAGAGAAATAGGATGAGGGTAAATTTTTACAATGCGTGAGCACCCCGTCACGGATGTGACGCAGAACCGTCACTAATGCGAAAATCCTTTGTCAAGAAATATACAGAGAATGGGACAAATCATTCCCGTCTTCGAAATTCTCAGAAAAACATTTCTCTTCACTTCCCTGAAGAAGGGAGCATCCGGGTTTGAACCGGGGACCTCTCGATCTGCAGTCGAATGCTCTACCACTGAGTTATACCCCCGCGTCAGCAAACCTTTGCTTTGCGTTCCGTAAGAGCGGATACGAAAATGCTTTGTCTAGAAATATGCAGAACGCGACAGATCATTCCCGCCTTCGACCCCCTCCCCATATTATTGGTCCTATTGTTCCTGAGCGGGGGTGTTTAAATTTAATTAAATCGTGATTATCTCAGGTTTGGCTGGTCCGATTGACTGAAGGTTAGTATCGTTCAACTCTGCTCGTGACCTCCTTTCGTCCTTGGCCCAGCTTGCCCTGCTAAAGATTTTTAGAAAGATTTTATAATTTTGTTACGCCAAAGAAGTATAACTTCTTACGTGCGTACATAAGTATACACACACTTTTTTTTCATTCTGAGGATACCTCTGTTATTATTTTACCTTGTTGGAAATTTATTTTATATTAGAAACCTTACTTATCAATCACCCCTCGTATATTTTTGTTTGACGTCTGATTTTGCTTCTTGGAGCTTTTCCCTGCGTTTTATTATTGTAAAGCGCAAATCTAAATCGGGCAATCAACGCCAATAGGTCACTCCCAACATCAAATCAAAACACTCCGTTCTTTTGTAGAATAAGTTCAAAATCATGGGACTGAAATTTTGTCGTAATCATCCTATTTTTCATGACCTCGCTTCGGATAAGATAAAAAATATATAGAAAATATATACTTTCAGAACTCAAAACGCCAATATAGGGTGAGACCTTTGACAGCATAAAGGACATCATTCATGATGTAGATCAATGGTTTTACCATAATCTCAAAGTTAAAAAAATAACCATCTTTGAAAGATAAAGAAAAGCTTGGAGAAATGCATATGTCTGGATCATGAATACGTAGAGAAGCCTTAATAATAACGAAAAAAATTAAGCTTGCATCATAATTATCCACATTTTTAAAGTTAAGGAAAAACAACATTCCGAAATCTGCAAAGTAAATATTCAACTAGTCTCAATAATAGAAACCTATCAAGATATCGAGGATATTGCTAAGCAGCATTTACGTTTTACTTACGAAAATCTTAATGAATTTATTAGTACAATTTTGCAATTGTAAGTGGTTATCCTAGTGTTTGTGTGAGTTTTTTTGTGGGAACTCCTTTTTCCTACCCTGTAATTACTTTACGGTTTGAAAATTACAATTAACTATTTAAAATATTGTACTACACAATTTCCTTTGCATAAAGTAAATTAACCTTTCACTACATTTAATATTTAAAATGAATAGATCAAGAGAAGGAATGCTAAGAAATGATAAATTTATCCTAGTTTGAATAATAGAAAAGATTTGAATTGAGGAAATATATTACATTTCATTACCTAAGTAAGAAAGTAAAATTGGCAGCGTATCAATTTTTTGAAAATTAATGCAAACAAAAAGAGTGGAAACAAATAAGTATAATCTGATACCATATTTACCTTCTCACACATGGCAAAAATAATTAGTACACGATATTTATAACGTGATACGCGAATACCACAAAAAGAAAAATATATTAAAGGTAAAAGCCTCTTTCCTGTTATTATTATTAGTATACCACTATGAATAATATTTTTTACTGTTCTATCTAGTTTATACTTATGTTTTATAACTTTTTTTGTATGTATATACATATATTGATAAAACATGTAGTATACTTCTCAAGTTAAAATTTCTTTCGTGGGATTTTATTTAATTTATGATGGTCTTGAACATTCCAAAGCATTGCGCGATAGTTAATACTTTAAGTTTATCCGCCTAACGGGGAGTACCATTTTAGCCATACCTTTAACACTTCAAAAACTGTCACGTTGGCACATTTCAAAATAAGAAGTAGCAATATTGCATCAACCATTGATTCTAACCAGCCACTGAATTAAATAATGATAACCATATGTTTATCAAAGCTTCCGGTAAGAAAACGTATAGAGAGTGCTCGCCATCAGAAGTTGATTGATTCTATCTTCATTCAGATCAATTCGATCATTTTTGAAAGATTACTTTAACATTGCCATTTTTTCGTATTTCAAAATTTCTATAATTTAGGCGACGACTATTTTAAACTATAGCTGTATTTTTACAGCATTTCACTGTTCTTTTTTTCTTCTCACGTTTTGTCTTCACGGATTACGACATGGAACTCCCCACTGACCAGGCCACGATTATGGACTATGCACAATCGGTATCATTGCCTTCTTCGAGATCCTCCATCCCACAAGTTCCTCACTGCTACTTTCTACAACTCTGCGATGCTGACATCCGAAAGTACACCATTATGCACACTGGAGTGACGCACACCTTAAACTCCCTCGCACCCTACATGGAAGAGGAAGATCTTGAGATGCAAGAACTGATCCAGAGACAGACATACCTTAAAGAACGACTTGACGCAGCGGTAAGTGAGTTTAGCACTCTACCTCGCTGTAATACTTCTGGCTGCTCGATACATGGAACCCCCTTTAACTCGCCAACCAAAGTTAATTCTTCAAAATTTCCTGAATTATCTAAAGTTATCTCCATTAAAAGGAAGGAAAGCGTAGGTGAATTCATCTCGCCTAATTCGAGACACACAAACTGTCAAAAAACCTTTACTTGGAATTCCGAAATTTAACCTAGAAACTCAAAATAAATTTGCAAGTCTTAAAGAAACTACATATATAGTAGGAACCTCTAACGCCACTGAAAACAATCCACAAATCACAAACGACGACACTAATAAACCCACGCCCAATAAACTCCCACCACCGGTCTTGGTGAAAATTGAAAAACATTTCATGGAACACTTAAAAGCTCCAACTGACGCCATCCCCACTCTCTGAAGTAAAAGTTCCGGAGAATACATTAAGCTATACGCAAACACTTTTGAAGAATTCAGATCATTAAACTACGTTTTGGAGCAACTTAAATACCAATACGTTGTAATAAAACCAAAAGATCAACGACCAATAAAAATTGTAATTAAAGTACTACCGAAGGACACCAACACTGACGACATTAAAAACAATCTTATAGAGCTCGGACTCACTATAGATAAAGTCACCCAACTCGTAGGAAGAATTACTAAACAGACACTTCCAGTTTTCTTAGTAACTTTGCCCAGGAATCTAGATAATTTAAAAAAATTTCCACAAATCACCTGCTACTTAACAATCCCAATTGAAGGCTACGATGGCAAAGGGGTAACTCAATGCTACTCGTGCAACAAATTCCTCCACACCGTGGAAAATTGCCACATCACACCGCGCTGCCTGAAGTGCTGAGAGGCACACCAGACACGCGACTGCTTTATCAAGAGTCGAAAAAACATATTGCATTAACTGCCATGTGTATGGACACATGGCCAATTACTCCAAATGCCCTTTCTTTCCTATAAACCTCGTAAAGATTCCAAAACTACAACCAACAATTATTCCACTGTAGTAGATAGTATCATTCGCCCAAACACCACTTATGCACAAGCCACCACAAACAAAAACATAGTTGCTCTAATAAAAACGCTCAACAAATAACTACACTAAAAAGAGGAAATCCTGCTACATCTCAGCAAAACCAGGCCAATCGAATCATTGTTAATCCCCCAATTATACAAAATTTTAATCTGGAGGATAATTCTCCACAGGCTATTATTTTGCAAGCCCTTCAGCACACGATACAAGCTTTAACTGTCTTAACTCAGCAAGTTGCTGCACTTTCTTTAAATAATCCCCCCACTCAGCCCAAAAAATCTAAAATGAAAAAAAAAAAGAATTATACGCCCTAATAGAGGCAATCCTTGATAACGACGATGATTAATCACAATTTGATTAGCCTGAAACTTTGCTTATGGAATGCGAATGGCATATTAAACAAAATAATGGAATTTAAAATTTTCATGGAGAAGTACTGTCCCGATTTAATTCTCATGCAGGAAACACATCTGAGACCCACACACAACATTAGCATACCTAACTACACCTGTTATCGAAACGACCGCATCACGGACGGAAATGTACGCGGCGGTACTTTAATTCTTATTAAACACAATATTCCTCATTTGAACTTACCCGCACCCGCCCTCCAGAACATCGAAGCTACTATAGTAGTTCTAATCCCACCTAACTTAAATCCCATCTCCATTATTTCAGTTTATGTTCCTCCTAGATCGGACGAGAGACTTTTTACTCTGGATTTCGAACACCTCCTTTAGACCAACAGCAATTGTGTAATCTTTGGCGATCTTAACGCTACACACAATGAGTGGAACTGCTCAATTAATTCCACTGGTTGAAAGCAATTAAAAACCTTCGCTGATCTGCTCGACTTAAATATTGCATATCCTGATACTCCCACTCGCGTTTCAGCTATAACTCCTCTAACACCCTCGATATTGCTATCATTAATAACTTTCATTTCCCCTTATACTATTGACTCCATTCCGGAGCTTTCCTGTGATCATAACCCGGTCTTTTTAAATTTTTCTCTCCATACCCCTATTCACAGTGATAATTCTAGAGCAGTTACCACCTGTTGGTCAACTCTTAGTAATAATCTTAATCGTTCTATCCGGCTGTCTAACTTCTCGGGCATCCAATACCCAAATGTGCTGGAATCTAAAATTTCTCTTTTCATACTTTATACTTTATTCACTTACTTCGCTCACTTTATAAAATGCAAAATAATTGCGTAGGATATCATTTATTATTTAATAAACCTTTCATAAATAAATCTATTTAATTTTCAAAAATAATTACACAGGAATTGAAAGAAAAAGTTTCTCGCGTGATTCGAACTTGGATCCACCCACACCGAAGGCAGACGATTTACCAATTCAGCCACTGAGCCGGTAGAGAAAATTGAAACTTAATTGTATAAAAGCTCAGCATGAAGTTCGAAGACTTTTTTCTCCGCATTGACTGGCCATTCGACGGAATTACATTAAGGGTTGAACACCCTAAAGGAGTACTACTATTACACCAGGTCTCGACACGAAATGAACAGAAAGCCAATCTATTTGCTCTAACACTTAAAAATAATTTCATAGGAAAAAAAGGCCTAGTAATAAAATTTACCCTATTGATGATAACATTACTAACACTTTAGAAGACTTTCTCTCCCACCCACCTCGTGGCCGCGGTAGCCGAGTGGTATAGGTATCGGACCGTGGCTTGCCTTGTCACGAGTTTGAGCCCAGTACCACTAAAGACCCGCCGTGTAGGGCAGCGATGCACGTTAAATCTTTCGACAGCTGAAACGTCCTCCTGTTGGTGTGGTAGTTAGGAGAGGGGGTGCCAGCTCAGGTGTCGTCCACGTCACTTGACCATGGTTCAAAATTACGTGGTCCTTTGCCAAAAGCCCTCGTGTAGCTAAACAGTGCGACGTTAATATTCAATCAATCAATCAATCAAACCCCCACCCACCTCCCCTTCCCATTGCTCCTACTAACCCAGACGAAATCAATGATTACGTCAAAAGGCTCCCCAATAACAAAATGCCAGTAAGCTTTAATATTGCCAGTAAAATGGTTAAAAATGTTCCACTTAAAACTATTCTCATACAAACATATTTAATTAATAAAATTTTAATTCTCAGACATTTTCCAAATAACTGGAAAACTGCAATAGTTTTTCCGATTAAAAAACCCAGCAAAAATAGTCATCATCCCGAGAGTTACAGACCAATTTCCCTTTTAAGCATTTTAAGTAAAATAACAGAACATCTAATTCTTAATAGATTATATACTTTTACTAATGATAACAACTTCATTAATCCAAATCAATATGGGTTCATCAGGCATCTTTCTACCTACCACCCGCTACTCAGACTTACTGAAAAAATCTCTTCAGGGTTTCAGAGAGGCAGGTCCACTGGGGCTGTTTTTCTAGACATTCAGAAGGCTTTTGGCAGGGTCTGGGTCAGGGGACTCATCTACAAACTTATCACTAATAATTTTCCACCTGCTTTAACTCATCTCATTAATTCTTATTTAGTTAACAGATCCTTCAAAGTAAGAGTGTGAATGATACTCTTTCTTCTTCTTTTAATATCAAAAGTGGTGTGCCCCAGGGTAGTATCCTTAGGTCCCGGCTATTCAACATATATATTAATGATATACCTACTCACCCTCAGATCAGTACTAATATTTACGCTGATGATACTGCTATCATGGCTACTTATAAAAATCACAACACTATCACCCGTGCACTCAACTCACACCTACAGCTCCTTGAAAACAAACTCCTTAAGTCTCGATTCCGAATACTTAACGCCGACGGGAGGCTGAGAATATGGCGTCAGGCTCATGAAGCCATGAATCTTGCATTCCAGGTCGGAACTGTACAAGAACATTTTGGCTCAATCATGGTCAGGGATGTTTTTTCATGAAACTTTTTGAGATCTTTGGTGCGTGTACCAACTTCCTTCAATGCAATTCGGTAGTAGAGTTACTGGGTGATCACACCTCCTTCCGCTTATGCTGTTCTGTTATCCGCACGGTAATGGAGTTTTCCTGCAAGACAACTGTACCTCTCATGAGTCCCGGTTGGCTACTGGTTGGTTGGAGAAGCATTTCTCAGACTTTTCTGTCATAAATTGGCCACCTAGAAGCCCAGACTTAAATCCTATTGAGTATCTTGGGATGTTTTGGAACAAAGCGTGAAAGTACGTCACATAGCACAAACAAACCTTACTGAATTATGGACAGCTTTAACCAATATTTGGCAAATCACATTACTGTGGAACGTTTGTAGAAACTTTCTGAATGTATGCTTCGTCGTGTGGCAGCTATTATCAAGACCAGAGGAGGCCCAATTCGTTACCAGGGAGGTATTTCTAATTCAGTGGCACTTCAGTGTATATAAGAGCAAAGTATTGTGTATGATGGCAAAGATTTAATTGTAAGTTAAGGCGTATTTGAAATAAGAGTTTTGTCAAATTATTAATAGCCCTGGCTCTGATCATCAATAGTGCTTACAACTCTTGGAAACATGGAATGAAATTTTTCATTTCTGTGTTCTTTCTTTTCTGAATTTCTTTTATTTCGCAGAGCTTTTATTGAACCAAATTTAAGTTCTTTTTTTTTTAAAGATAGACCTCGAAATTTTGATCTTTTACCAAATAATAAGAATAAATCTGGTAGTATTTTCAAATTATGGAGAGCTATCACTAATAAATTTTAATGCAATTTTATTGTATGAAATGAGTATTTATTAAAAAAAAATTGCTGGTGCAATATTTTTAACATCAATAGCTCACTCCCAGCATCCAATCAAGCGCTTTATTTAAGAAGGCGAGGTTTCTCTCTGCCAGCATACCCAATTGGCTTTTCTCTTCCTGAAGTCACGCCTCCACCTAACCATCCAAGTCAACAACACAATGACACCTCTCAGTTACAGATAGGGGATTGAGGGCTGCTGACGCTACCCAGTTACGCCTGCGAAAACGTCAAATTCAAGTTAAAAGTGCAATATTTGGAAGAAATATTGACTGTCTTTTTTCAACAAGGTGCTGTGAGAGGAATTCAATAGGTAGCCTAACCTAACAGGTAGTTACTCAAGATAGCCTATGTGTATTTCATTCCAAATGACTTAAGCAAGTTTAATATGTTTGTATTTTAATCGAATATACAAGAATATTTCTTAATAGCTTTGCAAGAGAAAGCTATTAAGTAGTCCAGTAGCACACACAGGAATTTTTCAGGGGAGGGAGGGGGGTCCGGGGTCGAAAGTTCACCATTCTTGTTTCATGCTCTTTTTGATTTTGTCGATTTTTGGGAGCAAAAAACAGTAAAAAACTAATTATTGAATAAATAATTAGTATTAATAAAATTAATCATTAATAACAAATACTTAATTAAATTTTATATGTACTATATACTTAGAATTATAATCAATCCGAAAAAAAATCAAGGGCTATGGGGAAGTCCAGACCGCCAGGAGCCCCCCCCCTCCCTCTTGTGTGTGCCAC
Source organism: Trichonephila inaurata madagascariensis (assembly GCA_019973955.1). Taxonomy (NCBI): domain Eukaryota; kingdom Metazoa; phylum Arthropoda; class Arachnida; order Araneae; family Nephilidae; genus Trichonephila; species Trichonephila inaurata. The sequence continues at coordinate 52,643 of BMAV01009440.1, forward strand.
TGATGTAGTCTGGTTAGTTCTCTACCAGCAAGTTTGCTGTAGCATTATATGCTCTTACTCGTCTATCCTGTACTACACAGTAAAAGGAAACGAATTTCCAAGGAAAAGTACATTAAAGGGCATAATGGTATATTTTTATTGTTCTTCCTACTTAGGTTTTTATGTATATTTATATTAAATTAACTATACAAGAAAATATCCCATTTGATTAACGAAATGGTACCACTGAAAAGAATTTTAATTGGATGATATATATTCTGTTCGGTAGATGAGCTGCTCAAGATTTCTTTTCATTGTGAGATTTTTCCCTTTTGAACTAACTGCAATGCTTTATGCTATTGCAAATTAAAGTAATTGGTAGTTACTTATGAAGCATGGTCAGAATATTCTGGTTGAAGCTCTAAGCGTTGTTTGGGTGTTAAATACCTTTTATCCTTCTCATTAGTTTAGGTAATAAAAAAAGTACTTCATGCAAAAGTTGCAGATTCGATCCAGTCTATATCCACTGAAACCCTTTAACCAAGCACAATATATATATATAAATATGTTGTAGTGTTGGCCGGAGTGGAAGATTATATCAATTTTGATTCAGTAATGACGTCTTCAGAATAGCTTTACCTCCTTTATGGGCACACACATCAGCAGATTAAAGCACAATTACGTTACATTTTAAAACATTGAATAGACAGCGGCATTTTGGAGGACACAACACAAAGACAAATAAGCTGGAAGTATTTACAATCTTACGTGATGGCGGCAAGCAGAGAGAAAGAGGGCGCGATTACATCAGATTTTTGTGTTTATATACCAACAGTGCACAAGCGCGTGACTATTACGTAATAGTAGTTCTGATTGGCTAGAATGCGCGAGATACGGAAATCGGTTTAGCCGATTACAATTAAGATTAAAATGTTTATTTTTAAATCTAAGAATTAAAGATTATTTATAGATCATTAAAAAGTTAATTAAAAGTATGTTGGAGGGAAGTATTACATATATATATAAATTGTTCAGGAACTGAAAACAATTCCTGATTTTCACGAAAAGGCTTAAATTGAAATATCTTCAGCTCATTGTTAGATTTAATTTCCCATAAGAAAATAAATGAAATATGGAAAGAGAATAAGTAAACAAAATACAAAGTAATAATAAATCATTTGCTATACAATATCCATTTGATTTGTTAACGTGTTAAGATGAAAACTAAATTGAGAAAAGTAAATTCAAAGTTCTAAAACAAAAACTTTAGTTACAAAAATGTCTTAAAATTCGTAATTGCCAGATGATATTTCGGTGACCTTCTTCTTCGAGAATTACAACTGTTAATTACAGGAGTAAAAGCACTTGCAAAAGGGCTTGCAGTAGGGAATTTTTTTTTCCAGCTATGTTGTCTAAGGCGTGTGTCCGCAAACTCTATTAATAACTCACCAAGCTGGCAACCCCGATTTCTTATGTGCCATACGCGCTGAATTAACAACCAGATGCTTCGTTTCATATAATGTCGCAAATCGGTTGTGATAATACCTAACTACCAAACTTTTCTTCATAAAATTAAATTACAACAAATTTCATATAATTTGCAGTATTTTGACAAAATCTGTTTTACGTAATTATTATACATTAGTTACGAGCCGAAAAATTGTAAAAAAAAAAAAAAAACATTAAATCAAAGATTTTTGAATAAATCGTTAAGGAAAATCTCATGAAAGAGACATGGGCGAATATTATTCTATAATTTTTATATATGCTTTGTGTATTGTGTATTGAGAATCATTTCCTTTCTTTTTAGTGTGGATTTCTAATTACAATTATCATTAAGATTGCTGACCTTAAATCTATCTATTTGGCTTCATACTTAGTTTTCTCATTTTTATAAATTAATATGAGGTTTGTAAACTAAAATAGGTTAAAGTGTAGAATAGGGGGAGGGGGTGCTTGGCGATGTAAATTTCTTTTGGTGACCTAAATCGGTCTCCAAGATACTTCATTTAGCGATAAGTGTTTTAGGCGACATAAATCGGTCACCAAGCTACGTAATTTTGAGGTAAGTATTCCGAGGATTTACAAATTGTAATTTTATTGCATACTCAGCTTACTTTCTTCGAACCAGCTATTCTTCCTTACAAATCAATTGATACTTTGCATATTCTCTCCTTTCTTTCGGCATTCCCAAATATATCCATCACTCAAATTCTTCTTAATCAGATGCATAGTTTTCTTACAAACCGAACATTCAGATCTGACAGCAATCAATTCTTTTTCTATGCACCAATGTATCACAGACAATTTCCTCTTTCGTTCCAAATCATGAAAAAATTGCAAATCATACCTTTCAGACATACTCTTCAGGATAAGTCGAAGAAAAAAACGAAAAACTAGAAAATCGAGTAATAAAATAATGGCAGGTCAGTTCAAACTATCCTATACGGACGAAATCCAAGAGTGCGAAATAAAGATTCAAATAAAAATGGAATTGTTAATTTGAAAATCGCCTGCTCGCGTAATGAAAGCACACACACATCCGCAATTTTTTAAACTAACCAAAAGCAATTTCTTAAAAAGAACACGTGACCACATATCAAAAATCAAGGGGTACCAGATTATACAGTGTGTCAGCATGAATTCGTCATCTCACCATGACGTCTAGATAAAAATCGCGAAATCCAACTCCCCCCCCCCTCCCTTTCTACACTTAAGCCAAATAATCTTCGGAAAAAAAGGTACCGTAAAATCCGACATATAACGCGCACTTTTAATACAAAAAGTTAGATCGAAATTTAGGGATGCGCGTTATACGCCGAGTATAAAAATGAGAGCTTTAAAAAAAATGAGTATTAAAAATATTTAGACTTATGTATCGAAATACTTTTTGTTTAAAAAGAAATAACATACCCTATGAACTTTTTACATTGTTGGATAACATGAAAATGCATTCTTTTTTTACCATTTTAAGGCGAATAAACGTACACTGTTTCTTGTTACAATTAATCCATTCAAGCGATTTTCTAGGACCCAGTTCGCAATAGGCCATTTCGTCACTCCTTTACGTAAAGCACATTTCTTCTTTGGCATGTTAATTACTGTCATTTCATTTTTTTTCCCATTCCCTTATGGAGCTTTCGCCAATATCAAACATCCTTGCTGCAGCACGATTTCCATTTTGTTTTCGCAAATTGAATCACTTAGATCTTGAAACCGACACTGTGTTTTGCTACGTTTACCAGGACACATCTTAACTGCTCGCCGTTTGAAGCGTATTCAATATTATTCATAGTATTGAATATACTACAGACAGCGAGCTTAATAAGTCTCAGACTTGTTCTAATTTATTTCAAAATTAATCGTCCGCCTCGTACATTAGACGAAAGGGGAAAAAGGAATCAATGTTTAAAGAAAAGCGTGGGAAAAATCCAGCCATGGCGCTGATTCGGTCTTCCCCTCCCCCTCCCTTCATATGCTTAAGGGTTGTGTATAATTCTAGAAGTATACTATTTTTTCAAAAGAGAGTCTGGAATGATTCATCCAATGAATAATGACTTCAATACATAAAAAAACTGCACACGTACATTCCAAATTTTTTCGTAAAAAAGGGGGTGCACGTTATACGGCGAATATACCTAAAAATTAAAAAATACAGCTTGAAAGTATAGGTGCGCGTTATACGCCGGATTTTACGATACTTACTATATTCGCAACCTATTAGCGAGACATTACATGAAACGAAGCACATGGTAGCCAATTCAGAGAGTACGACACATGCGAAATCGGGATATAACTTGGCAAGTTATTTTGAACGTTGGCATTGTTGCGATAATACGTGAGTACTGAATAAAGCAATATTTTCTTTTTGTTTTGAAAGCTTCTTTCTCATGATTTTTAATTTCAAAGATATATTTCACCAAGGATTTACATTTTTTTACCCTAATAAATTTTGGTTAATCAAAAAATTTAATTATTTTGAACATTCCATTGAAAAGTTTTTCACGACTGCAGATGTTTAAAAAGATAGATTATTTGCACAATTTTTCCACTAACTTCAATGATATTGTTTAATATATATTTTGCAACATTCTTTACAATACCATGACCAGATATACTTAAGCAAGCTTAGTTATTTTCATAAATCACTTTAAACGGGGATTGAAATGCTAAAAATAATTTTAAATATCACTTTTTTTTTATTATTTTAGATATTTACGTGGCATGATACGCATTTTTCAGTAAAATATGCGAACTTTTTGAAATCGATGTAAATTTTATTTTAAATTCAGTTAAATAACTTTAATGGGTGATAAAATGAAACATTTCACATTAAAATATATTTGCTAAAAGATCATTTTTCATTTTAATTTTTTTTTAAATGTTTTCTCTCTTAAGACTGTAGATTAGGCATGTCAAACTCATATGGCATTACGGGCCACAAGATTTTTTTTTTATTTTTAAGTTAAGGGCCGCATGTTTTGAGACCTCATTTAATAAAAATAATAAAATATGATTTTTAAAAGGATTATTTATTAGACTCGATGTTAAGCTCAATGTATTGTACACTTCACATAAATAATCGTTTTGTATTTCAATTTATTTTTGTAAATTTCTTGTAAATATTTTACATTTTTCATACAAAACAAGTAATATAAAAAAAATTTTAAGTCAATTCCTACTTAGATCAACAAAGAAAAATTTTATTTTATAGCTACTTTTTATTAAATAGTTACAATTAATATAAATATGTATATACAAATGATAGAACCACAACATTAAGTGGTAATCAATTTTGATCAATTACCATTAAAGTATCGCATCGTGTATAAAACAATCGTGTATATAAATTTTGAGTTCAACTGAATGCTTTAACACATAAGAAAAAAACCTTTTCAAGTTTTGACATAAGTCGCCAAAATGGTCACTAAGTCGCCAACGTGGCTGTGTATTTGTAATTCTTTAAATAATTAGTTTTAATCAATTAATTTTTATTAATTATAATTAAATTACTGTATTGTCATCCAAAATAAGCATGTATGTAAAATTTCAGCTCAATTGAACGCTTTAAAATGTATTTTATTAACGATTGAAAATTCCACCAAGATAAAAATAAATAAATATATAGAGATCGTGAGCTAATGGTAGGAATTGAAAAAAGAGAGACAAAAATAAAATTATAATAAAAAACGCAGTTTAGTATTACTTTTTAGAAGATATTTACTTTGTTTTTCATAAAGAAAGTCATTATAAAATATACTGAATATACTGAGCTGATGAAATGTTTAAAACTGATGACAAATGTGGATCGGTTTATCCAGACCATTCTGATTTTTTTGTTATTTTTCCTTAAATAAAATGGTTGGTTAAACCCATCTACAGATAAATATGCATAAAAATCTGGAGTTCCAACTTCCGCGATTCCTTCTCGACGATTATGTAGTCAAAGAAATACACTTCAGAGAATCCAAAGATGAAAGAGAATCGGTGCAAATGAGATAGTATAAAATGATACTATTTTGTTCACAGTAATCCATTTAATGGCAAAGTTTAAACATAAGAGTTCATCAAGAAAAATTGTGTATTCATTACGAATTCTACATTGAAAGTGCTCGGATTCGTAATTTACATCTCCGCTTGTTTTCAAATAGCGAGAAATAGTTGCTAGTAGATTTATTCCTAATCTTGATTTTGAGTTTGTATATTTTGTGTGTACTTATAGGCTACATTTTCACTGTAAACTAATTTAAACTTTTTTTTGTAATAAAAATGAATTTTGATTTATTAATATGTAACATGGATTTCTCATTATTACTTTTTTTGCACGGTTTGTTTTGTGATAATATTTAACCCTCTAAGCGGTCTGCACGTAAAATCCTGCCATTCTAGAGATGCTTTTTTTCCCTTCAAATAAAATTCTCAAAAGCGGTTGAGGCGTATTTTTAAAAATACGCCTCAACCGCTTTTGAGAATCTTACTTGAAGGCAAAAAAAAAGATGTGCGGTGCATTTTCAAAGCATCTCTAGAATTGCAGGATTTTACGTGCAGACCACTTGGAGGGTTAAAGTTTTTTCATGTTACAGGATTTTTAAAGTTGTGAATCGTATCCCCAAACAAATTTACCATACAGAGAATCCCGTATTCTAACAATAATCCGGCACGAGGTGAAAGGTATGGTCATATCTGTGCTCCGGGAAAAATATAAAAACAAGTAATATATATATTAAAAAAAAATTAAGTCAACTCCTAGTTAGATCAACAAAGAAAAATTTTATTTTTTAGCTACTTTTCTTTTTGAAGTTGAACTTTACAGGAGACTGGATCGATGACTCGATCCTCCGCTCCCTATCTTGAAACTACGATGTTTCTGGTGTTGTTAGCTTGGATTGCTGGAGGAGGAGTGGCTTCATTAAGGCAAGGATCAATGGAGTTTAGCTACTTTTTATTAAATATTTACAATTGCTAAAAATATGTATATACATATGACAGAATCACAACATTAAGTGGTAATTAATTTTTATTAATTATCATTAAAGTATCGTATTGTCATCCCAAACAATCGTGTATTTAAAATTTCAGTTCAACTAAATACTTTAAAACGTGAGAAAAAAAATCTTTTAAAGTTTTGTCCCAAGCCTCTAAAAATGAAACCAACGTGGCTGTATCTGTAATTCTTTAAATAATTAGTTTCAGTCAATTAATTTTAATTAATTATAATTAAATTATCGTGTTTTTAACCCAAACAATATTGTGTAGAAAATTGCAGCTCAAACGAGCGCTTTAAACTGTGAGAAAAAAACCTTTACATGTTTTGACACAAGTCGCCAAAATGGTCGCCAAAAAGGATGCCAACATGGCTGCATTTGTAATTCTTTGAATAATTAGTTTTATTTAATTAATTTTTATTAATTATAATTAAAATTACTGTATTGTCAACCAAAATAATCATTTACATAAAATTTCAGCTCAATTTAGCGCTTCAAAATGTATTTTATTAACTATTGAAAATTCCACGAAGATAAATAAGTAAATAAATAAATATATAGAGAGTGTGAGCTAATAGTAGGAATTGAAAAATTATCCTGCACTTGGTTAAGTGAGAACGAGCATATTTTCGAAAATGTAGAAAATTGACACCTTCCATCACATCATTAACTACTCCTGTAGACAACAAGTGCGAAACCATTCCGTCATCAATTTTACCACTATCAGTATAGCAAATAACAGAGAAATATCCCATGGTTTTGTATATGGTGTACCACAAATTTCACAATTTTACGATGATTTTTTCACTAACACAATACCTTACATAGTCATACTACTAATCCCAGTCACACAAGCTGGATAAAAAAACTTTGCTGGTTTAGTTAAAATTAACGTAATTTGTGTGAGTCAGGATTTGAGAAAAAAATGTCACCTAAATTTGACTCTTCATAAAAAGAAAATTACTATACACAACACCCCAGGCAAGTTTCTTAAAAGTTGGCTGATTTAGTTAATATTCCAAAATAGTACAACACTTACGGTGGTATTCTCAATCGCGAGTAATTGAAAAGAAAACTCACGGATTGGGTAACCCTCGCTCGCCGATAACTCGCGGATAATTGTCCTTTCTTATTCTCGAACTGACGATTACCGAATCCGTGAGTTATGCATGGGCAAGATGTTACAGTCGTTGTGATTGGACACTGATAATCACGTGACATATTCTTTGTTACGTCCATCTTTGCTTATAAACAGATTCGCGTGATCGAAATCCGCGAGTTACCCTCCGAAATCGGAGGGTAGAATCGGCGGGTTGCCTTTGGATGAATAATCTGTGGATTTGTCGCGATCCGCAATTGAGAATAATGATATTTCGCCTCACACACAATCTGCGAGTTACCTCCGGTTCGGGGATAACCCGAGGTTAACTCGCGATTGAGAATACCACCATTATTCTTTTCTGTGCATAACAATCAAGGAGAATTCGTTTTATTTACAGAACATCTCTTCATTTTAAGAACACCCCTGTTGATACTGTCTATCATATCATTCGGTATTATGAACGCAAACTCCAGAATTTCCCTGTGACTTTTTCACCTACGTGATCTTTCCTACGCGTGTTATCAATCACAGTTACAAATGGAGGAAAAACCTCTATTGGTTTAGTTAAAATTATCGTAGTTTATAAGCCGGTTTGAAAAAACGATGTCAACTAACTTTGACGCTTTTCAAAAATAAAAATATCACACACTCATTAAATGTGGGTTTTTCATAGGCCATTCATGTAAGTTGTGTAAGTTAAAATATCCGTTCCTAAGATTCAATTTTTCAATTCCTACAATTAGCTTACACTCTCTATATATTTATTTATTTATCTTGGTGGAATTTTCAATCGTTAATAAAATACATTTTAAAGCGCTCAATTGAGCTGAAATTTTATACACATTATTATTTTGGATGACAATACAATAATTTAATTATAATTAATGAAAATTAATTGATTAAAACTAATTATTCAAAGAATTACAAAAACAGCCACGTTGGCATCATTTTTGGCGACTTGTGTCAAAACTTGAAAAGCTTTTTTTTTCCTTACGTTTTAAAGCAATCAGCTGAAATGAAATTTTATACACACGATTGTTTTGGATAACAATACGATACTTTAATGATAATGAATAAAAATTAATTACCGCTTAATGTTGTGATTCTGTCCTATGTATATACATATTCATATTAATTGTAACTATTTAATAAAAAGTAGCTAAAATAAAATTTTTCTTTGTTGATCTAAATAGACTTAAAAGAACTTTTTTATATCACTTGTTTAAAACATTGTTATTTTGAGAAGAAAAGAAAAAAAATAGCAGTGATTGTTATGGATAGAAATGTAGCAAATTTTGCACCATTTTCGATTTATCCCTATAAGTATCATCTTTTGAAACAATTTGCTTACAGAAATACTATATCATATTTTCTATTTATGAGGCGTCAAAGTTAAGTGACATGTGATTTTCTCAAACTGGCTTAAACTACTTTAATTTTAACTAATCCAGTAAAGCAACCAGCGAAGTTATGTAATTTGCGATCCCAATACCGAATGATATGATGGAAGGTATCAATAGAGATTTTTTTTTTTTAAATAAAGATGTTCTGTTAATAAAAAAGTTAGCTAAGATTGTTTATGCGCAGAAATGAACAAGTACTGTACCATTTTGGAAACTTACCATTTGCGGCCAATAATCTAACACCTTACATGACATCTAGATGGTGTTGGCTAATGCGAAATTTTTGGCGCAAATATGTCCAAGGTGGCAATAAATTTCTCTCTCGGGTACTCCTTTCAATAAAATTCTCCACAAGTGTCTAGAGCTCGCACCCTAACTAAAGGCCGTATCACACGTACACGTTTCAAGCAATTTTTCGTCCAATTCGTGCAATTTTTACTCAGTTACCATAGCAACCGCTTTAGAACAATTTTTTGCTAGCGAGCTCAAAAAGTTGTTCCAAATAAAAATTGCTTGAAATTCCAGCCAATGGGGTTCTTCGGCGCCTACGTCATAAACAAGATGGCGACTTCGGTTTCATCTAACATTTCAGATATGCCGTATAATATTTTAATGGTGTATAATATTTTAACGGCGTATAATATTTTAAATAGAATGGTGCTCTATTTCTGTTTACACCCATCAACAAAAGCTCAAGCGAAATGAAAGAAATAATTTTGGATGTTCGTTTTCCAATAATCAAAAGTTGAATGCAGCTCAAGCGCTCCTGGTACCATCTATTCCGTATAGTTAGAGCATATTTTTTTCCGCTCATTCGGAACTAATTTGGAGCTTTTTTATCTTTCTATTTTTATTTTTTTTACGTAAGAATAATCGTTAAATTATGTCCGTGGATCTTGAATCTCCATTAATAATGTCTGTCTGCCTGTAAAAGGGAATACAGCAGTTACAAAACGCTAAAACGGCATGCCAATAGAAAGCATCCTGGACACGCAAACAATTTAGCGCCATACATTAGAGACTCAAAGATTTACAAATTTAAGTGTGATCTTTGTACTTATAATTATAATGATATTTACAATTTGCGTTTCCGTATGCGAAAAATGCATAATGTGGAAAATATAAATAAATTAAGAAGAAAGTGTGCTCTGTGTACACACGAATCATCCAAGGAGGAAATGCTTTTACACTTCTCACGACGTGAAAATAGAAAATGTTGAATTGAGTTTTATTGACTTCGAAGCATTTAATGAATGGAAGAACAGAACAGAAAAGGAAATAAAAAGTAAATTTATAGTAAAACGCGTGGATCAACATTAAAAAATGGAGAAAAAAAACTTCATTTTGTCTGTCACCGCTCTGGAGTTTATGTATCCTAAGGCAAAGAACTGAGGCATCTTAAAATACAAGGAAGTAAAAGATCGATGGATATTGTCCTGATGCAATCAAAGTTTTCGTATCTGTGACAGGTGCATGTAGTATCAAATTTTGCAAAACTCACCTAGGGCACTGAAATGATATTGGTCATCTAAGTCTTTCAGATTTTGAATGACGGCATATAGCTACAAAAATTGCATCAAAAGTACCATTTGATGAAATTGGAGATTGTGTCACTGATTCAAAATTAGAACGGATACATTTGCTGACAAAAAAAATACTTGTATAATATTGAGAACTTCTTCAAATGCCATACAGCATAAAGATGATGGTGTAACGTCTTCGATTGGGGTGAACGCCACCCTTCCATTCACACTAACTTTTATGACTCCGACCAGATGTTATGTGACAAGTGCACGTGTCCATGGGGTCATGGTTTATTGTTTGACCTCGGGCAAACGCCGACACCCAATCTGGCAGTCATAATGGCCAAAAAAGAGCCTGAATCCCATTGACAATTGGCGAAGACTGTCGGAAAGAATCCTGTCACCTCGGCTGGTGTCGAGAGAATGGGATTATAGAGCACAGGTGGTGTAATGGACAAGTGTGTCCAGATGTTGGACAAGAATGATGGCGCCCTTAGTTTCCAGACGGACCAGGAGTGTATTTGTGTGTGCCGCACAAATAGGACATGAATGTGGCCCGGGAACGAGGGCAGACATTTGTGGCCTGCCAATGAGAAGAGACGAGGGACGTGTTGTGGACCCACCCTGGTGTTTAAAAGAGGTTTTTTTAGGAGACGAGAGGAGAGCCCTGGATCGAGAGAACTTGAGAAGAGCCCTGAAATAAAGAGACTTGGACGGTGGAGGATAGAAAAGAGAGATTATAAACGCCAGTGGCGTTGGAAAATTGGAATGAATAGATTAAAGAGAGGAGCGAGTGCCTTCGGGGAAAAGGATTGAACTTCCGTGAGATAGACTGACTGCACCGTCTTGGCGTATAACTTGGACTTTATTGCTTCATTTATAGTAACCTGATAAGCAAATAAATAATTTTTTAATTTTAAAACTAGGCTGTGACAATTTTTTTTGTTTGTTATCTACTCACTACGTTACAATGGTATAAGTGTAGATGCATTGGTTATAATGAGATGGAGAGTAAAAATGATTCATGCATTTTGTTTTATAAGCATCAGGGGGTCACATCAGCAATGTAACTTGAGTTAAAAAACGATGGTTTTGTTTTAATCATCATGAATGATGCACAATGTGAGATGCTATAAAAAAAGTATGTATCTCACATTTGCATAGATGGAACCCATGAAACAAATGGTTATGATTTTGAACTCATAACACTGCTAATACTTGATGATATGAGACAAGGATTACCATGTTCCTTTTTTAAATCAAACCGAACTGATCATTTTGTGCTTCAAATATTTTTCGCAAAAATGAAAGAGAAAGTTGGTGAAATTTGTCCAACTGTTTTTACGTCCGACATGGCAGAGTCATTTTTCAATGCATGGTCCAACACATTTCAAAGCAAGCCAAAACATAGACTATTTTATACCTGGCATGTAGACCGTGCATGGAGAAAAAATCTGCAGAAAATTCAGTCTAGAGAAGTGCAGTTAGAAGTTTATAAAACTTTGAGAACATTAATGGAAGAGAAGGATGTTGATGCATGTAATGTAATGTTTAGTGAAGTTCTTACAAAAATTTTGGAGAATGATTTAACAAGAGAATTTTGTAAGTATTTTGTTGAAAACTATGCAAATTGTATAAATTCATGGGTATACTGCCATCACTTACAATCGAGTTTGAATATAAATATGCACTTTGAAAGAATGCACAAAACGTTAAAATACATTTATTTGAAAGGAAGAAATGCAAAACGGTTGGACAAGACAATTTATGCATTGATGAGGGACAAATTAGTTGATAGATTAATTGTCATGAATAAAGGAAAATTAACTTCAAAGTTAAAAGATCTTCGACAGCGTCATAAAACAATCCTTTCCTTGTCAACTGTCATGATAATTGAAAATGAGAGTGGATATATTGTCCCATTATCATCTTCGCATGGAACTTATCTTGTTCAACAAAATAATACAAACTGCAGCTGTAAGCTCATTTATACAGATTGCAGCAATACATGCATCCGCAATTATTCATGCACCTGTCTAGATGCAAATGTAAAATGGAATATGTGCAAGCATATACATTTGGTTTGTCGCCATAAATTTACAGTAGTTCAGGCAGAAAGTTCAAATACAAATAATTTTAGTTCTCTACACAAAGTGACCTTCTCATTGATGAAGAAGATGAAACCAGAACCAGAGAAGCTGACATTATTAATAACAGAGCTATGCGAAAAAGAAAATGAAAAGTCTTTAACCCCTTACAACCGACGGTACGTATAAGTACCACTCAATTTAAAACTACGTAGAATATCCATTTGTACGAATATTCTGACGATATTTAGCAGGAATATTCTTTGAAATCCACTCTTCCAAGATATGGGTTCTATGATGAGTATTTTAGCGCGAAAGTCGAACAGTTTTATAATAGAAATTGTGTTTTCAGCTGACGGCGTTTTCAGCGGATTGCGAGGATTATCATTTTTGTCCCGAAAAAATAATTAATGTCAAAATTTAAATATCTTATTTTTTTTGTATGTAAATTAAGACCTTAGAAAACGATTTGACTATTCATTTTAAGTGAACAGTGTATGTAATTAATTTTACAGTTGAATATCTTTAATTAATTAATTAGCTCTAACTAATTAAATTTCCCAATGTTGGGTATTTTGTTTATGTATGTCCCTTAATTTGAATATAGTGATTAAAAAAAATTATCCCATGAAAATAGCTGCAGTAAATCATAATGCAGTCGATAAAAGGTTAAATGCCTTTACTTGGTCAGAAAAGAAAGAACAATTAAAAACAAAATTTCTTGAAATCTTAGACAGCGTTTCTAGTTAAAAGGAACCAAAAATAGTGGAAGTTTCAATAAAATCCCTCCAACCAACATTATCAGCCAATCTTGCTATGCAGGAAAATCAGTTTCTTACGACACAAAATAAATGTATTCTGGTTAATAAAGCTGTAGAGCCACAAAAACGACTATTTTCAACTGGAAAAAAGAAAAAAAAACTGCTGAACATAGAATTCCTAAACCAAGTGAGGAAGAAACTCATAAAATTGCTTTATCTTTAATAATGAATACAAAATAAATTTTATTTTTAAGCTATTTTTTGTATTATATGTCAATTCTAAAAAAAAATAAGCAAGATAGCTCTGAGGGGGCTGTGTATCAAAATTGCTTTGGGGCTCTTTTCTAGATATAGGAGCACTGTTAGTGGGATTGTAATTATACATGTTGGGGGACCTGTATCATCAATATGAGGGTAGCTACGCCCCTGCCCACAAACAAGAATATGTAATAAAACTGACGTATTAATCTGTTATGTGCAATAAAAATGTATATTGTACGTGAAATATCATTTAAACAGCTTTCCACTTTAGGGGTGTCCTAAAACAGTCATTAATTCACCGTTTCTTTTAATTACAAATATATAATTTGGGGAATCAAGACTTAACATGAAACACTCGCACGTGTGCATGTATAATATATGTGTGCCTGTGAGTGTATTATTACAAATTATCTAAAGGTTTGTTAAAACATGGAACACCTATGGTTAATTGCCCTTTTTTTAATTATTCAAACGTAATTAAAATTTCAATTTTTTAATTAACGTAATTTGCAATTTACTGATTTTTTTTAAAGTATTGCTTTGTGTGTTGTGGAAAGTTGTATAAAACTTCAAAACTGTGATAAGCTCAAACATTTAGATCAATATATATTGACAAAATTTTTATACACAGAAATATATGTAATTATATTTCTTAAAGGTAAAAAACCGCTATCAGCTGGCCACAAGCCAAAAATTTTTAGTATCATACATACGTATATGAAAAAGGATTTACCATACAAACTGATAATAAGTCACTTACCAGTATTGTAAATAAATCTCTATGTAATATATTTCTACCAGGTTGCAAAGAAAGTTGTTAAAATTATTAAATTATCATTTTGAAATGGTGTTTATGTAAAAGGATCTGAAATATATTTAGTAGATACACTTTCCAAGGCATATCTTAAAGATGAGGTAAATGATGATCCAGATATTTTATATATTGTTCATACCTGTGAGTGAACGTAGAATTGCTCAATTTAAAATTGCTATTAAGTCAGATCCTGAACTGAATATTGTATAAAAGGTTGGACTGATCATATTCAAAAAAGTTCCTGCTAATGTGATACAATACATTAAATTTAAAAATGATCTGTTTATTGAATTTGGATTAGTACTTAAAGAGAGACTCTAAAACTGTTGTGTAACTTCCATTTTAAAAAATGATACTTCATAAATGTCATTTTGGTATAGAGAAAAGTAAAAATAGGGCAAAAGAGGTAATGTTTTGGCCAGGAATGTCTAAAAGTATTGAGAAAATGGTATCTGAGTGTGAGGGGTGTCAGAGAAATTTCAAAAGGATAATGTTAAAGAACCTGTTTTAGTTCATGAAATTCCGTAAATATCTTTTGAAAAAATAGGAATTGATATTATGACACATAAAAATGTTAAGTATTTAATTATCATATGTTATTTTTTCAAAATGGATAGAAATAGAAAGGCTAAAGAACAAAACTGTAACAGATATTAATAACCCAATCATGCTTGTAACTTTTTTACGTGATAATTATGTAAAATAAAAAGTTTATTTCTATAAAAGATAAAGATTCTCAGTGAATCTTTTTAAGAATCTGATAATTTCTATAGCACATAATTACTCTCATTACTTTTTGTTCCAAATTTAGATTCATATAAATCTATTCATAACTATATATATCTAAATAAAACAATGAAGTTTGATTAGATTTTATAGTGAACTTTTATAAAACAAATATGATATGACATACATAGGTGTGCACGTTTATGATAATTATATCAGAATTTTTATATGTTGGAAAAACACCTCGAATAAACCGTAGTTTTTAAGTAACTATTTACATTAACATTTTTCTAAATTTAAATCAGAAAAATATTATACAGTGATAATTATATATGTGCATTTGTGAATAATTATATTTAATTTCTAATGAAAAATACGGGAAAAAAGTCAAATATTTCATTTAACATGATCATTTACTTAAAGTTTAAAATTATGCACTCTAATTATATATATTTTGATTAAAACGAGTTATATATATTGTCTGTAGCTATATACATTTACCAAATATTTCTCTTAAAAAGCTTGCAGAGTGATCTGATTTAAAGGGATAAAATTTGTGTTTAGGGATAACCTGCAAACTTTATTATGTCAAAAATAAAAATCTACGCTGGACGTCTCTGGGATACGGAACACGAAGCAATAAAAATCTCTGTGACCTGATTTATAAATATCCAAAGTTATAAGGGGGCGGGTGGTGTAAAATTAAAAAAGTTGTTTACATTAATGATGTTCTAACTTCCTGCAATAGATGGCGCCAGGAGAGTGTGAGCTGGGTTCAACCTTTCATGCCTTATTTACAGTGCGAGCTGCAGACGCTTGTAAATTCTTCCCTCAGCAAAAGTGGACACTTGCTAAGGACTGGGGAAGGGGAACAATCGTAAAACTCTGGTAACATATTTTTAATATTATATGTAAAGAAAATTTTAAAAGAATATTTTATTTTTTATTAAAAAAATTTATGATGTAACTTTAATGTTACTTACTTATTGATAATATTAATTTGTGATCTAAATGTCACCTACGCTTGCATCACATTTAGTAACTGATATATATTCACAATTTTTACAGAGACTGTTGGAGTGAATGAAAAATTATGAAATTTTTTAACTGCCGTAGCATTTCATATTCGCGTTTAATTTGCTTTTATATTTTGTTTTTGTAGCCACTCGCTTGAGAAATAGTTTTCACTTACTAAATACACTTTTGTAAAATGTCCATAGCTGTGTGAGAAATTCTGTGTATTTTGTATGAATTGAGAAGCTAAAATTTAGGACTTCTAGCTTAAATTTAAATTTTAGCATCGAATCTGTTGATATGTCGATAAATTCTTCCATCTTCTTCATTATAGGTGTTTTTCCCCCACAAAAGTAAAAAGTTTCAAAAAATTGTACTAACTAGAATAAATTACTTCGTGGAACTCGAGATAGCAAATAATCAGGGCCAATCCTAGGGTATCGGCCGCCCTTGTGCGAAGACCCCTCTAGAGCTTGGTGGTCAGGGCCCGAGAGCCTCATGAGTTTGGAGGCCTTGGTGCATGGCACCGCCTAGCCCATTGGTAGCTACGCCCCCGGTTGGAGGCCCATATGCTTGCTGCAACAAATCACAACGCAGTACAATTTTTACTTTTTAGAAAAAGATATAGAGTCATTATATATATATAATTTTTATTAGCAGTAATTGGCATTTCTGTTCAGTATAAAATAAAGTTCTAGGTATTTAAATAAGGTGAAAGGTTTCCAAAGCAAAAATAATAATACAAAAAATATTTTCATACCAATATTTTCGTAACAAAAAGAAAGTATTTTTTAAATTCGGTCCAAATGCCGCTCCTAAAATTTGAAGCCTCAGACATGGGTTCAGCTTCCTCAGCCCTAGAACCACCCATGCTGCTAATATAGAGACAACAGTAAACACGTTAAAGGACTAAGTGGATTAGATTACCGCAAAATCCGGCGTATAACGCGCACTTTTAACATAAAAAACAAGATCGAAATTTAGGGGTGCGCGTTATACGCCGAGTATAAAAATGAGAGCTTTAAAAAAATGAGTATTAAAACAAATTTAGACTTATATATCAAAATACTGTTTATTTAAAAGAAATAACATACCTTATGATCTTTCATTGTTGGATAACATGAAAAAAGCATTTTTTTTTTTTTTTTTTAC
>BMAV01009440.1:88554-100785 GCA_019973955.1 Trichonephila inaurata madagascariensis
AGTATGTCCTTTGCCTCAGCATTTCTACATAGGTCGGATCGTCTTCGTCTTGTGCGTTGGAATGGCGGAGGGTCGTTAGCATGTTCTCAAAGCCCTGTGCTATGAGAGTGTAACGCCGGATATCAGCTTTGGTAGCTTCCAATTGTGCACATGAGGATGGTCCGATCGTCCTTTCAGGAGTTGAGTTCCCGGAGTTTGGGAGAGTAGCATGAGTATAGTCCATATCCGTGGGGTTGTCCTTAATCATAGCCATGGTCGTCAGGGAAGTAAATCTGCGTTCGTTGGGAGCAAGTCGATTCAGCTCTAAAAAGAGCTGAAAGTGCGCTTTAGAAATAAAGTCAAAGATGCCAGACGTGAGAGCTCGTTCAAGAACGTGTTATCTCGTCAGTGTCTAACCTTCCTCAACATCAGTGAGTTGAAGCTTATATTGGCTCAGGTTAATCATTTCACTTTTGTATATATGTGTACATAATATATATTGGTATTTACTGGATATCCAAATAATGGGTTTGTGACAGCTTTTCCAAGCTACTGATAACACAGACTTTGGCAATATTCAAAATGATAGACTCACTACAAACATTGTATCAGAAGAAAACTTCACCTATTCTTCATTCTGTTTGGCCTCATGATCCCTATAATCACTAAGTACCAATACATATATAAAAATCTGGAAACAAATTTATAAGAAGTATGACCAGTGGCACAACGTAGAATATTAGGGTCTCCCTGCCAAGTAAGGTTTTGGGCCCCACCCCGCAATATGGGGGTGTACATTATGCCATTGAATATGAAACATATTGAAAACTTTCATTCCAGTTTACATTTAAATATTTACTTCATAGTATCTTAACTTAGGATTAATCCTGCTGCAAATAAGTTTAACTTATCTAAATGATAATATTTGTAACAATGAATGTAATATTTTAGGTTTAGCCTTCAAAACTTAGAAATTATTTTTCTCCATTGAGTGTTGACAATTGTTTTTGAGTAAATAGAAATTCATAGATTTTGAGAGTGTGAAGTAAACTATATTAAAACACTTTAATTAGCTTTTTCTGACATAAGCAAGGGTTTTTTTTTAAATATATATATTTATAGAAATATTGAATTACAGGTAGACCTGTATATTATGAACTACTATCTTACGAACTTCTTCCTGGAACTAGTTTATAAAGTACACATGGGTGACAAAATAATACGAACACCTATGAAAGAGGAGAAATGCTTTATTAATGGACCCCCCCTTTGACTGAATTACAGACTGTATGCGACGTGGGATGGACGCATAGAGGTCATGAACAACTTTTAATGGAATGNAAAAGTAGTCAACATCTTCTGTACAATAACCCATAATGCAGGATATATAATTGATACCTGTTTTTGTGACCAGAATTTGTGGTATCTTTGTTCAAACATTGGTTTATTATTTATTGGTTTATTAGCCACGTGAATAATTGTTATTTATTTAAATTTCCATAAAAATAAAAGTGGATCAAATTTTTTATTTTATTTTATATTATATTGTGCGTAGTCCCTCTGACGTTGCTCAGGGACCCCAAATCAATTTTAATTTTCCACGGAAACCCGGAACAATATCGGGGACCCCTAGGGGTCCGTAGGGACCACTTTGGGGACAACTGATCTAACGCATGCAGGGCGTAGCTGTCGAGCGGAAAGTTGAGGGGATGGGGTCGATACAAAACAATCATGCCAAAGTCAATAATTTGTCTCTGAAATTCAATATTTTGTCATTCAAAACGTATCAGTAACAGATTCTGCATTGTATTCTTAATTGCAAGACAGTTTTGTCATTTTAAAAATAACAATTAGAGGATTAATAACTTCCTTTATAAGATAGTTTTGGATGAAAGATGGGAAAAACTATTATGTGCTCCTTTTGAGCTTTTTAAGTAAGAACTTTTGAAAATACGAACTGTTTCAATTAGTAGTACGTTTGGTTGTAATCTGTCTCTCTTCTTGAGAGTGCTGGCTAAAACATAGTTCTACACACATATTTTTTTTTGTCATAATTATTAATTTCGTGTGAGAAGTAGCTTCTTTATTATAAGAAAGTAAAGCTTATAGGTACTATCATTATATAGGTGCAACCGAGTAACTGGAAAAAAATAGTGTATTAAAACCGCGTGACATGAAATCAGTGTTCAAAACAAAATCAACACGTATATTATTCCGGCTGTACTTTCATAATGCACTATTATTATCTGATTCAATTAATTACACTTTTAATGAAATGGTAGTTCAGTCCTTTGAAAAATAACCATTGATAAAATAGTACGGGTTTTTCATATTTCGAAAACGAGAAGCTTTTTCTAAAATTGAAATTTGTTTGAATGGGGATATGCATCCTATAATTCTTAGTCATTTCTTCGGAGAGCGTAAGCATAACAATAACTTCTAATGCAACCTCTGACAATAAAGTTCAATGGACGTAACATTAACGTAGATGAAATAGTAACTTCCGTTACTTTTGTGTCCTTCGAAATAGCCACCTCCCATAACTATGCACCACTGAGATCTGCAATACATGTCCTTGAAACTTGGTAAGAAGTCTTTTAGAATAGAGTTCAAAAATTTCGTCACGTTTCGTTGTGGATGTCAGGAATATCGTCAAATCTCTATCCTTTCAAAGCAAGTTTGAGTCGTAGGAATAGGAAGAAGTCTGGAGGATTGAGATTTAACGAGTAGGCTGGATGTTCAATGTGCACCGCCCCCTCATTTTGTAGGAACTGTTTGACGAATTGTGAATTTTGTATTCACAGTAGCTAATGATGTGATGGAAGGTGTCAGTTTTCTATATGTTCGAAACTGGGGGGCTCATCCTCACCTAACTAAGTGCACAGGGTAATTTTTTAAAATTTTTCCAGGACAGATATGACTGCACCTTTCACCTCATGCCAGATTACCGTAAGGTTTCAGGGCACCTTGTATATCACATGTATTTTTTACAAAAAATTTTTGGCACGGTTTTCTAAGGAATGTATTTTCTGTATGAAAAAAAGATTTGGGTATATAGGGCTGCATAGAACGCTAATACACACTCCCCAATCCAGATGAAACCTTAAAAAAACATTACGAATTAAGATAATCTTTTTATTCAATTCTACAACAAATCTTAAAGATTGTTGTTTATTTAACAGCACAAATTTATTCACTCTAATCGAGAAGAAGCATCAACCATGAAGTACGCTACGCCTGTTCCTATCAAACTATATACTTCTCGAAAATCCAAAATTAACTGGTGAGTCATCTGCTAACTTTTAAAGTTTAATTTTTCCAAAACAGAAATGTCACCTAAATTTTTACCAGCACAGGCGTCGTTCACGTCAGTCAACCATGGTTCAAAATTACGGGATCCGTCGCCAAAAGCCCTCGCGTAGCTGAGTAATGCGACGTTAATATTCACTCACTCGCACACATAAACCTGACCCACCCCCATCTCAACAAAACAATGCCCTTAACGTCAACCGAAAATGTTCCAAACGATTATCAAACCTACTGGGATGTACATATATTGCAGTATTGGACGAAAAAATCTTCCTCTATGTGTGTGTTCCTCTCAGAAATTCCATCAAAATTAAAGAATTTTCTCTCTAGGATTCGTATGTAGTGACGCCTTCTGTAAGTCGCAACAGCAAGGGACAGAAATATAAAAATGCTTCACGATTAGACAGGGTAGGGATCCTTTTTCATCCCTGTAGTCTAAAGCAGTGGTTTCCAAACTTTTTTAACCCATGTGGACTCCTTTTTATAGTCAAAACTTGTCCATGGATCCCTTGGGAACGTCTACTTTCCCAAGTGTAAAAGCTACATAAATGCACAGTATAAAAATAACAAATTAAAGAATAGTGTTTTGTTGAAATATTATTTATTAAAATTGTAACTTTTGTTTAACCCTCTAAACGGTCTGCACTTAAAGTCTTGCCATTCTGGAGATGCTTCAAAAATGCACCGCACGTATTGTTTTGCTTTCAGGTGGGATTCTCAAAAGCGGTTGAGCCGTATTTTTAAGAATGCGGCTAGGCCGCTTTCGGGAATCTTGCTTGAAGGCAGAAAAAGCATCTCTGGAATGGCGGAATTTTACATGCAGACCGCTTGGAGGGTTAAAATAAAATTTAAAAAACTAATTATTCGTGTGAACTTGATGAAATATTAAATGTCCGTCTCAATGTTTGTAAGTAGAAACCGCAAATCCTCATGAGCAGTGCGCCGCAACCTTTTTATCGCCGCCGACCGGTCAACGTTTGATAATTTTACCGCGGCCCGCTGAGGGTGGGACACGTTCATTGTTTATATTTTAGATTGTTTTGAATTAACAATTTTAATTTAGTTACATTTATATATAAATATGCCTTCAGAATAAAAAATATAGTTACACCAAAAATGAATAAAAAAAATTTAACTTGGAATATAAAGTGATTTCCATGGAAAGTTGTGCAAATCCCGGAGAAATGCACCACTTTAAATAAAATGGCAATAGTTTAATGTTCTTTAGGTGGCCCGGCACCATTTGATCCGTGGACCGGTACCGGTCCGTGGGCCGGGGGTTGCGGATCACTGCCCATGAGCACTAGTCTTCAGTCGGTTTCTTTTTTTTCTCTGTGATGATATTTTTTTATGGCACCGAATCCACGTTCTACCAATTTGGAAGACGGAAAAGTAGTCAACATCTTCTGTACAATAACCCATAATGCAGGATATAAAATTGATATCTGTTTTTGTGACCAGAATTTGTGGTATCCTTGTTCAAACATTGGATTATTATTTATTGGTTTATTGGCCAGTTATTGATCTAATTAAAGAGCTTTTATATCTTTTAAGAAGCTCTGGATCCCTATTGGGGGTCTAGAGCCATTTTTATAAAATTAGCCTGTATGGTCATTTCTCTGTCTTTGTATAATATTGTGTAATTTATATTATGATCGAAATAAAGTATTTAAATTTGTTATTTATTTAAATTTCCATAAAAATAAAAGTGAATCAATTTTTTTTATTTTATATTATATTGTGCGTAGTCCTTCTGACGTTGTTCAGGAACCCCAAATCAATTTTATTTTTCCACGGAAACCCGGAATAATATCGAGTACCCCTGGGGGTCCGTAGGGACCACTTTGGGAACAACTGATCTAACGCATGCAGGGCGTAGCTGTCGAGCGGAAGGTTGGGGGGTCGATACAAAACAATCATGCCAAAGTCACTAATTTGTCTCCGAAATTCAATATTTTGTCATTCAAAATGTATCAGTAACAGATTCTGCATTGTATTCTTAATTGCAAGATAGTTTTTTGTCATTTTAAAAATAACAATTAGAGGATTAATAACTTCCTTTATATAAGATAGTTTTGGATGAAAGATGGGAAAAACTATTATCAGTGCTCCTTTTGAGCTTTTTAAGTAAGAACTTTTGAAAATACAAACTGTTTCAACTAGTACTACGTTTGGTTGTAATCTGTCTCTCTTCTTGAGAGTGCTGGCTAAAACATAGTTCTACACATATTTTTTTTGTCATAATTATTAATTTCGTGTGAGAAGTAGCTTCTTTATAATAAGAAAGTAAAGCTTATAGGTACTATCATTATATAGAGGTGCAACCGAGTAACTGGAAAAAATAGTGTATTAAAACCGCATGACAGGAAATCAGTGTTCAAAACAAAATCAACACGTATATTATTTTGGCTGTACTTTCATAATGCACTATTATTTTCTGATTCAATTAATTACACTTTTAGTGAAATGGTAATTCAGTCCTTTGAGAAAAATAACCATTGATAAAATAGTACGGGTTTTTCATATTTCGAAAACGAGAAGCTTTTCCTAAAATTGAAATTTGTTTGAATGGGGATATGCATCCTATAATTCTTACTCAGTCATTTCTTTGGAGAGCGTGAGCATAACAATAACTTCTAATACAACCTCTGACAATAAAGTTCAGTGGATAGGAAGGTTTTACTGTGCATTTTGAGGGGACTGGAAAGGAATAATTTATTATAAATTGCTTCCATATGCCTAAACACTAAATTTGGATCTCTGCAAGCAGCAATTTGACCGTTTTAAGCTAACGACTGACCAGAAACGGCCAGAATTGGCCAACAGGAGAGGTGTGTTCCCTTAGGACTCCACATACACAACTCTAGACCATACACATCTGCAGTGACTCTCCAGAAACTCCAGGAGCTGGGTTAGGAAGTTTTGATGCATCCATCCTATATTCCGGACCTAGCACAAAGTGATTATCGTGTTTTCTTGCATTCCGAAACTTCTATAGTCATAATAAATTGGCATCAAGCGAAAGTTGTGAAAACTTTCTACTAGAGGTTTTTTCCGCAATAGAGACCAAGACTTCTACAAGAGAGGCTTTATGAAACTATCTATATAAAATGGCAACAAACTATAGAACAAAGCGATTCATATTTGACCAAATTTGATA
The DNA here is from genome assembly GCA_019973955.1 of Trichonephila inaurata madagascariensis. Lineage (NCBI taxonomy): Eukaryota > Metazoa > Arthropoda > Arachnida > Araneae > Nephilidae > Trichonephila > Trichonephila inaurata. The sequence goes on from BMAV01009440.1 coordinate 95,003, forward strand.
ATCCGAAACGTGTTTAATAAAGTCTTAAAATGCACGTAAAAATAATGGATTTCTTTTTCTTTAACCTAATATCTTCTAATATTTCACCTGATATACTAATAATTCTAACGTATGAAATCTCGACAGTTACAGTATTGCATCGAACATTAAAAGAAACAAAAATTCCATTAGACAGTTATCAACCTCCATAACTATAAATTAGGATTCCAAGGGAATCAACGCATTGTTAAAAAAAATCTAAATATATTATTCAATATTATATATTTTAACTTCAAATTTTGAATCTATTCATGCATATTCTATATATTGTTTGCATTGCTCTCTGTTCTTATTTGTTAGCAACCAGAGCATCGAGTAAGCTGAGATCTTTCGCTTCACCAACAGCCTATCAAAATTGAAGTTCTATTCCAGTCATGTCGCCTGCAATCCAAACCTCTGACGCCGTGGTATTTGACGTGATGAGCTAATGAAATACGAAAAGCACATGTTCATGTTTTCGTAGATAGTTATCAGGTTGTGCATGCGTGAGTGCAAAACATATTAAGGAATATTTCAGTAACATCAGAATATTTTAGTAAAAACGAAGAAAAAATTTTAATCAGGATTCACTTTTTGTCTAGATTGAAAAGGAATACTTTTGCAACGGTACTTCGTAAGAACAATGCGTGCGAAGAAAACCTTTAAAATACTCTTTTAATTAATAAGACGTTCAATTTAATTTATTTCTTATTAACATTAAAATCAATAATTTCATTTTACGAGCAGTTTAAACTGTGGAGTATCGAAAAACATTAAGCTCATCCTACAAAGTCTGGTTGCCCCCAACCCAAGACGGATTTTACAATGGGTAGGTACTTGACGGCAAACAGACTTTGGGCCCCTTAGAACCTTGCCCCCCCCCACTCCTCAATGCGGGGATTGCAGGGGTATACGTTACACTTCCGGGTTTAAAGATCAATTAAACCATCCTTATTTATGTTACATATATTTTGCTCTTATCATTCTTAAATATTAGGGTTAATGACACATCTAGAATCCATACAATAAGGGATAGCCCCTGACAGATTTAAATGTAAATATTACTGACAAGTTGACAAAGATTTGATTGTTTTTTTCCTCGGTAATACATTTGAATTGATTATTAGTTTGCGTGCCACTCTGGGGCAACACGAGACCAGTGGATTACGAGACCTCGTAATTTTGAACTATGGTCAAGTGACGAGGACAACACATGAACTTTCATCCCCTACCTCTCCGAAAATCCACTACATGCCAACGAAAGGATTTTGAGCCTCGACAGATTTAACATGCATTAACCTCTATACCCAGCGGTATTTCATTAGCACCAGGATTCGAACCCGCGATTTGACAACGCTGCCTAAGAATTCACGATCATGATCAGGAGGCTACCAAGAGAATTTGGAGTAATAACGGTTATTAGAGATCAATTTTTGCTCGTAGCTATTCAACATTACCGGATTATGAGGCACTAACAGGTGTTTTTGGATCTTGATGAACCATTTGAGTACAGGTTTCAAAAACTCACGTTGAACCGGGAGCAGCCGCTCGGAGCACAGAGTCACCCCAGGCTCACGAAATGCTTAATTCTTGGAAAACTGTTTATTTGTTACCAATGGCCTTCCTATATGACAGTCTTCATGGGAATTAAAATGTATTTGTCACATATCTCCCTCTTTTTTAGGAGTGGCAAACGATGTTTTACAATATTAAGTTACTTGTTTTGACTGAGTTTCCCTCGTGACCACTTTTGTTTCAAAATATTTTCTACGAACGTGCTAAATTTTTCCCCTGTGAATAACTTAGCAGCTTAGATGGCAGTGCTATACGACTCATTATGGTTTATGAATGTAAATGAGCAGATTGTAAAAAGAAAAATAAATGGTCTCCTGTGATCTTTATTGAAGGAAGTTTTAACTGATCAACAACCTGCTGAAATAATGCATATTAATCATGATAGCGAAAGTAAATTTGAGAAAAGCGTTGAACACGGAAAGTTTGAGTTGAAAGGAAAATTTACAAATGCTGCCTAAAGAACTCCGTCAAGATAAATATAAGACACACTTCACCCTGTCAAAAAGACACAAACAAGAAAAAGTTAAACAATGTATTAGTCGATCACATCAAAGGACAATAAAAACTACAATAACTTGAACAAAATAAGACAGTTTTGTGCCTGCAAATAACATTCCTGTAATGTTAAAGAAAAGTGTCTGTGATTTGGGTTCTTTATTAAGGACACACACACATTTGGAACATTTTGTTTAGTTTTATTGGATTTCTCGTCAAATTATATAAATCACTGATGAATTGAAAAGTCCTTGAAAGTAGGTATAAGTATATATATATATTTTATCTTAATTAAATTATTCATTTGAATTGTAATTCTTATCACTTATACAGTAAAAATAATTATAAAAAAAGGATTGGGGTGACTCAGTCACCTTGCTCAACCATTAAAGTTAGTATCGAGCGCTTGCTTACTCCCAGGTTAAGTCTATCACCGTTGGAAGTCATTTCCATACTCTACAGATTAACTAAAATTCACATTCAGTACAAATAAAAAGTACTGATATTTTGTAAAATCCTATGAACACTCAAATGAGCGGCCTTTGAGAACGTTAGAGGTCTTTACATTAGTACAAAATATTTACTTTTTAAAAGTGGTAATCATGGAGACTTTAAGATTCCATTTCCCCTTTTCATTCATAATTATTACAATAGTTGCATACTAATTGATAAATCTCATGTTGCTCGTATGTTATCAAAGACACCATCGTCATAGACATAAAATAAATTTTGTCGTTGAATATCATATAAGAATTTTCAATTCATTTCCAGTTATTGTTGTTTAATTGTTACATTAAATTCAGTATAAAGCAATGCTTCTCAAACTTTCAATATTTGCGATCCAGTATTCAATCATTATTTTCATCACGTCTCTTCCCCCTCCATACAATAACAATGTGTGGAATTCAATATTACTGTACTCTGACGCTAAAGCTACAATACGATTTTAATCTCAAGTGCCATCGATGTATGTAAACGCCTCGCTCAGCCAAAGTGTTAATTGCCCGGACGTATATATACGTCTTTTCGAACTATGAGCTTTTCTGTGCAATGCTATTCAAATAATTATTCCGAATACTATGAAATACAATAAAAGGACTTTGACAGTGTTTGCGAAGGATTTACCTATTTCAGTGGATTTGCTTATTTATTCCATTTCAGCTGCCTCCCCCTCAATATATCACATACGCGTGCCTACCTGGAAAATGATGGCCCAGATGAGGTAACAATTATTTGACAGTTAAGGGAATAACTATAAACTATTCAAATTATTATGATAAGTGTTAATTTTTGTTTGTTATGTACAAAATTCAATATATCTTGATAATTTGTGTCATTTATAATTAAAGTATATTGTAACTTCAGCGTCAAAGTACATTATTATTGCATTCTATACAATGTTATTGTACGGGGGGCGATGAAAATTATGATTGAAAATCCGGTCGCAAATACTGAAAGTTTGAAAAGCACTGGTATAAAGGGTATTTAAATGTCGAACGTAGGTAAAAATGTCATTTTCCAGTCACATTGTCTGTGACAAATTGAAAAACTGTTAAAATTCGCGACGTACAATATTACACTCCTTTAGATTAATACTGGCATGAAACGCTGAAATGATGGTCCTTGTTTTAATAAAATTTATGCAAAATGCTACATTATGCTACAAATTAACCTCATTAAATTTAGTAAATATATCTGTTAAGTAAGTAAATGTGGTTTCCACTTGATTAAATTTTTTTTAAAATTAAAACCATGATCTGGTTTAATGAGAGCCTTTATCGTATAGACCCCTTTATACATCATAGACCACCCCCCAAATTACATTTCCGCTTACGTGGACCCTTTGTAGGTCGTCATAGGCCCCTGGGGGTCGACATAAACTACTTTGGGAATCATTGCTCTAGTTCTTTAATAGTTGCTTTAGCAGCCTATTGTCAGTTCGGACTTCTGGACGGAAGAACGACTTTGCCAAAAAACCATTTTATCGGTGAGGTTCATTGTAGAATTTCGGCTTATAAAAGGATAGAGTTGGCGTATACTTTTTTAGAAATTTTTAAAACCTACGTCTTGAAACTCTCACTAGTCCATGGATGGCGAACCAATGGCACGCAACACAATATTTTGGGCACGCCATTGATCAAAATGGTTTGCATTTTAGTTCAAAATAACAAAGTTCAATAAGAAGCATTACGGACAAAGAAGGGTCATTGATCACGGGGTGGTGGTTGATTCTTCAATCAAGGAATTTTAAGTGAGATTTTCTCAGTTCAAAGAATTATTGAAAACGCACGTTTATTACATAACTTGATGTGACTTTATTTGATAAACTGAACTTGTCCCAATTCGATTGGTTGGAATTGAAGAACTTGAAATACAACTCTGTGTGTGTGATTGATTTTCAGTCTATTTCAGTATGGATTCAAAAATTTATTGAAACAAAAGAAAAGTTAAAATTGATTGAAACAGAAACATTAACAAACAATATAAGTAAAAATGTTATTAACGAAATTTCGGAAACACGAAATTTAATTCCAGACAAATCTAACTATTTAAATAGAAACTAGTTCATTCTATTTTATATAACCATACTTTCATCTACCTATGTCTGTGAGTCATTATTTTCACACACACACACACACACAGAGGTGAATAACATTAAAAACTCACTTATATATAGAAACCGTTTGGTAGGTGACTCCTATACAGCATGCATTCTGTTAAAAGTACGAGTAACATCTTAGAATCCTAATATGTTATTTGGTATCTTATCTGTAAAGACAGAAGTCACACTAATGTTACTGTATATGATTTGACGGATGATTTTGTGAAGAGGTACCTAGACTGCGTCAGCAGTCTTCAACCCTCTATCTGGTTATTCGATGTTCATGGTGTTGCAGCCTTGGTTGGGAGAGGAGGGCGTGACTTCAGGAGTGGAGAACCAATAAGAGTGGTGCTGTGGAGGTGGGCTTTGATTGGAGGTTGGAAGTGAGCTTTTAAACTGCACTAACTTTGACTTCGAAGAATTATTCTAATTTTAGTTTATTATTTTAAAGACAACTATTATAAAGAGAAAATAATTAGGAGGGAATTTAAAGGTTAAAATAATATGAGATTAAACTTTATCCATGAGAGCTTCTGCTAGTAGGCAGGTTTTTTCTTCGTCCGAATTTGCATTTTTACATTTAGAGAGAAGATCGAGAATTTTAGGATTTTTCTTTACTAGGTTTGAAATGACATTAAAAAGTTCCAGAACTTGTATTAAGTCAGAGGTATTATTTTCTTGGATAAGGAATCCACGGGGGGAATCTTCTTTTCTGTTATCATTATTATTTTCATTATTAGTAGGGGTTTGACTGGGTATTTCTCCACTAACAATGTTAGCGAAAGAAATTCCTTCTTTAATCCATTTACTGGTGAAATTTTTCTTTTTCATTGGATCAACGAAGGGGGCACCTTTCTTTGGTTGTGGGACATTTTGTATAACATGCCGAATGACCGTAGCCCTCGCAGTTATTACAAAAGGGGTTTTCCTGTCTTTCTTTGATTTGGCAGTTTCTCGTAGCGTGCGCTTTACCGCATTTTAAACATCTGGGTTGCATGTGGCAGTTCGCGGCAGTATGAAAAAAGTTATTACAGTTGAAGCATTGGGTTATTCCTCTTACGAGGTAACCATCAACTTTCACTTGTAAGTAACC
>BMAV01009440.1:101404-117021 GCA_019973955.1 Trichonephila inaurata madagascariensis
AACTTTTTCTTTTTAACTTTACACTCGGTTTTTTCATCCAAAATGGGATCGTTAGAATTAATTTCTTCAACTACCAAGGTAGTTGGAATTTTATGCTCATTGCAATCAGTTCTAGTGCATGGGGGGAGGGTTTTAAGCTCACTTACCACTTCCTCCTTTTTCATAGCCATGGCTTGGGTGCTCATCCGGTAGATTTCGGAAAAGGAATTCCTGTGAGTAGGTGAACTTGCTAGGCTTTCATCGAGAAGTGACTTGTGAAGGGCTCAGATACCAGTGACTGTATCTCTAAGCTTTTCGCAGACAGCAATTTTCGCTTTTCTAGTCGGCGAAAAGTCCAAATTTTCGCTATAATCACTCATGATCGTCGATCCAAACGCGGAGCTCAATCAAACGTGGTTTCCAGCACTTCTAACATACTAATGTTACTGTATATAACTAAAACATTTATTCCTATACAGGGCAAAATGTATTTTTTCGTGGTAAATAAAGAGTTTTGAGTTGTCAGTACCGGGTGTTTATAAAAGAATATCGGAGTTTCAACGCTTTATAGTACACTCATGGACAAAAAAATTCGCGCACCAAGAAATATTTGCGGGATCGTGACGAAACTTGGCATGAAGGTACATGTCGGAGAGATATGCAAATGATTAGAAATGCAGCGTGATTGCGCAATCCGTATAGCCGGTAGAGGGAGTTTAACGTCGTTCTTCGTGGAGTATAAACAGGTAACCAAAGCTTGTTTGAGTATGCTGAATCGTTTACAAGGGAAGAACTGAGGTAGACATGTCATACGCCGTTTTCGAAGACAATATGAGCAGCTGTCGCAGTTTGAGAGGGGGAGAATCATCAACATGATGGAAGCTGGGTGGTCAGCTAGGCGAGTAGCTCGTCAATTAGGCCGCTCTGATTGTGTTGTGAAGAGGTGTTGGAACCAGTGGACCCGAAGGATGTCATTTACACGAAGACCAGGCTCAGGTCTTCCTCGACAGACCGTTACATCGCAAGAAATGCACACGTACAGCCAACTGCTTCATCTGCCGCCATCCAGGCACAGGTTGCACCTTAACTAGGGGCCCATGTGAACCATACGAAGGTGCCTGGCTGAAGGACATTTGGGATCGCGGCACCCATTACGTGTGCTGCCCTTGACACCTACCCATCGACGCCTCCGTTTGGTGTGGTGCCGTTCACGGGGAAACTGGACTGCAGCGGAATGGAACCAGGTCTTGTTTAGCGATGAATCCAGATTCAATCTCAGAATTGATGACAATCATGTTCTTGTGTTGAGACACCGTGGTAAGCGCCTCAATCCTGCCTTTGCTTTACAGCGCCACACTGCTCCCAAAGCTGGTGTGATGGCATGGGGTGTCATTGCCTACAATACACGGTCACCCCTAGTATTGATCCGTGGCACCATGACAGCCCAGCGGAGTGTCCATGACATCTTGCAACCACATGTGTTGTCACTCATGCAACGGCTTCCAGGAGCCATTTTTCCATAAGACAATGCTCGGCCTCACACGGCAAGGGTGTCACTAGACTTCCACACTGTTACTATCCTTCCTTGGCCTTCCCGATTCCCTCATTTGTCTCCAATCGAGCATATCTGGAATCATTTGGGACGGTGAGTTGGGCATCCCAAGGGTTTGAACGAACTAGAGTCAAGGTTACAACAAATATGGAACGAAATATCTCAAGGCATCATACAGGATTTGTATGCCTCAATGCCCGATCGTATCGCATCGTCCATTCACGCTATATAGAGGGGGTTCAACAGGGTATTAAATCCTCCGTTCTTTTGCCTTTTTCTCTAAAATAAATTATCCTTTTTCTTGGATTTTTTTAATCATTTACTTATTTCAGAGTAGTCATTATGTATGTAAAATTTCGTTTCATTTTGACGACTTCTTCTTGGTGTGCTAATTTTTTTTGGCCATGAGTACATTTATTACATATAACATATTCGTTTGACTCATACATCGAGTGAAAAAGCAACTGAAACAGTTTTGTTTGCATGCATGTGTGTGCGCCCTCTTCCGCCGATCAGCGTGCTAGTAGAAAAATTGTAAATAGTGAACAGAAAGCGTTTCGTGTTCTCCAGTTTACAAAGACAGAATCTGCTATTACTGTGCAACGAGCGTACCGTATTAAATTCGGTTGTCAACAACGAGACTCACCTAAATTGAATGTTTTTGTGCCACATCTCGGCGGAAAGTGCATGGGTCTTTCGTTTTCGAAAAACTAACCAGCTTCGGAGCCTATCTTGATGCTCTACAACTATGACAATTTCCATACTTGGAAGAAAGTGAACCAGATAACTTCATTTGGCAGCAAGATGGTGCACCACCTCAGTGGCATATCACAGTACGCGATTGGTTGAACATCACTGTACCCAAACAATGGATTGGCCGCGAAAAGCCTCAAGATAAAGCTTGTTTCGAATGGCCTTCACGTTCACCCGATCTGATGTCATGTGATTTTTATCTGTGGGGGTCCATTAAGTATTGTGTATACGTTCTTACACTACCAGCTGACTTTCCAGACTTAAGATACAGGATTGAAGCAGCTGTTGTAAGAATTAACTCAGACACACTGAACAAAATTAAATTTTACGTACTATATACTTAGAATTATAATCAATCGGAAAAAATCAAGGCCTTTAGGGGGTGTCCGGACCCTCAGGACCCCCCCTTGTGTGCGCCCCTGGAGGAAGTACAAACGGGGACTCCATACACATTTAAAAACGAAACATGATACAAAATTGTTAAAGAGGAAAAAATCTAATTGCGATGAAGATACAAATTTTAGCACACTTTCTAAGCCCAAGCCATCAGGGATTTTAGGTTATCTTGAAAAAAAAGATAATTCGGATGAAATTATTGCACAAAATTACGTTCCAGGCTTAATGACAGTGCAATTGATGCATTGTTTTTTTAAGATCACATTTCAAAAATTTGTACTAGTATCACAGACTGAATAGCGATATTTACACTTTTTTGTGATTTAAATAAATAAAATGTTCTTTTACTTTTTTTTTTTGTGGTGTTCTTTGTATACTGTTATAATTTATAAGTTACAAATTATTTTTTGTGATATTTACACTCTCTAATAAAACTGGCAAATATAAAACAAAGAATAGCCTGCATTTTTGTGCCTTTTCTAAAATTTCAAATACCGGTATTAAAACCCGTATCCCGGTATTAAGATTTAAAAAATACCAAATACCGTATTAAACTTTTGGTCCAATATTGCAATCCTTAGCCCGTATGTACTCTATAAAAGGAATCTGCTCACCACAAATTTCAAGACTGTACGCCTAATATTTTAAAAATGGAAATGATTATCTATAAAGCCCCTTAATTCCCCGCAACACCCCTTGTGTGTGGACATCTATTAGAACATAGTTTTACTAACTCAGAAACCTTCAGGGGCATGTGTCAAACCATTTCCCAAAGTTTCATCGTAATCTGATGAACGGTTTAGGAAGGCATAAGAGACATACGGACACACACAAACATTCATTTTTATTTATACAGATGATGTACAGTGAACTAATTATCATATAAATCTTTTCTTTTCATTTCTTATCAACTATATTTGAGAAAAAAGAATTTTTTAAGGACTGAATCCTCAAAAATTTTTAAATGAAAAATAAAGATATCCATTTTAAGAAGTTTATAAATACTAAAGATATTTTTTTTCCTTTATAAGTTTTGAACTACCCCCAAGTGAATGGTTCGTAGCTAAGGAATAGATCGGCCTGTAGCAAATAGAGCTCACAAGCTCGGAAAGATCAGAAAGGATATATATACGGACATTACATACATAATATGTTAAGCATCCCATGTGATTATACTGGTACAAAAAAAGCGATAATAAAATATATTAGTATTTTTATGTGGGGAGGAGAATTAAGATTCACGACTATATGTCATTTTGAAACACACAAATCAGCTGCATTTTATAGAAAATAGTCTGAATTGATTATAAGTAACAAGTTTCATTTGTATTGGAAAATGTATAGCAAAACCATTTTGAGTTTCAAAATAATTTTTTTTTTTTTTTAGTTTTATCGTCACACAACAACATGAAGTCATTTTATGTAGATTACATAAATGCGAATCAAGCAAATGGAACATTTTAAAGCAGTGGCTCTTAAACTTTTGATCACCCCCCTTCCCCTTATATAAGTTACTGACATCGTGGATCCCCAAAATTTTAAACCCTCCTCTCAGATTCGCAACATATGGCTGAGTGATTTATAGGTTTCTCAATAGTCCTGAGACTGCCTCTGCTATTTATAGACTTTTTAATACTTTTTTTTCCTTTAAGAAAACAGTAAACATTTAATAATATACGTATTTAAAAATATTACAAAATACTAGTTTCAAATAAGTAAACAATGTTGACGCAAATAAATAAAAAATCGATTAGAAAATCGAGATGGATGTAATCGTTATCGTAGTCGGCGCGCTATGTGAATTCAATTCTTAATCTTTGCATGTATATTTCTACAACTTTTTGAAAATATCACGTTTTAGAAATCGCCATGTAGTTGCAAACAATAAAAAAACTGAATAAATATTCTTAATCGAAACACATGTTCTAGTAAATATTTTTATTGAGAACAACTTAGTGATCTAGTCCAAGAGGATACATTTTTCAATTTTTCCACGAGGTCTTTCAGAATCTGTAAAAAAAAAAAAAAAATCTTTACATTGGATGAGGGATCTTCACAGACGCCCTAGAAAAGCGCTGTGAACCCCCGGGGGTCCACGGACCACAATTTAAAAACCGCTGTTTTAAAACATTTTTATCTCTGTTCCAGAGTCCAATGAACCCATTCTACAGTAGAAAAACCACTTGTGACAACACAAGAGTAGCAATCCAATCTCATTTAAGGATTTTGTGATACTGGATTGTAGAGCCAATTTTAATACAGCTCTAGGGTTACTAGTGACGGACCTCGTAATTAGTGACTAAAGTATCCATTGATTTAAGGTAATGCTACCAAAGATACAGATTTTGCCTAGTTTGGGGATTTTAGCAAAAATGGGGATAACTGGGAATCGATAGTTATTATTTATGATTATATGCATTTAAAAATGAAATTCGTATAATGATTGCCCAAATGAAAAATGGACCAGCCCAATAAAAAGAATGATTTTATTGGAAATCAAAAGAAATCAATCTGAGGATCATAACAGATCCCATTGTTTCGGCAGCAAGTCTATGTCTTCACTCTAGAAAGAGCGTGGTTGATTCTTGAGGAAATCCTGCCCAGGTTCCTTCCCTTCATCGTCCAAATAGAAAGGTAATGCTGTCTTAAGTAGCTTAAAGGCCTAGAAGTTACAGAGGGACAAATCCGGACTGTACGGTGGCATATGTTCTAACATTTCCCATCGGATTTTTTTAAAATTGTCTTGATTTCATAGGAGACGTGTTGGTGGGTATTGTCAGGGAGATCCGATATCGTATTCTTGAAAACTTTTACACCAACTATTCCAGGACGTTCGACCTAGACAGTGCTCGCCATAGAACTTCCACTATTCGTTGATAGATGTCCATATTAAACTCTCCTCCTGCAATCAGAAACCGTACTACCTCACGTTGTTCCGATCTGGTCACATCCTTATTTGGCATGATTACTTTCGATTCATTTCCTCTACCACTTACAGGTTTCCCACTTAAATTTGGTATTTGGTGTACACTTCCTACCGTCCTTCGTATCTCTGTTTGGTGGCTCTGCTATAGTTGCATTCATTCTGACGAAATCGCATATGTCCACTTTTCATCTGGGCCACCCTAGCATTTTACAAAAATTTTCTTTCGTATCAAATATTGCTATGAGTAACAAAGAGATCATGATCACAAATTCGCAGCCGAAGTTTCTTAAGTCTCAAAGTCCTTGCATAGGTGTGGAGTAGAAGTCTAGGTGACTGAGGTTGTGACGGGGCTTTATTGCGCCTTTCACTAATCCTCTTGGGGAATCTTTGGTTTCTATCCAACCTTCTCAAGAAGAAAATGCGATATGCAGATTAGGGAATGATTATATATATTGGAGCTTTTGCATTCGTGGAGAGGTCGGCTAGAGAGTATAATAGGAGCCATATAGAAGTCGGTTAGAAGCCAGAAAGTGAATAGAAGCTGGATCAAGTCGGATAATAATAATATATAGAAGATTAATATTAAAAGAATAAAATACAAGAGGAGGATCTAAAGCTCGGTTGCTGATCACCGTGTGATATCGGTAAGCGATTGATTATTAAAGCTTAACTATAGAGCGGATTCTAGCTAGTTAAGGAATCGGCTATAGATAAAGATTCGAAGGTTAATGTATCATAAAGATAGTGAGTAGGATTTAATGCGCTATTTGCAAAGAATTGTTAATTACGTCATATCACTCCTGATCGTTTTCCTCTAAGTAAGACTTGTGTGTTGCATTGCTTAATATATATTGAGATAAATAAACTAGATTTATTACGGAAGGTTCGAGTGGTCAATCATTTATCCCTACAAATTTAGGTAGCGTGGATGAAGAGATGATACCCCCGACAGGTGGGTATCACAAGGTATAATAGTCGCCCAAATCGTTTTCCTATGAAAGCGAAACAGAAACTAAATCAACTGGGAGAGTGGTTTCCACCCACCCCTCCACCAGCGTTATTGCGCTGCAATTAATGTGGACTGCTTTTTATTTTTATGTAACTTCAACAAATTGTTCTCTGTTCAATTTATTATGATGAGTGGATAATAGAGCTATCTCTAAGGTTCCACGTAAATGTATAACCGTTACCGTTACCTAGTCGCCCAAACGATGGTTTAAAATTTTGAGGCCCGTGGTCAATACCACTCTTGTTGGCTCCAAATATGAAGTTAAAAAACATTGAATCAGTATCGAGTATGTGAATTTGCAGGGAGTATTGTATTACCAGTATATTTTTACTAATTTTACATATGTACATGTATTACACGCAGTTAACATTTTGACTTCTTTTGCTAGGTGTTTGAGAATTCTACAAGTAGTATGCTACTCAAGCTGCTGCAACGTATTTTAAAAGTAGATTTTATTTTCGCAAGTTTGGTACCATTTTTGATTTAATTTTAAATATGTTGGCTCGATAAAAAGTGAAAAGTTATTTCTTTAAATGCCATCGAGAGTCAAAAATAGGATAAATGACAATGGTAATGGCTTCAACAAACGGTAAAATATTTTTTACTAACCAGTCATAACAAAAAAAATCTAAAGAAAAGGAGCAAGGTATTTCTAATCGTGGTTTACTTCTCAAAATGTCCAGAGTTTAATTTTACGATAACTTAAATGTCATAGATGTTTTGGCCCGTCGATAGCTATTATGCAAACTCATTTAAAAGTTGAATTATTATTTAATCAATCACAAGGTAAGAAAAAAACTGTTGGTTTTTGATTTTTTTTATATAGTGAAATATACGTTTAACGCAAAAACTCTTAAGACAAAATATCGGCTAACACGAAATAATACAACGGTTCCGACATAGAAAACATTTCTTATAAATAGAGATCTATACTTCAGAATAATGGTTTTTATCGCTGTACCCACCAGGCAAGCTTTTTCTTTTCTACCTTCTTCCTAATTATTCCAACTTCAGGGCAATCAATAGAGAGCTTTCTCACTTATTGCAACCAACCAATGCTGTTACCTTTACCACTGAAGCCATCAAGAACAGACTCGGACGTCATCCACCTGCCTTACCCTAACATCCAATAAGATCTTCGTCTCTACAAACACAATGAACTTCGTTTTCCCATCCAGGACTCCCACTTGTTAGCGCAAAAATACAATTTCAGATAGAGCATGGAGGATCCTTTATAGATCCATATCCCTGTGACGTGAAGAAACGTGAGAATAGTGGTTCTTAAATTTTCGATCGCAGTGGCCCCCTTTTATATATCAGAATGACCTCGTGCACCCCTCCCCGACTTAATATTATTGATAAATACATGCTTTAATAAAGTTTTTTCATTGGGGTCAGTTTTGTGAACTTGTCTAGGATGGCACATCTTTCGAATTTTCCACAAGGCCTTTCAGAGTCTGTAAAAGAGGGAAACCTGAACGTTACATGAAAGACTCCACGGACCTTCTAGAAACGTGATGCAGATACCAGGGGTCCACGGACCACAGTTTAAGAATCACAGCATAAGAAGATAAAATTTGTTAGTAAGATTACGAATTTTAATTTCATTAAAATGAAGATGTTTTTTGTAAAAATTATATATACGAGGGTTGGGGCATAAGTCATGGTAACTATTTTTTTTCTTGTATATATGTGAATGGATCACAAACGTATATGTGTCGTGTGGAAGTTCTGCAGACATAGTGTGTATACAAAAGAACACATGGCTCTGTGATAGATGGCAGTAGCGCAGTGAGGGCTGTGAAATCAGTCAGTTGGTGAGTGTCGTGTGATGGAAGTAACCCGTGTTGAGCAGCGTTCTTACATCAAAATAGCCGTTCTCAGAGGGAAATATGCAATGAAATATCACAGTCAGTTAGTGGATTGATTGATTGAATATTAACGTCGCACTGTTCAGCTACATGAGGGCTTTTGGCGACGGACCACGTAATTTTGAACCATGGTCAAGTGACGTGGACGACACCTGAGCTGGCACCCCCCTCTCCTAACTATCACACCACACCAACGGGAGGACGTTTCAGCTCTCGACAGATTTAACGTGCAACGCTTCCCTACACGGTGGGTCTTTAGTGGTACTAGGCTTGAACTCGTGAAAAGGCAAGCCACGATCCGATACCTATACCACTCGGCTACCGCGGCCACGTCAATTAGTGGAAGCCCTGAGAAATAATGCCTTACCATACCGTACAATAGCACAGAGGGTGTACTGTGTTGTCATTCTTTTGCACCGTGAAGACCGTATTGCCCTGTATATATACTACCGTAATAAATTAGTGTGTTACAATATTTCAGTGCTATTCATTGTCCACACATGTAGTTAACACCTTGTCCTTTCGTTTATATATGTCACATTTTCCAACCGGACTGGTGTCTTCAAGAAAAAAAACAGTTGCCATGACTTTTGCCCAACCCTCGTATATATATAAGAGTATCGTACACCATCACGGATAGAAGAAACTTTTTAATTTTTCCATAACTGTGGACGATAATGTATACAGTGGGTGATCGGTTAACGAACATAATCCGTTCCAAGACTGTTCGCTATCCGAATTGTTCATTAACCGATCATCGATTCACCATAGACTTCTATGTGAAACCGATTAATTCGTTCTGGAGACCCTAAAAAAATGAAATCAAAACCGAAACTGATGATCTAATTTGTATGAATATTCTATTGGAATTTTTTTTTTCAATAGAACTTTGAAGTTTAATAGGTAAGCAACATAATTCAGGAGAGATGGAAAAAGATTTTTAGTCCGTTTTTCATATTTCACGTATTTTTACGGTGGTAGTGCGTCAGCGGCACCTTTATATTTCATAGTCTGCACTGCTTGAAAAAATTAAGAATTCACTTAATTTATTTGCTATGTCAGCAAATCCACTCGCCCATAACTTATCAGCTGTCAGAAAAGATTGGTATTCATATTGAAATTCTAGTATTCAAGTGTGTATTGATTTTAGTCATAATAATAATGATTGAATGACCTTTTTAAATTCATTGTTAATTCAAGTTTCATTTAGTAATTATCAATACTTAGCACGCTTTAAACATTTCTCCTTTCAGTGATCTTATTTTGTATGTAAAATGATAACAAATGTTATATTAACTTTTTTTTCAGAGCCGAGAAGTGTTCGTTAAAATTCGTTTTGTTCATTATCCGAATACGTGTTCGTTGTCCAAACACAAAAAATCTTTCTTTTGTGATAGTGTTCTTTATATATCCGAACACAAAAATCTTTCTTTTGAAAGTGTTCGTTATCCAAACACAAAAATCTTTCTTGAAAGTGTTCGTTATCCAAATATGCGTTCGTTATCCGAACTCAAAAATCTTTCGTGAAAGAGTTTGTTAACCGATCTGTTCGTTAACCAAAAAAACGGGTTGCACCATCAATATGAATTCACATTTTCTGTAACTACCCATGAGAAAGAAAAATAGTCAGTAATTCATTGTTATTTTACTACCCTCTTAAAATCCCAGTTAAGAAAATACAAGGAACCCATCTATCTACAATTGCTTTTATTACAGCAACTACTCAAAATCTTCGCTGCTTAACAAACATAAGACACCTTACAAACATCTCACCAAGGTGACACAGCCTACAAGAAATCCTACCTTACATATATATAAGAAGCACTTATACGAACTTGACTGGTAATCTTCCTTCATATGTGCTGAAACTTATGAAAAAAGAAAAAAAAACTGTTTTGGAATATATATTTCCTGTTTTCTTGATGACAATTATTGAAAATGGTTATTATTTAGTTTGGGTATTTTCCTCTGCTACCAAACTATATGTGAATGTTTCCTTTTTGATTCGTTCTCAACTATTTGACCCAGGACCACAAACAATCTACAGTTAGAAAATTACATGAAACACACAACGCCGCTTCATAATTTTTTACAAGTGGAAAAAAAATCTGATAATTGTACTATCTTTCGTCAGTGACTCGACAGCCCAGGGTGGGGCTTGGCCTTCTTAAGAAACCTTTTCCAGACTAGCCTTCCTCCTGCTAGTGTTTTCCAATGTTTAGTTCTTAAGATTAGGAGGTATTTTTCTAGGTCATCAATCCATCTCAGATTTGACCTGTCTTTGTCTACGTGTGTCATTTGGTTGGGTAGTGGGCTATTTTAGTGGTGCGGTCTCCATCCATTCTGACAACGTGGCCTTCCCATTTGATCAAGATAACGACTCCAGATTCTTTATATGAGTGATAGAGTTGCAAATTTGATCTTCCTCGTCACGTGCTATTTTCATGAATTCCTCCAAAAGTAATTCTTAAAATCTTCCTTTCGCGCGTAGATACTTTTCTTGTTTTCCTCATCCCAATTTTCCCATGCTGAAGTTAATTCTGATCTAAAAAGACTTTTGTGTAATACAATGTTTCTCAAACTGTGGGGCGCACCCCCCTTTGGGGGACGTGATAACTCTACGAGGGGGTGCGAGCCCATTGAAGAGTCAAAAACAAAAGGTTATTTAAAAATTTTTAATTTACTGAAAGTAAACAAATACATTCTGACATAACAAAAAATAAAATAATGCACTTAAAAAATGTATCAGTACTGAACAATCAATTTTATAATTACTTTAACAATACTAAGTTAAGGACAAATTTAATAATTACCAGTGAGCCCATGGATGTGTCATAAAAAATTATATGCCAACATTAACACTTATCTTGATAATATGTACGGTTTATAATTAATCCCTTAAATCAGCGTTTCTCAAAGTGTGGGGCGCGCCCCCCTTGAGGGACGTGATAACTCTACGAGTGGGGCGCGAGCCTATTGAAAAGTTGAAAACTAAAGATTATTTAAAAAATTATTAATTTACTGAAAGTAAACAAACAAAATACTTTACTACATAATAAAATATAAAATGCATATTTGCACTGATATAATACACTTGTAAAATATCAGTACTGTTCAATGTATTTTATTATTAATTTAACAATACTAAGTTAAGAACAAGTTTGATAACTACCAGTGACCCCATGGGCTTGTATTAACACTTATCTTAATTTGTACGGTTTATAATTAATTCCTTAACAGCCGATTAAAAGCTACAGGGTTCGCTTCCCAATGCCACCGTTTTTCACGTAGACGCGAATATTTTGATGTTTTTTGGGGGAGGAGAAAAGGAATAAATAAGCAAATCCTATGAAATAAGTAAATCCTTTGCAAACACTGTCAAGGTCCTTTTATTGCATTCCAAAGCCTTCGGAACAATTTTATGGATAGCAGTGCACAGAAAAGATCGTACTTCGGAAAGACGTATATATACGTACAGAAAATTAATGCTTTGACTGAGCGAGACGTTTATATACGTCGGTTAAAGAGGTTAAAGTCGTATTGTAGCTTTAGTGTAAAAGTATATTATTATTGAATTCAATACACTGTTATTGTATGGAGGGGGGAGTGATGAAAATGATGATTGAATATTGGGTCACGAGTATTGAAAGTTTGAGAAGCACTGCCTTAAATGCCTATTAAAAATTACGCAATTCGTTCCCCCAATGCCACCGTTTAGTACATAGATAAGCGTATGTGGTGTATCGAGGAGGGCAGAAAAGGAATAACTAATCAAAAATCCTCTGAAATAAGTAAATCCTTCGCAAACACTGTCAAGGTCATTTTGTTGCTTTCCAAAGCCTTCGGAATAATTTTATTGATAGCAGTTGACAGAAAAGATAGCACTTCGGAAAGACGCATATATACGTCTAAGGCAATTAAAACACTGACTGAGTGAGGCGTTTATATACATCGGGGGTACTTAAGGGGTTAAAGTCGTATTGTAGCTTTAGCGTCAAAGTATAGCATTACTGATATTGAATTTAATACATCGTCATTGTATGGAGGGGGGGCGTGATACAACTTATGATTGAATATTGGGTCGCAAACATTGAAAGTTTGAGAAGCACTAGTGTAATGTAACCTTTGTTTTTCTTTTGATAACATTCGATTTCATTTTTTTTAGTACTTCAATACGACATCTATAAGCCATAGTATTTTTCTTTTGGTTTTCAATAGTACAATCGTTCCTATTGTTAATTTCAGAACCTAAATAAGTGAAGTTGTTGAAACTGTCAACAACTTCAAAATTATACTCTCCTGTTTTAAAGTGTGAATTAATTATACTTTACTACTTTTTAAATTATCTTTTCCTACCCTTTAAAGATGATTCAGGTACTCGATCATTTATGTATAATATGCATATATTCTTATGTAATTCGGTCTTTCATCCCTACTGTAGTGGGTCGATAAGTGAGTACCAAGCTTGCTTGGAGACTTAAACACTGGGGGTCTCGCTTCAGACTGATCACCTGATCCGGATATCGGCTCATACACCTCAGCGCCCAATGGCCACGTATACTGGGATGGGCACAATAGGCCCTGGCCTTCATGGGCTGTTGCGCCACTGAGTTTGAGTTGAGTCTTATGTAATTATTTCAACACCGCTTAACACTCACACAATGTGTAAGTGAGAAGATGTTCTGTTTCAATTCTTTTCTTACGAGTGATTTACTTTATTTCATTTTGATACTGAACCCTCTAGAACAGCAGTGTCTAACCCAAATGACCTTGTGGGCCACTTCGAAAAAACATTATTATCTCGCGGACCGCACATAAAAATGTGTACTTTTATATCAAATTTGGAAACAAAGAAACGTTTATTGGAGGGAAAATTTGAAACAGAATGAATTATTATTATTGTTTTCATTATTTTTCATGTATACAGACATAGATAATATAATAATGTTTACATAATATAATAATGCAATGATCAAATAATGTTTAAAATATTACAGTTGCCATTTTCTTGAAAATTACGGTGTTCCTATTGAATTGATCTTTCTTTACTCATTGTTGAAATTTGATAGTGCTGTCATTCGCAAACGATTAAGCATACATTGTCCTTTATCTTTACCGTCCTGGATATTTTTTTTTAACTTTAAAAAATATCTCTGACTGCCTCTTGCTTTTTGGGTACTCCAAACAGAAAAGGAGGAGGAGAAATGAAAGTCGCGCACACACACAGAATCATATACCATCCATAGTAAGGGATATGCATAATGCAATGCGAAATTTATTAAAAAGTAATTTACTATAGTAAAATCAATTGTAAATGTTTGATAGAATATAAATCTATTTTAATCTAAAGGACATTTCTATTATCAAAAAGGATTTATTTTAAAACAAGAACAGGTAACATGCAAACACATTGTAGATAGATAGATATGTATAAATTTCCCCTCAAATACATTTTAAAATGAAAAAAAACTCTTTAAAAATCTGATACTTAAAAATTTTTAAAAAAGAGTCGATGGGCCGCAACTTACATACTGGTGGGCCGCGTGTTGGATACCTCTGCTCTAGAACATCGAGTGGTTCTTATCGTAAAATCCAGTGTATTACTCGCACCTATACTTGTATACTTCAATTTTTAGTTTTTAAGTATATTCCCCGTATATAACGCGCGTTCTCACATCTTTTTTTACAAAGAAACCTGAAATGTATGTGTGAAATTCTTTTGTGTTTTTAAGTCCTTTTTTCATGGTATTATACGCTTTTAAAAAAAATAGTCTAATTCTAGAACTACAAACTTTTAAGTTTATGTGGAATGTTCTTTCTTTCAAATAAATAGTATTCTGATCTATGTGGAAGTCTTAATTTTTTTTTCTATGTGCTCATCTTTTTTTTTATTATTTTTGAAACTCCCATTTTTATACCCGGCGTAAAACGCACACCCGTAAATTTCAATCTTATTTTTTGTGAGAAAAGTGTGCGTTATACCCCGGATTTTATGGTAATTATTTTCATTTACTCAATTGATGGGGACACAACTTCAGTTTTTAAAATTGTCCCTGTGACAAGGAATTCTGTAGCTAATTGCCACAATATTGCATCAGCCATGAGATTTGACCAATCAGCGTACTAAGATTAAGAAATCAAGGAAGAGAACGTTCTGGAAACTTCTATAAGCTTATAGAAGTATTTTGATTGAAAAATGGAATGTGTTTTTGTCCATCGCAAGCTTTGAAAGAGAGTTTTATTGCTACTTTTATATATAAGTGAGTGCGCTTTTTTGCTAAGGTATCCGACTACGTTCGGAACCGTGATTTTAAAAAAGCGCATAAATGGATAATTTTCCTGATATTTAGTGTCACTTAGATTTGAATACATGTATAAAATTGTTTCAAGGATATTTTGACAAAAAAAATTATTTAAATAAAATATTTTGGCAAAAAATTAACTTAGAATAACATTTTTTTAAGATATTTTCCTTTTGTGAAAAATGCTTCTATTATAATAATATTTTACCTGTATATAGCTCAGACCTCTGTACAGAGGCTCAACTATGATTTTTGAAAATTTCACATTATTTTCAGAGTTACAACCCATTGAAATAATTATCGGCGTTTTTTTCTTAAAATTTCTCCCCTCTGTTTTCGTAAAACAGGGATAACCCCACTTCTAAGTTATATATTTCAAAAATTCTACTTGAGCCTCTGTAGAGAGGTCTGAGCTATCTACAGGCAAAATATTATTATATAGTAGAAACATTTTTCACAAAAGGAGAATATTTGGAAAATGGGTCATTCTATATATGCTCATTTTTTGTCAAAATATTGTACTTAAATAATTTTTTATTCTAATACTATTCTTAAAACCATTTTATATACATTTTCTAATCTAAGTGACACTAAATATCATAAATATTATCCATTTATACGCTTTTGCAAAATCACGGTTCCGAACGTAGTGCGTGTTTCGCCATGCCTACATCAAAAATATATGAAGCTGATATCTTAGCAATAATTCCGCAATTCTATATATGTATATGTACATGTATATGTATATGTATGCATGTCTATTTCACATTGAGAAACATAAAAAATCTACTGCAACTGTACAATTATTAAACTCTTAAGGAATGGGGGG
>BMAV01009440.1:126157-141936 GCA_019973955.1 Trichonephila inaurata madagascariensis
CTTCCCCCCCCCCCCCTTGTGTACCCCACTGACATTGGGTGGACCGCAACACCTTGAAAAAATTATAAGTAGCCCGTACCCTTGAAAAGTCTGCCCATCCCTGATGTAGGGCATATCATAGAAATATTCAGTTTCATCTACAATACTTGTAGTCAGAATACTTGTATTCTGAAGTCTTACTGCAGTATCATTCTGAAGTCTTATTGCAGTATCTGTGTGTGAAAGGTTAGCTTTTAGATATATCATTTTCAGTAGTATTCCATCTTTTCAAAATATTGTTTCTCGTAGCAACCTAAGAAAGTTTTGGCCGTGGTATTTTCTCAACAGAAAAAATTAATGAAAAAGCTTCTAAGTTATATAAACTAGTTTTTTTTAACTAAAATTGGCCTTGAAATCAATTTTAATTAAGTAATTATAGGAACTTAAAAAACTCAAAACACAATCAAGCTGAAATGTTTTTAGAAATGAAAATTGAAATTAGTAACCATTTCACACTGAAAGAATTGATTGTGCTCAAAAATATTTTTAATTAATTCAATTTAAGAGGGGAAAAATGCTTTAAAATTAAACCGAAATCTAAGCTCAGAAAACTTCAAATATCTGAAAAACTAATTTGCTATTAAATGGGAAATTTGGTAGCAAGCTACCCAATAATATGGTTCACAGAAGAAAAAAAAAGTAAAACAAAAATAAAATTCGGTATTTTTGAAATTGGTAAGGTATTGTACTGTAAAACCTTAACACGAAACGAAATCGCTTAACACGAAAAATTTCGCTACTGGAAATGAACACTTAATAAAACGTTTTAGAACGTTTCTGTTCTTTGAGAATGTTAACTGTCCTACTATATCATCGGAATAATTCGTTACAGTAGATGATGATAATTTGTATACAGCCCCTTTTATATGGCAGACAGGGACATTTTGGTGTTTGCTCAAAGCTCAAACAATATCACTGATTCCACTGATTCCGACGGTGAAAATGCAGCTTCTGCTCCCACGTCATCCGAGATGAGGAACATCATGTGAAAAGTATGCGCAGTTATTTAGATGATCCAATGATGAAATGAATAACAAAATGGCCGGCATCGGAAAATTTGATGTTAAAAAAAGACAATGTAAAGAAGAATATCAGAATATTTTCCAAAAACTAGCATGAAAATTTTGCATTAAATTTCATTATTTCTTGCGAATGTTTTTGTTCCATTAATTTTTATTAAATAAATGCATATATGCGTAACAGTGGCCAACACTGGAATTTTTCAAGGGCGGGAGGGGGGGGGGGCCAGGATCGGAAGACTAGCTTTCTCGTATCATGCTTCAAAACGCCACCCAAGATATTCTTCTGATTATACCGATTTTCGAGACAAAAAACAGTAAAAATTAATTATTGAATAAATAAGCAGCATTAACTAATACAATTAATTATTATTAACAAACTACTATAGACACAAAGGATTCTAATCAATCGAAAAAAAATCAAGAGCATTGGGAATGGGGGGTTCGGACCTGAGGAATCCCCCCCCCTTGTGTGCGCCACTGATACATATCTATGTAAACAAATGTACTGTAATAAGCTTAATTTTGTTGAATATTGTTTGGGATTTCTTGCAATTTCTTTTAACATGAAAAAAAATTTCAATTCCTTCAGTTTCGTGTTGAACTATTTTCACTGTATCTGTAACTAATGTATAAAGGTGAGGAAGAAGTAACGTTGCTTTTATTTTTTAAATATTATTTCCTTCTCATGTGAGCAACTGATATTTACCTACCCGTTATTCACCCATGCTAATTTTTAAAATCTTATTCTGAATTGTTTTAGGAGAGCAAAACCCAACGTAAGACAATTTATACAAAAATATAAAATAATTTTTTTTTTAATGAATGTTTATGTTATAAATAATTTTAAACGAACTATATAATATAGCCTTACGGGTGTTCTTTAGAATTATTGTAAAATGATGAAATAGAATGTAAAATTCCGAAAAAGAATAATTGTATTAAGCCTAATAATGAACGGGAGAAGGCCTCAAAATGTTTTAAAAGGGAACACTTTCTTTTTTTATAAGTGTATTAAATATAAAAATATGGATGTCAGTTCTAAAAAGAGAATTTTGTAAAACATATCTCATTAAGTTTAAATACTCATAAATATGTTGCTGTGGTTACTTATGCCACCTGATCGACAATAACATCCGATCAAGGCCCGCCAAATTCATCACAGCAACGGGCTAGTAGTACGTCTGTCGTTAGCCTTAACTTTAAGCACCATACAGGTAACAATACGCGATTTTGCTCGGTTCCACTCCGATTTTGAGGGAGAACACCCAGGTGGTCAGAGGCCTCTCACCTCTCTTCCCTTTCCACCAACCTCACGAGCGGACTTGCAGCTCGACGGTTTTTATAGTACCCCCATGCCGCAAAGGCACTATACGTGGACAAACATCCACGCCTTCTCCGAGATTCAAACCCTGACCCTACGGCATGGCAGTCAGCATCACTAACCACTTTACCGTATGGGCGACACCCATAAATATAAATCTTGTCAATGCTTGCGTCATCTTAAGTCATTCTGGACAAACATCAACTCAAGAAATTAAATCTCAATGATTAATAACATTCACGAACTTTATAGCAAGTTTTTAAAGTACAATTGATTCGCATCCTCAAAGTAGCGCAACTAGCACCAAACTTACGTGCCTTACGCGGAATTTGAATCGAGTGAGTGAGTGAATATTAACGTCGCACTGTTCAGCTACACGAGGGCTTTTGGCGATGGACCTTGTAATTTTGAACCATGGTTTAGTGACGTAGACGACACCTGAGCTGGCACACTCCCCCTCTCCTCACTACCACACCACACCAACGGGAGGACGTTTCTGCTCTCGACAGTTTGAACGTGCATCGCTGCCCTACACGGCGGGTCCTTAGTGGTACTGGGCCTCGAGTTCATGACATGCCTGTCATGATCCGATACCTTGACCACTGGGCTACCGCAGCCCCGCGATTGCTGCGATAATACGTTACCAATAAGTACTGTTTGAAAGGTTTTAAAATATTATTTAAATAAACAAGATAAATTTTTTATGCCTATTATCTTGTGTTACTGGTTTTTTTGCTGCACTAATTAATTTTTTTTATCCTCCTTTTTAGATGGCTGAAGCAAATAAGGGAAAAGGTAAAAAATCTAGGAAAAGGGCATCCAACTCATCATTAGTAAGTAATATTAAAATTTAATTTGAATCCAGGAAATTGATTTACATAATTTTATGGAAAAATTCTTCATGTATATATATTATTTATATTTTTGTCAGTAAGTTTTAAAACCATAAGTAATTCAGGAAATCTGTAATTCAACATTATTTAATGTATCCCAAGTTATTACTCAGTAGCAGAATCAAAGTATTTCATTTAATAAAAATATTGTGCAGTTAAATTTCTTTCTTAAATTTTCATAAAAAAAAGTTAAAATTAAATATTTTGTCATATCACTTTTTACATACCTGCCTTTTACGCTTTGATCGTAAAAATATATACTTTTCAAGTTTTTTATTATGCTTTTACGTCTTAACCATTCATATTTATGCAATTTAACAATATTTCAATCATCCATTGATTATTTTCTCCTCTGTAATTCTTATTTATCATTTTATATTCACAACAACTGAAAAATAGGTAGACAAAAATCATTGAACTAATTGCTGTTAATTTTTTAAAAATTCTAGAAATTCACCCTTTTTGCATGTTGTACTTCTTTAGCTACTGGTTTCTAACTCATTCATACACATGGTTTTCTTAAGAAAAGAATTTTTTTTTTCTCTGTAGCAATTTTTTGGAACTCGACAGTTTGTTCTTTTCACGTGTTTGTAGTTCCTACTCTTCAAATTGCTGAGCAATTTGTTTTAATCGATTTTTACCGGGGACGTCTTAAGGCACGGGTCCACTGGGGCCGGGGCGTCACCTTCGGAGGGGGGTCTCGTTTTGTTCTCGAAACTATCTTAAGATCCTTATTCGGGTAATTTTTATGGTCAAATATTATTCCTGTTAAAATCTCCGAAAAACAAAGAATTTCAAACTCCATATCAACTGGCAAAAGTGGTAAGACTGTATTATTGTGCCATGACCGTTGTCCATGGCTAGGCCTAAGCCTAATACCATGAACAGTCATTTATATAGTCGAAATGCGGCCTTCGGTCGAGCCGGTTTGTGCCTAGGTTTTTGAGATTGGGAGTCGTACACATTTATTTGTTTCAAATTACCATTTGAAGGAGTATTTGACAATGCATGTTATATACCAGGGGTGGGCATTAAGTCGATCGCGATCGACCGGTGGCCTCTTAAGACATTTGGGGGGTGACCGCCTGAAGATTAGCAGCAAGTAATTATTTACCAAAATATTCAAGATTGGCTGACAGTAGGCAGACTAACTCTTCTACGCACTCTAACTACGAGAACTAACTCTAGATTAAAATATTATATTTTTTAATGTATTTTAAATTGCTTGATAATGAATGTGCATCATTTGATAATATTATATTTGTGCCTAATATTATTATGGTTGTATCTTGCGTTTTGCTTTAAACGGGGTCTTAAGAGTGTAAGATTTTTTATTGTAGTTATGTATGTAAGAACATATTCAGTATTTATTATTAAGTTATGGTAAAGAAAATATTGTACACCAAGGGGGGGGGGCGTCAAAGACCACCTTGGGTCAAACAAACAAGGTTTAAGGGGACACAGTACGATTCAAATGACAAAAATCGGTTAAAAAATCAAATATAATTTTTTTAGCCTAAATTATTCTTTATATATTTTTCTATGACCTCCCAAAATTTGAAAGCTCTAAACTTAAAAGACGCAAACTTATGATAGCTTTTACGTTCGTTTTTATTCACATTCCTAAAGCAAATCAAAACTTGGAGCTTACTTATCTGAGAAAGATAAAATAACTAGTTTGTCTACATTTAAAATGCTAAGGCTTTTTTTCTATTGTTCCTAATGCTTTGAATTTTTTTTTACCTATTGTCAATAATACATGTAACAAAAGTTGGTATGCATTTTTTAATTAAAGCAATAATTATTTATTTAAAAATAATTGAACTTAAAATTTATACATTTTTTAAGGAATTTTCAATAAGCATTCATAAAAAGAAGTATTGTACAAATACCAATCATGTTACCGCACAACCCATACCAACTTTTGTTGTACATAGTTTGATGCACTTGTAAATCAAATTTCGTGCGTGTACGTAAATTTTTGTTGGAGGAGTAGCATTTTAAAATCACTTCAATTTTTTTTTTTTCCTTAAAAAATTAAATGGCTAGCTTTTTATGAAATTTTGAGCACAAAATCTGTTTTACATGGTATACACACATAGGAGAAAACAAAAAAATTTTGAAAATCCTTACATTAAAAACTTTTGCGTAAATCGTACCATGTCCCCTTAACTTTAGGCGATCCTCAAAAAATATCAATATTCATAGAAACGTAAATTTTATTTCGAATACATTATAAAAATATAACTAAAAGAACAAGAAAAATTTAATTCTTTCGTCCTGACACTTAACATCTCTTCTCTGCTACTATCTTTCATATTTCGGCAGAAATTTTGATATTTATTATATATTATTGTGTGACGGTGAACTGACCGGGCTACAAAAATGTTCGTTGTGGGCCGCGAGTTTGACACCCCTGTTGTAGACCTTTCCACACCTATGCCATTGGTTGGACCGCAACACCTTGAAAAAAATTAGAAGTATCACGTACCCTGGAAAAGTTCGCTCACCCCTGTTATATACTGTCTACTTTTAAAGATCTCAGATAAGGCCTAATTTTGCATAGGGACCCAGGGCCTTAAAAAAGATCTCTCTGGGCCCAGGGCCTCAAAGAGTCTTAAGGTATCCGACTACCCTAAAATCCTGATTTTTTTCGAAAATTGACAAAAAAAATTTTATGATTTTATTTTATAGGCCATCTTATAAGCTTTATAAAAATACCAAGTTTTTAATTTTTCATTTACTAAAACAAAAACTACAAGTGTTTTAATAAAAGAAGATGCCATAACTTTACACAAGATGTTAAACTTTAAAATGCGTTTTACTCGAAATGTGTGGTTTTCGTAAAACTCGAAACGGGGACAGCGATTACTCAAAGAATTTTGAAAATAATTTGCTGAAATTTTTTCGAATATTTTATATAACAGTAGAAGTGTTTTAACCTTCAGATTTATCATTCACTGTTTTATTTCAAAATTTGCAGTCCTTTATGTGAATAGAATCACTGTTTCTTTAAGCAACTTCATATAGCCACTAAGATACAGTGTTCTATTTTTTGCAAAAACTGAAATAGCTATTATCCTGAAGGTCATTTCAAATATGAATAACAAAGTAACACATTAGAATAGAAAAATTGAGAATTTATTCAAAAAATTTTTATACAGAGCGGGCTTCGTTTATGTAATTTTTTGTGTACATTTTCACCAGTTTTTTCCGTTTTTAATAACAATAAAAAAAATTTCTCTTTGAATTTTACGATTTTTTCCTTAAAATATGCTAAATAAATCTAAAAATCACAAAAAAAATCCCCATATCTCCATTTTTTCAAAAAAAGGTTGTCGCAAGTAGTCGGATACCTTAAGACGTCTCTGATTGTTACCATGATGTTTATCAGAGGTGAAATACCTACTATACTTTCAACGTATAAAGAATGTTATAAAAAGGAATTCAAACGTATATTATATATCACATGCCAAAACAAGGCAAAATATGCATTTTGTACTGTATGTCGTAGTGTCATGACATATGCATCAGTAAAAGGTACAACTTCTTTGTCTTTAAAAGTTTCTGAGGTGGTCATTGATATATTGCACTATATATAAAGCTTTCACAACTTAAAAAAAAGTATAAAAAGTGTTCTAAAGCTTTCTTTTTCTCAATTGTTATTTCTCCTGATGTCGTCTTCTAACTTAATTGTTAACTTCTGTGTTTATAATTTTTTATAATCTAAAAATTGAGTAAAAATTTTACCATATTTTTTTATAAATGCATCTTTACTCTAAAGTCATTGCCTTCTTGTATGTTATTGTATATATCATTATAAATTTACCTTATATGTATGAATTTTTTATAAATCTGGTCACTACAAAAGATTTATTATGAGTACTATTCTCATTCAATTATTTTCATTGTGAAATATAATTTCTTCAAATATCTGCCTGTATTATTTTAAAAATACTTGTGTGTGTGTGTATATATATATATATATATATATATATAATGCTTTATTTTATAAAATTTAAAATGATGTTTGTCCTTTATTTTAAGAATTTGGTTGAAATGTAAATCCCATATTTTTTTTTTTTTTTTCATTCTGTCATTTTCAAAAGCTGGTAGGTATGCTTTTTATGATCTGTTATACATAATCAACAATAAAATATTACTTGACAAGACCCATTTTTCAATTTCTAATATTAGTTCACACTATCGCTATATATATTTATTTATTTATATATCTTGTTCAAATTTTCAGTCGTTAATAAAATATTTTCTATTCATCCATTCAAGTTCAAAAACATTTTTTTAAGCTTTCAGTGGATGACACCTGATGTTAATACAGTTTTTTGAAATATTAATTCATTAATAAAGTTAAAAAAGGAATAAATAGTAACAATAAAAAATAATAGTCCAACAGCATATTTAGAAAGGAAAATTGTTTGTCGTGTCCCTGTAGCGCAATGGATATCGCTTTGGACTTCTAATCCAAAGGTCGTGGGTTCGAATCCCACCTTAATTCACCTAATTTCTGAGAATATGATTTCTTTTTTACTACACTTAAATTTAATGAATGAATAGATAGTAACAAACAAACAAAATAGTTTAACGCCATATATAGAAAGGAAAATGGAAAACTGCATGGAAAATAGCTTTCTATTTTGTCACTTAATATTGTGATTTTGTCATATGTATATACATGTTTATATTAATTGGAACTATTTAATAAAAAATAAATAAAATAAAATATTTCTTTATTGACCTAAGTAGGAATTGACTTAAAAAAAATAAATTTATATTACTTGTTTAATTCCTATTACCTTGTATTTCTGATATTTTTTTGTGTTGATTTTCCCCCCTTCCACCTGTAGGTGCCTGAAGTAGAAGAAGAAAAAAGGGAAAAAGTTGAGGAACAGACATCTGATCCATTATTAGTACGTAGAATGAAAATTTCATTTAATTCCAAAATTACAATAATTAGTATAAACAAAGACTCACATTTTTCAATTCCTAATATTTTTTATTTCTGGTAATTAGCTGTGTTGATTATTTCCTTCCTTTTAGACACCTGAAGATGATGAAGAAGAATGCTATGAGACTGGGGATGAGACATCTGATCCAGCATTAGTACGTAGAAAAAAAGAAAATTTCATTAAATTTCAAAATTGTCTTACAAATTACGGAAAAACTTTCAATACATCCTAAAACGTCTTGCAACTAATTATAATAATTATACTATTTTTCCAATTTTATCAGTTTTCTGTCATAGTTTTTTAAAATTCATGGTAATGCAAATTTATTTCAGATATATTCTCTATGATTATGTTTTTGTTTTTTTTTTTAATTTTTTTTAATATTTATAATTTTAAAAAAAAGATACTAAATGTTATATTATTTATTACGTTCTCATTTTAAAAGAGGTTTTTTTTTTTTTTAAAATCAGGAAATATACAGGCAATCAAATGATATTGAAATGATGGAGGTATGGGATTTAAACATGAAAAAAAATTTTTTTAGTGGGATTTAGTCTTTTTTTTTATAGTATTGAGATTATTTTATTATGGATTGTATATACAGGGTTTCCCCGAATGCCGTGTACAAGCTTGGAGTTAAAAAAACTAAAAAAAAATAGCTTTTATATTTAATCGAACAAAAAAGTAAAAAGTAATTCTTAATATAAGAATAAAATGATTAACGAAAAAGTAATGCCATTGTGATAAAAGCATGTGGGATGCTTTGTACTACCATTTTACACTAACTCTGCATTTCAGAATGGAACTAGTAAAAGATTACAACAAATAATATCGAACACCTCACGCTTTTACCACAATGACATTCATATTCTCGTCAATCATTTTATTCTTATATTGAGGTTACACCGTGATTTTGCAAAAGCGTATATAAATGGATAATATTTATGATATTTAGTGTCACTTAGATTATAAAATGAATATAAAATTGTTTTAAGAATAGTATTACAATAAAAAATTATTTAAGTACAATATTTTGACAAAAAATGAACATAGAATGACTCATTTTCAAAATATTCTTTTGTGAAAAATGCTTCTTTTATAATACTATTTTACCTGTATATAGCTCAGACCTCTGTACAGAGGCCCAACTAGAATGTTTCAAATATATAACTTAGAAGTGGGTTTATCCATGTTTTGTGAAAACAGAGGGAAGAAATTTTTAGAAAACAACACTGATAATTATTTCAATGGGTTGTAACTCTGAAAATAATGTGAATTTTTCAAAAATTGAGTAGTTGAGCCTCTGTACAGAGGTCTGAGCTATATACAGGCAAAAAAATTATTATAATAGAAGCATTTTTCACAAAAGGAGAACATTTTGAAAAAAAGGTTATTCTAAGTTAATTTTTAGCCGAAATATTGTTTTTAAATAATTTTTTTTGTCAAAATGTCCTTAAAAGAATTTTATACTTGTACTCTAATCTAAGTGACACTAAATATCATGAAATTTATCCATTTATGCGCCTTTTTAAAATCATGGTTCCGAACGTAGTCGGATACGTTAAGAATGACTTTTTACCTTTTAGCTTAATTAACTATAAAAGAGTGTTTTTTATATATAGTTTTTTTTAAACTATAATTTTTTTTTTGAAACTTGATTATCCTAGACCTTTCCTGCATTAAAAATATAATGGCATCAATAAATCACAAGATAGTTTTGTAGATTATAATAGATATGCTTTTCCTTTTCACTAATGATCTCCATTATACATTTCTTTAAAAAAAAAAATTCTGTACTTCTAAATAGATGAATGAAAGATTAACATTTCAGATTTTACATATTATCCAACTCAGATTTGCACATATGACTTGATACAGACATTTTGAACCAAACTTTGTTTTCTACCTCACAACCTTGGTATTCTCTTCAAACTGTGATTGTTGATATTGGAGCTTGTAGATTAGCATTGTGTGCTATTTTAATGTATCAGATTTTTAGAATATTACGTATTTGGAACCCAATCCATTAGTGTTTTGGGTTTTATACATTACCTCTCTTTGAGATGAAAGGTGTACGCAAACACTTTTATTTAAAGATAGCTATAAGTATTGTTCTTCTAGCAAGTATTGTTCTGCTAAACCAATCAATTTTGTAAACTTTATTTATATTAATTATCAGCAGCGCACACAGGAATTTTTCAAGGGTGGAATCCAAGGTCAAAAGTCCACTGTTCTCGTATCATGCTCCAAAATGCCACCCAAGATATACAGTTGGACCTCTATATAACGAAGTCGCTAAACCCCGGAAAAAGTTCGTTATATGGAAAATTCGTTATATAGAGGTTTATCTTTTAATATGCTTTACAAACCCCATAAAACAAATTTTAAATTCATAAACACTATATATTAAAAAAAGTAATTATTCACAACTTTTTAAAATTAATATATGTTTATTTTATATGCCCATCACAAAAAAGAAAGAAAGAAAGAAAACTGCAAGGAAAACAAGAAAAAAGAATGTCGAAGAATTCACTGAATTTTCAATGTAAAGAAAATAATTTTTATAATAAGATTAATGAATTTTATAAGGACATTTTATAATTTAAAGCATACAAGTAATATTAAACATACATTATTTTATAATTAGAACACGGGGAGACGGGACAACTCCACTGAGGGTGAAAGAGGTTATCGAGGATGTTTCTAGTGAACTGGGCTTTGGGGGCTTAAGGTTGCACTTCTTGGATGAAACATGCAGAACTCTACTGCTCTCGGCGAGTTAGGATCTAATAAAACAAGTTCAAGATGTATGACCACCATAAAAGGAGTTAAAGAGAAAATAACTTGGAATGTTCAGAAATACTTTAAAAATAGGAAGAAAAAAAAATTTAATCACAAAAGAAAAAGTTCGTTTTACAGAAAATGCACTTCGCTATAGAGAGGTTATTTTACGAAGAAAATCGTGAAATGTTCAAGGTTCCAGGAAAAAGTTCACTGTATAGGGAAATTCGCAATGTAGAGGTTCGTTACATAGAGGTTCGACTGTACTTCTGATTTTTTTTTTTTTTTTATCGATTTTCGGGAACTAAAAAAAAAAGTAAAAAATTAATTATTGAATAAATAATTAGCATTAATTAATAAAATTACTTATTAGTAACAAATGCTAAGCTAAATTTTACATACTATGTACATACGATTATAATCAATAGAAAAAAAATCAAGGGTTAATGGGTGGGGGGCCCAAACCCGGGAACTCCTTCCTTGTGTGTGCACTGCTGTTAATTATATCTAAAATAAAATAAAAATATAGTTTGTGTAGTTTCTTATAAGGTAAATAGTAAAAAAAATAATTCATTGGGCTATATTTTTTAGTTTTTCTTCACTTTAAAATGACTAATTTTTCCCCATAAATTACAATTGTTCATTGCCTCTTTGATCAGCCAGGTACAAATTTTTCCAAGCTTACACTTCTAGTAGTAATGCACAAATAAAAGCTTATTGTTAATTATTACTAATTTTGCTCGTTTGCTGCTTGAAACTTTACTATGAAGAATGGGAATTGCTAGGGGCTGATAACATTTGGTAATTTATTGCCTGTACATTAGGCTGACTGAAAAAAAAATGCATTTTTTTCTTCTTGCGCTTAATTTACATTAGTACACTTCCCCTCCTCCCACTTGGATTGAATATTTCTTAAACTCTCGAATTACTTTTTATATTGAAATATTTCTATGCCTTTTCCATTACATAGGGGCTGTTTATCACATTAATCATAATAGTAATTTTTGAATTGTTACAATTACATTTGTCTGGCTCTGAAATTGTAACTGCTTGCAATTCTAAGATTTCAAAAACCCAACTATATATTGATAGTATTGCTTTCTAGTTTATAATCCATGAATAAATTCTAAGCTGATGAAATATTTTAGTTTCATTGCTCCAATTATTGTCGAGAAATTTGTGAACAGTGTTATGTTGAGATTTTTATTATTTTTTTTTTAATTTCTATTATACTAGTTGAGAAAAAGTTGACTTTGTTTGATTTAAAATAATCTGACTTCTGAATGTAAAAGCCGGGAACTATGGTACCTGGGTAACTCTCCAATTAGTAAAAACGAATAGGCTTGAACTTGTCTCTCTTGATTTTATAAAACGTATGTTTCCATTTAGAATGTCCTTTAATGCATTCAGTATTTGCTTTACCACAAGCATGTTGTGATGAAATCAACACAACTAGTATGTTTAATATGTGGTGCAGGAGTGGCTCTGGGGCCGGACAAACTGGGCCTTGCCCGGGATGGCAAATTCTAAGGGTAAGTGATGAGGACAATACCTTACTGCTACCCCTCCCTTTCCAAACTTCCAAGCCATGCCAATGAGAGGATTCTGAGCCTTAATAAATTTAATAATTGCCAGCCACTGTAAACGGCGGGTCCGAAGTTGCTTCAGGACTCAACAATGTCAGCTGCGAGTTCGTTTACATGTCTATAGATGATAACAAAGAATCAAGCTTTATTCTTTACTGTCAAATTTTATTTCTTTAACTGAATAAATTGAATATTTTTCTGTAGAATATTGTAAAAATAAGACTAAATTTTTATTATCTTTTACAAACTGAGTAAAAATTTTAAAATAATTTTAAGGCTACAGCGGACAGTTAAAATGTGAAAAACTGACTAAAATATCGAAAAAATTTTTTGACTTATTTTAATATTATATTAGCCTCACTATCAAACGCAAAAAAATTTTTTTGGTTTTATGCATTTTTTACTGAGTTATGGGGTAGTTTCGATTTAGTCATCCATGACCACGCCCCTTTTCTTACATTCTGATGTCATGCTAACAAAGCTGTCATGCACTTTGACAGTACGAATTTTATTTACTGTAGACAAAGCCCCTCTAACTTTTATTTTTAAATGTTAATTTATCAAGTTCTGGATGGCAACAATTTGTTTTAATTGTATCTGAGACCTAAATTGGACTTATTTGTTTACAATTCGTTCGAACGTGCGTTTGCATTTTTCATTCAGTTTTATTCAAACTTTATATTTATTTTACCAAAACAAAAAGTTCTTTTCAGAACTCAAATTCATTTTAAATTGCATTTATTGCTTAAAATTATTAATATGGATCTTATATCATCGAGATATAGAAAACCTAAAGGTTGTCCTACCAAAAGGAGAAAGATGTTGGCTGTGGAAATAGCAAGCGATGGCAGAAATCTCCTGAAACTGTTGATAAAAAAGACAATAATAGTATAATATTGCAGAGATCCATTATCTGAACCGAGTACATCTTCCCAACCTGAGGCAAACTACATTTTCACCCACAAGACTGCGTTTTCTGAACTATTGCAGAAAGTTCCTTGCAAATATTGTACAAACTGTACCCTGGTTATAAAACAACACCATTCCATGGCGTGTTCTACAAAGATGGAACTTTTATGCTAATCATGTCATGAAAGCTATGGAAGTGTTTTTTCAAGTTTCCAAGAAGAGGCCAAAAATTCACATGATATAAACAGCAAGCTGGTGAGTGCCTTCCTATCCATAGGCAGAGGTCATGCTTCTTTGGAAACCTTTTCATCTGTGCTCAACATGCCAACAGTGGACTGAAAAACATTTGCCAAATGTATGCACAACTTATCTGTGAAAAACAAAGTGGTGAAGAAAAAAATGTTCAAAATGTCACGTCAAGCAGCTAGAGAAGCTCACGTAAAAGTTGATGCTTCTCTAAAAACGAGGACATACATCTAACCTAGGATTAGGAATAATCATCGATGTCCTTAGTGGACTTGTTCTCGACTTTGAAGTGTTGTCGAAATACTGTCAGAATTGTGTAGTTACTGGTCGAGATATGGGAGTCGATAGTGCAGAGTTTCACATATGGTAAAAAGGACATGCAGATGAATGTGACAAAAATTTTGATGGACCTTCTGGAGCCATGGAGATGCATGCTGCACTAATTATGTGGAGACGGTCAATTAGTGATTGCAAATGAGATTCGTTTCCATGCTGAGTGATGGTGATTCAAAAACTTTTCAATTTTTGTCGGACAATAAAATATATGGTTCTGGTGTACAAATTGAAAAGGAAGAATGCCTGAATCATATTGCAAAGAGGCTAGGCACATCGTTATGCAACAAAGTGAAAGAGTGGAAGATGAAAAGGGTGACTCATGGTGGACGTAAGCAGGGAAGCCTTACAGATAAAAACATCACAAAGTTGCAAAATTATTACAGAAAGGCAATAAAAGATAATGTTCCTTACACTAATAAAATGAAAACTGCTATATATGCCAGCCTAATGCGTTGCTTGTCAACTGACAAAGAGCCTACGCATGGTAAGGGTCCTGAAGGGGAATCATCGTGGAGTTTCTACAAAAGAGCTATAGCCAAAGGTGAAACCCCAGGGTCACATAGTTTCATGAGA
The DNA here is from genome assembly GCA_019973955.1 of Trichonephila inaurata madagascariensis. Lineage (NCBI taxonomy): Eukaryota > Metazoa > Arthropoda > Arachnida > Araneae > Nephilidae > Trichonephila > Trichonephila inaurata. The sequence goes on from BMAV01009440.1 coordinate 140,831, forward strand.
ACTTACTTGTCACCACAAGTAGTGGAAAAAATCTTACCCGTTTATCAACGTCTAGCTTCAGTCACCATTCTTGAAAGATGCGTAGCAGGCAAGACGCAAAATTCCAATGAAAGTCTGCATAGCTGCATTTGGCGAAAATGCCCAAAAGAGGTATTCGTCTCCAAAAGGAGGCTGGAAATAGCAGTAACGGATGCCATTGAAAAGCACAATTTGGGCTACTTAAAATCTCTTGAATTGAAAGAGGACTCATGCCTAAATGACAGTTTTTCTTTGACTGTTGCTGAAAGACAAGATAAACGACACATTTCACAAAATATTTCCTCAAAAGAAAAGGAAAAGAAGTGCCACCAATACAGATGTAGCCTATAGTGCCGGTGCTTTTTAATTTTTTTTTTTATCAGACTTGACAAACAGTTTTCTTGTTATGTGTAATTGAATTTGTTACTGTTTTGAATTTTTGTAATTTAATCATTGAAATACTTTATTTTTACTCATTGTGATTAATAAAAAATATATAATATATTATCTGGTTGATGAAATAATAATGAAATGCATTATTTTAGATAGTATTAGAATGTTCTTGCTTACTTCAATTTTTATCATTATATATATTACGTGTCAATGTGACGGTTACAATAAATATTGCAGAATCTTATATAGATATTCTATGCCTATCTTATCTTTATGATATTAGTGTTTTTCAAATTTATATTTATGTCTTCAATTGTTTTTAATAAAACTAAGTTATTTTCCTTTAGAATAAAAATAGCCGCTTTTCTAAAAATCAAAAATTTTCCTCGAAAATGTTGAATGTAATTTAATCCCATTGAAATACTTTATTTTTACTTATTGTGATTAATGAAATATATAATATATTATCTGGTTGAAATGAAACAATAATGAAATACATTCTGCTAATTTGCTTCAGATATTATAAGAAAATTCTAGCTTACTTCAATTTTTATCACTGTATATACCACGTGTCAATGTGACTGTTACAATAAATATTGCAGAATCTTATATATATATTCTGCATCTATCTTATATTTGTATAATATTAGTGTTTTTCAATTTTAAATTTATATTTATATCTTTAATTTTTTTTT
>BMAV01009440.1:142036-197789 GCA_019973955.1 Trichonephila inaurata madagascariensis
TTGCAATTTTTGTCGAATTATAACAAAACTTTCCAAAAGTATTCGTCTAATGTATAGTTATAAATTCTTGGATGCATTGTAGTAATAGTGATAGGGTGAAAGAAGAAATTAAAAATTTTTATGTAGAAAGTCATTAAAATTCTTGAAATTTTTATATAAAAATTTGTGTTTACCCATATTTTGTAAATTATCATATAAAACATTACATTGCATGCTTAAATTTGTAAAGAATTGCTTAAAGAAGTTAAATCAGGTAAAAATAAGAAATGTTTTAAAAAAATCAAAACGCATGGAACGTTTTTAAATTTTTGTTAAAAATTTTTTTTTAAATTTCTTAAAAACTACTCATTTTTGTCCCACCAAATTTTTTATATGGTTTTAGTTCTAAGTTACATACAGACAGTAAAAATTTGGGGGATGTTTGTAACAAATTTAAAAAAAAAAACTTTACTGTCCACTGTAGCCTTAAAGTTCTTTTATTGTTTTTTAGAGAATACAACGCATGTTGCAAGGAATCTTTTCAACTGTAACTGGTGGGCAAGCTATATTTCCCAAGCTTATCAGCAAAACAGAAATTGAAAGAGATGAAATAACTCGCCAAACTTTGGGTACAGAAATTTGTGTTACTATCTTAAGTAATTAAATAAAATTTGTTTTCCTTCCTAAGTTTAACCATTTTTATCTGTTAAACTTAAAATATTTATGTAGATTTTATTTTTTAGTATATCTTCTTTAACAAATATTCTTATTATTTACTGAAGCTCCTTTCTTTTGGTTGCAGTTTTCACACTTTAACACAGGAACTTAAGTTTATAAATATACAGTTAAGGAATAAACTGGAATACTTAAGCATTGAAAGAATTGAAAATTTTAAAAAATGGTAATTTCACAGTACAGAAAGTTTTCAAAAGGACAATGAATCGTCCTTTCCTATTTTAAATGGCAAATCCTCTTCTAAAAGTTTTAAATCCTCAATTGCATTTATTAATTTATAAATAATGTGCATTTTATTAAGTAAATGTTTGATGTAAGAAGGATTAAAGCATCAAAAGTTCTTTACTTTTTATCTGCTAACTTTGAGAATCATTAAAATATTGCTTGATGTTGGTGCATCAATGTTGACCAGTTGAATATTGTTGACAATGTCAGCACTAAAAATGGATTAGTACACAAAATTCCTATATGTGTAGGCTGTTGATATTTTATGTAGTTTTATCTGCTTATATAAACACAATTTTACTATTTATTAAGATTTATTCTTATATATATATTGGTATGTAGGCTGTTCAATAAGTAATAAGACTAATTTTACTACCACAAAATCCCTCATCGGAATGTTAATTACTGTAGCATAAGAAAAGTTTGCTGTTCTGTATTAACAAAAGCTGCCGATAGATGATAAGTACAGACTCGTATTCTTGAGTATCACGTGATCGAACTGAAGCGTGTTTGTGGGCGCCTACGAGACGCGCCCAGTTGTCGAAATGGAAGCAAAAATCAGCATTGGAGACCTTTGATATGATACGATATGATTAAAGACTGGAACAAGAAGACAACAATATCTTAAAACGCTTTACCACAGCAGACGAAGCTTGGTTGTATTACTGTAATCCAATCATAAAACAACAAAGCAGTGAATGGAAACATCCATCATACCAACTCTCAAGAAAGCAAAAACTGTGAAATCAGCTGGTAAAGTTATGACCATAATTTTTTTATTATGAAGGAATTGTGTATCGATACGCTGTCGAACCCAGTACTACCGTAAACGACTTGTACTATGCGAATGTCTTGCGAACAATGTTACAGCACGTTAAAAGGAAACGTTCATTGCTTCGAAATAGCTTCCTATTGCACCATGATAATGCCTGACCATATATTGCTCGTTGCATACTGGATGTTTCGCAGCAGAACAATGTACAGATTTTATCACATCCTCCATACAGTCGTGATCTCACTCCATGCGATTTCTGGCTGTTTCCTCAACTTAAGAAACTATTATGAGGCAAACGTTTTGCAAGCAACAAAGCATGTGTAAAGGCTGTGGAGGCGGTTTTGAAACAGCTCTCACAAACTGGACTTTTACATGTTTTTAAGAAGTGGACAGAACTTTGGGATAAATGCATTATGTGCCATGGAAGTTATTTTGAAAAAAACCATGTAAATGATGACGATTAAAGGTATTCTGATTTTTTTTTATAATTTTAGTCTTATTACTCTTATTGAACAGCCCTCGTATATATTTATTAATATTAGCAGTGCTGATTTAAGCTAATTTTGGGCCCTAGATGCAGAATATCCGTTGGCCCCCTTCGCACTGACTGATTGAAATTTATTACCAAAACACCTGATTAGGTCCAGCTTATCCGGGGACCTGGGGCAATGAATATATTATACTGTCTTATAGATAGAAAATATCATCTTCTTTTATGTATGTATACTCAGAAACTATTGTAATCTTAGCATATTTGCTTACTCACAAGTAATTAGAAAGTACTATTATCCTTATTATACGGTTATTTTTAAGGGTCTTGATTATGGACTGGCATTTTTAATATTTTTGAATGCTTCAAAATATTCTCTGTGTAAACATCTTTATTTCTTATAAATCAGTGCTGATATTGTAAAAAGAAAATGAACATTATTTATAACAATATTTTAAGCCATTTGGAAAAGAAATGTAAACAATGCTATATCACAGGGGTGGCCAAACTTTTGGGATCCGTGGTCTACTCCACACTTATAAAATCAAAGGCAGTCTACCAATGGCAGAGCTAAATTAACGTAACATACATGTTTATATATTTATTTTTGGTAACAAAAAAAATGGTAAATTATCTAATTTTTCTAAGAAAACTTAATATTAATATTTACAAAATAAAAATTTACTTACGAAAATAATCAAAGTATTCATATATCAAAAATTAACCATCCTATTCACTTCCTTTAGTTGAAATTTGGCACTGTATATCTGCGACAAGTTTATCATATTGTGGCTGGTACAAGCTTATTGCAATTCGTAAACACGAAATTAAATGTTCAACTGTTAAACACGACCGATGTTTGGTTTTTATGGCATTCATGGTTGAAAAAGCAGATTCGCAAAAATACGTTGATCCAAAGTATGATTTCAAATACAAAATCAATTTGTAAATATTTGGAAACGTTTCCTCAGAAATTAATTTCCAAAAATCAGTATCGCTAGATGCTTTGGATTTAAGAAATATATCGCATCTTAATTTCATAATTTCTTCCTCGACCATGACTGATGTGGTATCTATTAAGTGGCCTATTTTTTCAGGTACTCCATCAATGTTGACATTTTCATTAAATGGAAATATCATAAAATTGAGTATTTCTTCCAACCTAATTAAGTCGGCGAATCTTCTTTCAAATTCTTCTAACAAAACATTTAAGTGTTCAGCGAAATCTTCAAAGTCTCGGTTTGAATTATGGATGCACTCTTCCTCCATGTTTTTGAAGTTTCTCAATTCATGTTTTCTTAATTGAGACGCATACCTTTTTATCATTTCTTTAAAAGTTTTAATCATGCTCATCATGTCTTTTAGACATTTATTTTTTCCTTGTAGATTTAAGTTTAAGTTAAGTTTTGCAGTGATAGCGCAGAGAAAAGCTAGTTTCATGAGCCATTTCTCATCTTCAAATTCAGTAATGTGCTCTCCTTTCATTTGTAGAAAATTTTTTATTTCTGATAACAGAATACGAAATCTTTTTAAAAAAGCACCACAGCTTAGCCACCTCACGTCTGTGTGCAATAAGAGATCTCCGTACTCTGATTCAGTTTCTTCCAAAAGCGCCCGAAATTGTCATCTCTGAAGACTTCTTGAATGAATTGAATTGACGATTTTAAAAGCAATTTGCATTATATCATTAGAATTTAGTATTTTTGAACACTATCTGTTGATGGAGAATGCAATGATAGCTGGTAAAACTGGGAATTTCCTCATCATTATTGCACAAGGCAATAAAACCAATTCGATTTCCGACCATTGCTGGAGCTCCATCTGTTGTAATATAGACCAATTTATATATTGAAAATCCTGTCTTATCAATAAAGTTTTTATATGAATTGTAGATATCTTGGCCTCTCGTTTGTCCTTTCAACGGAATTATAGTTAAGAACTCTTCTTTTGAAGTCATATCTTCGAAAACCATTCTCACAAAAATGCATAACTGTTCAATGTCACTAATATCCGTGGATTCAGCAAATTGAAGTGATAGGAACTTACAAGCTTTTAAATCGTCATTTAATAAATCCTCCAAATTATTATTCATAGCTTCAGTCCGTCGCATCACAGTGTTACGGGACAAAGAAATTATTTCAGATTTGTTTTTAAAATCGTGGAAAAGCACTTCTCCTGCTTTACAGAAAGCTTCTTTTATCAATTCTCCATCTTCAAATGGTTTTTTTCGCTTTATCAAACTTCTGTAATTTTAAACGACGACAATGTTACTGCTTTAGCTTTGGTGCGTGGTCTCGTAAATAGTGATTGCTGTAAATGTAAATTTGACTTTAATTCATGCACTTTAACTTTTCGAAATTCACTGCCGATTGGAAAGTCAGTAGCGTATTTTAAGTGCATGGTTTTAAAATATCTTTTGACGTTTGCTTTTTTTGGTAGTGCCACACTTGAGTTACATATGAGACAAACACATTTCTCCTTCACCATAACAAAAAAGAAATCATCTTCCCACTCATTGTGATAATGGTATGTTTTACTTCTCTTAGCACTGGTACATGGCTGAGTCATTTTGAACGGGTTGTTGAAACAACAAATTATCGTATCAGTGTGGTAGGAAGCGAGCGACCTGCAACGTAAGACGATTAACTGAGAACTGAAACTAAAGGGGCGTGTGTGACGGGTAGACTAGTCGACTCGCTGCGTCGCTACCATCGCGCCGCCTACTGGATATAATCTAAGCATCCCACTTTGTCAAGTTGTTTCTATTTAATTCTCCACTGTAAAACGACAAATTCATTGTATTACTTTTCACAGTTTGTTTTAGGTTTTAAAGCGTAAACTGTAGTAAATTTTTATTTTAAATAATTCATTAATTCTATGTCATACGTCATAAATTAAATTGTTAATATCCGAGGTCATTATCGGGATGGTCGCACGGACTACCTAAAATGTCTTCGCTGTCGACATCTTGGCCACCCCTGCTATATCAGAATAAATAGTAATGTTTTTAATATTTTTAAATATTGCTTGTAATCAGCAAATTTGATTCTATTTTAAAAAGGTGAGAATATTTATGTGATAGTATGATAATCATTCTAAAACCTCTATAAAAGAAATGGGAATAATTCTGAATACACAGTTTCAACATAGTATTAACTGCGCTAACATTAAGATTCTTGTGTTCCATGTTCTTGTTTTTTCTTACATTTGATTTTAACTTGCATGCTGTACATTTTTTTCTGTTTATAAATATTAATAAGACACTATTATAAAAATCTAAATTAAGAATAGGACTTTAATTGGAATTATGATGAAAGATTACATAATAAATTATTTTTAATAACCTTTAATTAACCTTTAAAGTGACTAGATACATTTTTAATAGTTTAAACCTGTTTATAAAAACCCATGATGTATTTGTGTAACCCACTATGTGATTTATTGTTATACATTTTTAATTAGTACTTATTAATGATTTTTTTTTATATTTTATTTAATTTTGTTCTGGGTAGATACTTATCTTTATCATGAAATTCTTTTCCATCAGAAATTGTTGTATTTGTCTATTTTATTAATATACCTCAATCACATATATTTTATGTAATAAACTTTATATGGGCTAATATTTGGGATGGTGTGCGAGTGTGTTTTATCCCTCAGTTGGCAGGAAACATGTGATTATGTTTGTCCATGATGCCACAATGATTGCTTTCCAATCAACTTCTTATCTTCATCTACCAATTTTATCAACTTATCTTTGCTACCATTTAAAAAAATACTAAACTTAGCATTTTCTGAAATATATTTTTCACTGCAAAGATTGTTATATTTCAAAGCCTATTGTTATATTTAAAAGTTTTATATTTGATGCTTTTTTTTATCCCTTTCACCATTGTTAATTATTGTGAGAGAAATTTTAAAATTTTCGTTACATCTTTTTAAATATTTTACTCCTAATGTATATATATATACTAAATTTATATTAGTTATTGTCTTCAGTTTTTTATTCTTTCATGTACAAGTTTTTTTATTCAAATTTCTATTTGAATATACTTCTTTTAAAAAAGTATTTTAAATTTAATTATATCAAAAGATGAATTACGATGGGTATTCTTGATAAATGGAAAACTATTTTATTTGTAATAGCCTAAGGCAAAGCATTTTCGAAAATTTAAATTTTTGATTGCTTCTTTTTGTTAAACATATTTAATTGTTTTCTGAGACATATTCATGATTTTCCTGTTATAGCAATCCTGGTGATTTTTTGCAAATCTTGGGAAAGTAAAACTGAAGTGTTATCAAAACTTGCAAAGCCTTTTTATCAGATATTGGTATTTTTATATCCAAGGAATAATTGCAATTCTAATGAAAATGTGCCATATACTGTAAGGGTGTGTACATTTATAAAAACATTTCATATTGTGTAAAAAGGAGACTGAAACTGGAACAAAAGGTACCTGGCTGCACTGCATTCTTTTAATCTGTCATAAATATATGCTTGAAATGCTACTTAAAAATTTTGAGACTTAACTACAATCCAGGAATTACATATGTAATAAACTTCTCTAATTCCACAAATTGATCCTTAAAAAAAATCATTGAGCTTTGTTAGTATATATTTTATTATTTTCTTATAGTTTCCTTGACTTATTGTAACTATGCTAATTCCAGAAATTATCTCTTAACTTAAAAATCAAGGCTTAGATAAACTCAGTGTTATGTGCAACAAGTTTAGATTTATTAGTTTGAATTACAAATAAATATAATTTTATACAGAATGGGGAATTGCAGTAAAATTTTAAGGAAATAATATACCAGTAAAAAACAGTTCAGAATTGTGAGTTTCTTCAGATCTTGTGTTGTTTCTATGGGCCATATAATTCTGAGTCTAATATAATTAAGGATGTTGTGTTTTTCCAACACAACAGTAAAAAATAAATCATAAAATTATTTAAGTATAAATTTTTTAAAAAAATCTCCTTGAAGATCTGTCTTGACAAGTGAAAAGATTGCGGCTTGCTTCTGGTTATTATTATATTTAAATATAACCTCCAGAGAAAAGGAAAGCAAACATGATAAAATAGAGTGTCATCTGCCATCCTATAAAGGTATCACAGAGTTGAGTTACCTAATAAAATGACAAATCATAACTTCCTATTGTTTTCTATGTGACAAATTATAGTGCAGTATCCTATTAGTTACCCATTAAATTTCCAGACAAGTTTTTGCTAGCTATCAAATTTTGAATGACGTAGAGAGACCTAATTCACTCAACCAAAGCAATGATTTGTTAAACTGACCTCTCAGAAAAAAGGATTTTTATTCCAACTCTTTGAAAATTACAACATGCACTATCCTTTAGAACTTACTTTATTGAAAGATCTTCAAATTAAAACGAAAAGAGTTCTAATGAGACAGTTTGATGTTCATCAGTGATTACAACTGATTGATCTGCTCGTGAGTTTTTGCTTTGTAATTGATTTTATTTCAAATTTATAAACATGAATTACACAGGTAAGATTTACAATTAGCCAGGGATTCCCAATTCGAAAGGAGATTCATCACTAGAGGTAATTCGACTCTATATGGTAAGATTACTGGTTTGAAGAATCCTGAACTATTATATATAAATTTTCTTGTTGGTTTGCAATGATAAGGAGTTGATAGTACTGTGAGTTCTGTTTTCTGAGTACTCTACCATTGATCCTTGCGGTTATTGTTGCTGTGACCTAAATCCCATAGACCAGGGGTGGCGAACCTTTATGAATCAACGTGCCATTTTTTTCAGATGAAATATTTAATGAAATACAGACGTGCCACATTTGTGATTATTGGGAAAATAATAAAACCAAACATTAACAACTCAAGACTCTTTATTTGCTACGAAAAAAATATATATATTGAACTGTATAGTAGTAAATACTTCAGTTATAGCTGTAATTCAAATTAAAGTAACATTGGTGTGACATCTGTTGTTGCAGGTTAGATGACAAATAACTTATATTAGAATTGCAAGATGTTACTTGTAGCAGAATGCATGCTGAATTGGAATCATGTATCTGGCGGTTTCTAAGCGAGTCTTAATGTTATTCATCTCGGAGAATAATGACTCACAGGCATAGGTAAATGAAAATGTGGGTAAAATAGAATGATCCAGCTTATTCAAGCAGTTAAATGTGTCTGGAATCGAATTCCTTGTTCCCAAAATTTTGTTACTGACATTTTTACTTATTTTGCTTGTTAATCTTTCTGTTTCAATCCATTCTAACTTTTCCTTGTTTCAATAAATTGTTCACTCCTTATTAAACAAGATTGGTAATCAATCAGTTGCATTTCAAATTCTTCAATTTCGAACTAATCCAACTGGGGCAAGAAGTTCAGTTTATCGGATGAAATCACATCAGAGTACATGACTGGGTTTGTTCGTAATACTTCATAGTGAACTTTGTTATTTTGAGCTAAAATGCAAACAGTTTTGATCGATGGCATGCCCAAAATATTGTGTCACGTGCCACCAATGGCACGCATGCCATTGGTTCGCCATCCCTGCCATAGACCAACTTTTTATTCGCCAAAGATCGTCGACATAGCAAAGGCCTTTTTGGACACCCTCGGTGCCATTTAATTTCTCAACACTTCTTGGACAAGACAACAGCCAGTGACATAACGTACACCCCCACATTGCGTAGGGGGCAGGGTTTAAGGAGCAAAAAGCCTGACTGCCAACAAGCATCTACCCTTTGTGCAATCCAATTTGGAGGCCCAAAACCTGACTTGGCAGGGGGGCCCAAATGCTCTCCATTATGCCACTGACAACAACATTGGTGCTCTCCTGATTACGCATCTGATCATTGATATCAAATCTGATTATTTGAGAGTTAATCCAATAACTGTTGTATTATCAGATTTGTCATTTCTCTTGATTGATCACTGACTTAATGGTACTGTATTCTGACATGGTTCAACAGTTCTTGACAGCACCATCAAATCAGGTAATCATTGCAGGCCAAATGTTGAATGTGTTAGCTTCTTGTGTAAATGTGTTTATTGTTGGAACATTCATTGGACGTTCTTAAGACAAAAACAACATTTATTGGAGATAGAAAGGTAAAACTTCTCAAAATTAATTTTTAAATTTACATCTCGTAACTCGTTCGAAACATGAAACATTGGAAATCAACCACCATCTGGATGTTGCCAGCTTCCCCTTCACACAATTTGTCTACTGATAATTCACAATTGTGCTGTGGTCAGGCCAGAAATGCGATGACATATACTTGACTTTTACAACTTTTTAGCCCAATTGAACATCTTTCAAAGGCTTGCTTACAAAGTAAGTATTTGTCATCAAATTTGAATGAAAGTTGCCCTTTAGAAATGGTATATTTATCCCATTTTTATATCTTAGTTCTAAGTTGTGATATTCCAGAGCTTCAGTAATTGATACATTAGTTCTCAAAAATGTAATAACTTCCATTGTGGATTAAAAGGTATTTTCATAGGAAATTTCATTACCATTTATTAATTTCTTTTTCGCCTGTTTTTTGCTTTATTTTTATCTTACAATATGGTTACAAACCTTAATAATATTTTAGAGACAAATATTAATAATATTTTAAAACAAACTCCATTCTTTCTGTTAAAAGAAGTTATATTTTGAAAGTCTTTATAATGTAATTTGTAATAAGTGAGAATTATATAGAAGCATAAGAGAACATTGAAAATTAATGAGAGGAGTTTTTATAGAATTTTAGTCAAATAGTATTAGAGGGGTCTGAAAAAGGAAAGTGGGAAAAAATTAGGACAAAATATCTATACCTACTCTTATCTTCTGAAAATGAGTGTTTTGTCTCATGTCTTTTTATATCTTTTTAAAGAAAGAAAGTTTTTATTTGATTTATTTTTATTATTTGGAGTTGACGTCCAAATCCCTGTTAGACTGATACAATGCCAATTAAGCAGAGATAAATTTCTTTCACTTGCATACATTGAAGGACAGACAATTTAGAGTGTGATATCTATGTAATTTTTTTCCAAAACTTGATATTTAATGGGGGTGCTGATGTTAATTATTCCCCATCATGGGAAAGATAATTCTACTTGTTTATAGTGAAAGAATAAATTATTTTCACATCTTATCATGAATTTTATTATTTTTATAGAGAATACAAGTTAATACTAATAAATTTGTATTAATCTATTTAAATTTTTGGACATTTTGAAACTATTTGTGAAACAGTTAAACAAATCTTACAAAAATGGATTACATTAAAAGGAACAGTATTTAAAAAGATCATTAGAACACATTTTTCATATCTGTTTTTGGATAGGAAAACAATTTTATTATTTTGATAAATGTTTAGAAATTTTTGAAATGTTATATATATTATTTGAAATGTTTTATGTATAAATTATTTTAGGAGAATGTAGTACCTGGAGAAGTGAAGAGAATGTAGTACTGAGACACGAGAAAAAGGGAAAAGACATAAGCAATGCAGAAAATAATGATCCTGATACAGATAAGAAAATCTCCTCTGAAGCTCGAAAGGTTATAACGCAACTTTTTTCTCCTCTGTCGTTTCACTTCTAAAAATGGCTTTATATAGATTTAGATTTGTGGAGGTGAATGTCCGAGGACATTCCCTAGGACCCGTACCCACCTAACATAACCACTAGACCAGAGGTTCCCAAACTTTTTATCTCATAATAGCCATGTTTTTCGGTATGGGGTAGACCCTGCTTAATTAATACTGAATTTTTGCAAATTTATAAACTTAAATGTCTTTTTGACAGCTAGTACTACTACTACTTTAAAAGAATTAAATTTATAACTAATGAAGTATACAGTTAAAAGTTTAAAAAGCATATGTTAAATTAAAAGTTAATTAATATATAAAATAACTGTTAAATAAAATAACCAAACAACACACAATTGATTTTAATGGGAGGGATGAATCTGGCTCTACAATAACAAATTTTCAACAATTAGTATCAATTTTGTCAGGTTTAACCTTAAATCTCCTCTGTTAGTAGTGTCCAGTTTCTTTTTTTTTTTTGTTTTGGAGATTGGCAACTCCTTCCTTTCCTCTAAATTCCTTCTTACTAGAAAAAATAATTAGAAACTTCCTCACGAAATTCCATAATTCAGGACAAATAACTTGTGGTTTGCATTTTTAAAACCACAATTGCTGGCATCGTTTCTAAATTTTAAAATCTTCATTGATCATATCACGATCAATTCCTGTTGTCATGTGACATTCTTTTTTTCAATATGACCATAAAATTCATTGCCTACTGTGGTATTACCATAGTCAAAGCATTCTCAAAACTGGTTTCAAAATCTGAATAAAAGGCAGTTAAATGTTGAACGTAGGTTAAAACATTCTGACAGATTGTCTGGGTTAATTTGAGAAAATTCCAGAACTCCAGTATTATACTTCTTTACATTAACTCTGGAAAAAACGCTGAAATGCTTCCTGTTTCAAAAAAATTTATGCTGTCACCTTGTAAGGGCAAATTAACCTCATTGAATTTAGTAAATAAATCTGCTAAATAAGTAAAATTTGGTTCCTACTTGATGAAATTTTCTTTTAAAATTAAAGTCTCGATCTAGTGTAATGAGAGCCAATATCACATAGACCCTCACTTACACCTCATTGACCCCCAAATTATTTTTTTGCTGACGTGGACCCCTTGCAGGTTGTCATAGACCCCTGGGGGGTCTATATAGACCACTTTGGGAATCACTGCACTAGACAAATGTGATCACCCCTATCCGGAGGCTATTACTGGCTTATGAAGATACCGCCACAGTACAGTTTTGCTCAGTCCAATGCTGCTTTGGTCTTACAGTGTTTTTTCTCCACTATCCTCATATTGCGTCCCACATGGAATATCTTTCATATGTTTGTGGTCTAGCCGGAAAAAACGTTGAGAACCCCGTATTATATTATATAAATTCGAACTACTATCATACTATGTATGAATTGTGCCCTTATGACACGTCTTGGCCGAGGTAGCTTAGTGTTTAAGATAACAGACTTGCGGCCGGCGTGTCATGAGTTCGAGCCTATTTTCGCTGAAGTCCCGCCGTTATTGTTTTGCATAAAATCCACGAACCCTCGGATCTACATAACAATATATGTATTATTGTTTTCATTATTTTTCATGTATACAGACATAGATTATATAAGAATGTTTATATAATATAAAAATACAATGATCCAATAATGTTTAAAATATTACAGTTGCCATTTTCCTGAAAATTAAGGTGTTCCTTTTGAATTGATCTTTCGTTACTCATTGTTAAAATTTGATTGTGCTGTCATTCGCAAACGATTAAGTATATACATTTCTTTTTGTCTTAACCATCCCAAACATTTTTTTAAACTTTAAAAAACATCTCTGACTGCCTTTTGCTTTTTTTGAGCACTCCAAACAGAAAAGGAGGAGGAGAAATGAAAGTCGCACACACAAAGAATCCTGTGCCATCCATAGTAAAGGATATGCATAATGCAATTTGGAATTTATTAAAAAAGTAATTTATTATAGTAAAATCAAATGTAACTGTTTGATAAAATATAAATCTATTTTAATCTACAGGACATTTCTATTATCAAAAAGGATTTATTTTAAAACAAGAGCAGGTAACAAGCAAATACATTGGAGAATTATATATATATAAAATTTCTCCTCAAATAAATTTCAAAATGGAAAAACTTTGAAAACCTGATGTTTAAAAGTTTTTAAAAATAGTCGGCGGGCCGCAACTTACGTACTGGCGGGCCGCTTGTTGGACATCCCTGTTCTATATTTTTAATTACATGCTAGCCATCACTTAATCGATTGATGCTCATTTTTTTCCAGAATTATTATGATCCCCTCTTTCACCCCGTGTCTGTTTGACGTTGTGCTTCGGAACACCTTGTATATGTATACTTGCCATTCATTACTGGAATAACCGAATCATATCCATATCCTATAAGCAAGTATATTGTAAAACTATGTCTGTTGCCAGTATATTAAAAACATATATACAAATACAATGGACTATTAATTGTGCATATCTGTCTAATGTAAAGATATATCCATTTTGTTAAATGAAATGTTGTAGTCGTGGTATTTCGAATCATTCTAATCCTTTTAACTAGGAATCACGAATAAATTTGCCAAAATGTAGTTTTTAATGCGAAATAAAATGACACTCTCTCTCTTAGGTTTCGAAATATGGTATTTGCGATTATGATTTAGATAAAAATATTTAGATTAGAATTTTAATTAAATTTTAATGTGAGTCATATATATGTAATAATTCACCTCTTAAATTTTTCTTAAGGGATTTTAATTATTCATAATGTCCCCGGCCCCAATATCCGATAATTTATAGTTTACCCACACACTTAACGGGAAATATACTGTTAACCACATTTTTATCTCCCCTCCCCCAAAAAAAGACAAAGTTTGCTTTTTTAAAAACAAGATGATGCAATATTGCATCATCCACGTATTCTGACCAGACACTGAAGACTTTAATGGAAATCATAAGATTTTAAAAACTTCCAGTTGAGGAAACTAAAAGCTGGAGATCTCTGGAATGAAATGAGAACTCTTTTGTGTCATGCCCTAGATGTTCACGTGGGGTTGTCCATGTGTATTTATTTTGTTGTGTTTTGTGGCATCACTTTATATCAAAATTGATATTCAAATCTAGTTTGGTCCTTGGATTTTGATTTGATTTATGTCGCACGCTGAAGCAAATTGAAGATTATTGGTGATGCATCTCGTAATTCTGAATCCTGATCAAATGACAAGGACGACACCTAAATTGGCATCTACTCTCCAAACTTAGGCACCATGTCATGGGAACAGGGACTTAAGACTCTTCGAGGCCCTGGGCCCCTATGCAAAAGTAGGACCTACTTGAGATCTTTACAAGTAGGCAGTAAATTGCATGCATTGTCAAATACTCGTTCAAACGATAATTTGAAATAATTAAATGTGTACGACTCACAATCCCAAACACCTAGGCAAAAACCGGCTCTACCAATGACCATATTTTGACTAAATGAGTTGAATGATTGTTTATGGTATTAGACCCTATCCCTAGGCTTGGACAACGGTCGCTACATTATAATACAGTCTTGCCATTTTTGCCAGTTGACATGCAGTTTGAAATTCTATGTTTTTCGGAGAATATGTACGGGAATAATATTTGACCATTAAAATTATACGGATCATGATCTTATTAGGACAGAGTTGAGAACGAAATGAGGCCCGGGCCTAGCTGGCCCATGCCTTAAGACGTCCCTTTATGGGGAGGATTTGAACCTCAACCGATTTAACGTGCATCAACCCCTCAACACATGGCGGGTCTTACAACATGAAAACTTAGTTCTCTGAGTGTTAGCTAGTGAAAAGTAGTTTGTGTGGGAAATGACAGGAAATTTTAAAACACAACTAAGAAACACATGTAAAGCATATTTTCGTAACAAACATCTTCTATGTGCCATTATTCTTTAATAAATTTACCCCTTTTTTTTTCCAGAACGAGAGGCAAACTTTGCCAGAAAGAAATACTATTGATGTTATAATTGAAATGCAAGATGAAGAAAACCAAATTATGGAATTCTATGCAAAAGCAGAGAGAAAAATGGAAGAAGAAATAAAGGAAATGACTGTTTGCGGTGAGTTGGGGAAGACAGAAATGAAGAAGACAGAGGATAACGAGAAGGTTCAGTTTCCAACGGAAGTTGCCAGGGACACAGACCCTGAGATGGCAAAGGAAAAGGACACTAAAGTGTCGTCAAGGGACAAGAAGAAAAGAAAGAAAAAGAGTGCGGCTCAACTGGCAAAGGAATGGGGCAGTAACAAGGAGACTGAGTCAGGGAGTAAAAGGGGTAGTGATGATATATCTGTATTGGGCCAAAGTTCTGAAGCTGCGATGGACAAGTTGGGGAACACAAATGCAAAGAAGGCAGTGGGTAAAGACAAGATCTTAGAGACTCAATTTCCGACGGAAATCGTGAGGGACACAGATGCTGAGGTGGCAAAGGAGAAAGACATTAAAGTGTCGTCAAGGGACTCAAAGAAAAGAAAGAAAAAAGGTGCGGCTCAACTGGCAAAAGAACGGGACAGGAACAAGGAGACTGAGTTAGGGGGCAAAAGTGGAAGTGATGATATATCTGTATTAAGCCAAAATCCTGAAGCTCGTTTAGCTTGTAAGGAAGACAAAAACGCTGAGACACAGCAGTCGGAAGAAATGAACCGAAACGCAGCACCTCAGTTGCCAAAAGAAAGCGAAGGAAATTGGGAACCTATGGAAGAAGAAATGATAAAAGAGAATCTGTTGGACAAGTTTGGGAACACAAATGTAAAGAAGGCAGTAGATAAAGACAAGATCTTTGAAACTCAATTTCCTACGGAAATCGTGAGGGACACAGATGCTGAGATGGCAAAGGAAAAGGACGTTAATGTGCCGTCAAGAGACTCAAAGAAAAGGAAGAAAAAGAGTGTGGCTCAACTGGCAAATGAATGGGGCAGGAACAAGGAGACTGAGTCAGCGGGTAAAAGTGGCAGTGATGATATATCTGTATTCTGCCAAACTCCTGAAGCTCATTTAGCTTCGGAAAAAGACAAAAACGCTGAGACACAGCAGTCAGAAGAAATGAACCGAAACGTAGAACCTCAGTTGCCAAAAGAAAGCGAAGGAATTTTGGAAAGTTTGGAAGAAGTAATGGAAATCAACCAGTTGGACAAGTTTGGGACCCCAAATGTAAAGAAGGCAGTGGATGAAGACAAGATCTTAGAAACTCAATTTCCGACGGAAATCGTGAGGGACACACATGCTGAGATGGCAAAGGAAAAGGATGTTAACGTGTCGTCAAAGGACTCGAAGAAAAGAGAGAAAAAGGATGCGACTCAACTGGTAAAGGAATGGGACAGGAACAAGGAGACTGAGTCAGCGGGTAAAAGTGGCAGTGATGATATATCTGTATTGTGCCAAAGTTCTGAAGCTCATTTAGCTCATAAGGAAGACAAAAACGCTGAGACACAGCATTTGGAAAAAATGAACCGAAACACAGCACCTCAGTTGCCAAAAGAAAGCGAAGGAAATGGGGAATGTATGGAAGAAGAAATGATAAAAGGGAATCTGTTGGACAAGTTTGGGAACCCAAATGTAAAGAAGGCAGTAGATGAAGACAAGATCCTTGAAACTCAATTTCCGACAGAAATCATCAGGGACACAGATGCTGAGATGGCAAAGGAAAAGGACGTTAACGTGTCGTCAAAGGACGTGAAGGAAAGAAAGAAGAAAGGTGCGACTCAACTGGCAAAAGAATGGGATAGGAACAAGGAGACTGAGGCAGAGGGTAAAATTGACAGTGATGATATATCTGTATTGTGCCAAAGTTCTGAAGCTCATTTAGTTCGGGAAGAAGACAAAAACACCGAGACACAGCATTCTGAAGAAATGAACCGAAACACAGAACCTCTGCTGCCAAAAGAAAGCGAAGGAATTTGGGAAAGTTTGGAAGAAGAAGTAATGGAAATGTATCAGTTGGACAAGTTAGGGAACCCAATTGTAAAGAAGGCAGTGGATGAAGACACAGATGCTGAGATGGCAAAGGAAAAAAACGTTAACGTATCGTCAAAGGACATGAAGGAAAGAAATATAAAAGGTGCAACTCAATGGGCAAAGGGATGGAACAGGATAAAGGAGACTGATTCAGAGGGTAAAAGTGGCAATGATGATAAATTTGTATTGAGCCATAATCCTGAAGCTCATTTATCTCGGGAAGATGGCAAAAAAGCTGAGACACAGGAGTCGGAAGGTGATCAACCAATGAAGGGGAAACAAGGCCAGGTTTTGGATGATGACACTCCGCAATCTCCCCGCGGTAGTACAGAATATTGAGAATTTGACCCCCTAAAGGCGACCTTCTCGCCATTCATTTGAAGTTAAAAGAGAGGGGATTTTAATGAAACTATACCAAGTAGTGTTTCGTTCAACAAATTTTGTGGTAAAAATCGATTTTCATTTACGACCGAGAAACTAATATGCGATTTAGAATCGAATAATAAAACTAACTTTTTCCATTATAATCGAAGAATTTTCAAGCAACGCAGAAGGGAACTCGAAAAATCTAGCGCTTTGGAAAATATAACTCCGATGCTGAGAAAGACATCATAACTCAACTTAACTATACTGCAACTGAGGAGTTCTTTTTTTTTTTACTTGCTTGCTTAAATGGCTTATGTTTATCGTTGGATTTCCCAATTGCATCTTTTAAAAATATCCTAGCTAGATTAATGAAATTTTACAAAATAATCAACTGAATCTTTTGGCATTTGATTCAGTTGTGATAATTTTTTTTTAAAAAAGGAACACTCTTAAAGGGTATTTTTAAGGTATAACTGATAGATATCTCTTATTTACAATAAAGATTTGAAATAAAGTTTTAAAATTACCAAAACGATGTTTCATACAAATTTTAATATAATACTTGTATTTAAAAAGACGAATGAAGGAAAGAACAACACTCAGCCACTCTTATCCAATTTTTGCTCTGCTCTTACTTTTAAAAAAAAATGACTGGTTAGCTCTGAAATCTATCAAATTTCATTAAAATTATTATTTTTTTTTAATGTATTTGATTTTTGATTTTAAAATACTAGAGATATCCTCCTCTCTTCTTTCAAAGTAGAAAAAAAAATGTCTAATTACTTTTGAAAGCATTGATGTTATTTAAAAAACTTATCATTAATTTTTTTTTAATTAAAACACCCCCAATGTGAAACATTGTAATTCATTTTTAAGTACCTAATGTTATTTAAGTAGAATTTTCATTTGTAAAATCTGTTGCAAATGTTACTTCAATAAAGAACTTTTTAATATTCGTGTTTTTTTTTTTTATTACTATTAATTCTCAACATTTAACTTCGCTACCATTTGTTGTGTCTTCCACCATTTTATGATGGTTGGTTGAGGCACAATTATACTCACATCGCCTTTAACTCTGTCATGCTTGGTGGTACATATGTTGTACCACCAATTCTTATTCGTTTATTGTGCGGTGGTACATAAACCATACCACTTGCTTGAATGCCTTAGAAATTGATGCTAGATGGTACATTCTTTGAACCACCACAAAGATCAACTCTTAGCAGAGTTACTCAAGTTTTCAATAGATGTCAGAAGCTAATTCTATGCTATGGGTTTATACAGTAGTTCATTCTTTGATCCGCTATGAGTCTTTTGGATGGTATTTTTTTTTTTGGAAGTGACTGTGCTTCTAAGTGTATATATGTGAGTATTTTTAAATGTAAATGAAAGTGATACTTGTGATATTTGATACAAATCAATTAAGTACATATATTACATAACTAAGTCAATATTGTGCAATAATTAGTATCTCGCATGTGCATTGCTAGTATGAAAATATGAGTGTCCAAAAAATGTACCACAACACTATTGAAAGCCATCTTCTTTACAAGTACAAGATGCATTCCGCTTATTTTTTAACATAGATTTGTTGTAAGTTACACTTTCTTTTAAATAATAATATTTATATACAATAATATGTACAAAATTATACGAATGCCCTAAATGAGCTATAGCTCGTGTTCAGAAGGAAAAAAATGCAACTAATACACATCTTATATATGTTGACTACATAAAAAACTTGGTAAAATAAAATAATGCATAGAATAGAATATTTAAAATTAAAACTAACGTTAGGTAAATTAGGGCTAAACTAAAATTAAGCTTACTGGATAAGATTTGGAAAAACTGAAAATGTTTTAATATATAGGATGAATAACTGTATTAGATGAAAAGAAGTGAATTCATCTATTTTTCAACTATAGAATAACAGACTTGACACAACTCATCCAGAGTTGTGTCAGCAAGGTCTACGGTGCTTAGGGAAGAAAAAGTCATGTTTCCAGAGGCTGCTTGAAGCGTGGTTGTACAAAATATGTACCTCCTTTTTTTTTTTAAGAATTTTCACGCCACATACATTTGGAAAGTTTTTAATATTATTAACCCGCGGTCACTCGTGCCTGTTTTTGCTACCGTCGTTACTCGCGGGGTGTAGAGAACACCCCAAACTTTTAACACGTGTATTTAATTATGAAAATAAAATTAAGTCATTATGATACATTTTTATGAAGTACAAGATGTTTTTTGTATTATACAAATAAAATTATTAATTGTATTGCATGCAAACGAGACTAACATTAATTTAAACTAAACATACAAAATTTTTATTTCAAAACACATAATTTTATATTTTTTCATAAACCAGTAAAACGTATATGCCAGTAATAAATATACTTTATAATTAATGAGATAATGATAGTAGAAAGTATAGAAAAATAATATTTTAATCATTTTCCAAACATTCAGAGCAGACTGTATACAAATACTCAACTTCTCGCGGGAGCTCTAAGCCCCCCAGATAAACTTTTGAAGGTCATTACATTCCAAACATTCGAGAAAGAGGGATTGCATCAGGCCTGAAGGTTCAATGACCTAAAATGTGCAGCTACAGAAAAAAATCGTGGTTCTGTGCATTCTTTTTAGAATCCTGGGAGGATTTTCTTGTTGCTGGGGTGTACAGAACACCCCGCGCGAGGGATCGCGGGTTAATATATACCAGTTTTTGTTCAATAACTATTTTTCATTTCTTTTATCATTGTTTCCTTTCATAATTTTAAATTATATTCTCAATCTGCAACCCCACACAGGCAAGCACTTTTTTCCACACAATTTCTGTTCCATAACTTTAAGGCAGCCAATAAAGTGTTAACTCACACTGATTCTTTTCGACCAATCGCAGACAAATCTCTCGTCCACTTTGAAAAATTTCCATCACATCGGATGTCTTCGTAGCAGTCACTGTAGCCTCACCCCCTTGCTCCTTCTAGACCACCAATCGGGAAGCTCCCTCTCAATCCAGGCCTCTCCACTTCAAAGCCCAAATACATTTCGATACGGAATGGAGGAACGCTTCGCTCTCCTTTTCCTAAAGACATCAAGCGTTCATTTTGTTCAATAATTATAGTTTTGTGAGTCCTATCTAAAATATTTGTAATTACTTTCCTCTAGTGCATTATTTTTGTCAAAAATTCAGAGCATGAAAGAGTTACTACATGTGGCTTTTTTCCTTCCTTCAACTACGATTATACTCCAACTCCACCAGTTAATATGATTTTTACATATTAAATTTATTTAATGAACACCTTAAAAATAAAAGCATATTCAAAATTATCCTACCTTAAACAGACCTTTATTTGCAGAGCGAACAAATTTTTGTGCTGCACATGGTAACAGAATCTTGTCTTCCTTGCAATATCAATCACAGAAAGTCGTTCACACTTTATGGAAACGATTTTGATAGTTAATTTTTACCAATAAATGCTTTTTTTTGTAGCAATTTGCTTCTGTCTGATAGCCAAGTTTCTTGAAAATAGCTCTAGCTCGAATTTTTCATGAAAGTAAAATTTTAATTATATAGTACTGCCGATGCGAATTTTATTCCATTCCTCTTGAACCGTTTTCCAAAGTCCGTTCAGCGTTTTTGGATGCCGTTTTCCTAAAACTCGTTTTAATAAACTGAAAGCACAAAAGTCCGTTAGAGAAGCGTCAGGTGATTTTACAGGTATTTCATCAAATAGGATGCACCTTATTTCTGTTTTTAATTCTTTTTTGTGTTAAATAAGCGGTCTTTGACTTAGGCGTGTGACTAAAGGCTGTCCGAAGGAAACTAAACTTATCAATTTCCTTTCCATATAACAGGGATGGCTAACCTGTGGCACGCGTGCCATTGATAGCACGCGACACAATATTTTTGGCACGCCAGTGATCAAAATGGTTTGTAGTTTATTTTAAAATTTCAAAGTTCACTGTGAAGTATTGCAGACAAACGCGAGTGATCGGTCGAGGAGCACACTCGTTTTTTATTAGTTATTTTTTATTATTTTCGTAGTTACGTCGTAGACTACAATTGCTTATGATGTAAAGCCTTCTACGCATAGCATAGTCAATTTCATTGACACAACTGTATTTTAAAGTTTATCTGAGCTATATTTACGATTTTTAACTGTTATTTAAAATGGCTAGTTCAGCAAAAGAACAAAAAGTGCGAGATAGTAAATGTAACAGAGAATTTCAAATTTGGTGGACCAGAAACATGACATAATCAGAAAGAGCGACAAAGGGGAGGGGGTTATGTTCTGGGAATAGTGGTATGCAGAACATAGTCTGTAAAACGGTATTTTGAAACAAATCACAAACCCACTTGTCAAAAAAAGTGAACCACAGTAAAAATAATTAATTGCTTGGAAATCGTTTGGCAGATGACTCCAATTCAGCATGTATTCTACAAAAAGTAACATCTTACAATCCTAATCTAAGTTATTTGTCATCCACAATCTGCAGTCACACCAATGTTATTTTAATTTCAATTACACGTATAACTAAAACATTTATAACTGTACAATACAAAAGGTATTTTTTCGTAGTAAATACCTACGAAGAAGTTTACTAGAGTTTTTAGTACTTAGTTTTATTATTTTTCCAATAATTACAAGTCAAAACTATTTGACGGCACGTCTATACCTCATTAAACGCCTCTTTAGAAAAAATGGCACGTTGTTCCATAAAGGTTCGCCACCCCTGTCATATAAGATCGGAATTTCTTCTTCAAAAATTGAATCGAGAACGAGACGAGGCCCTGGGCTTGGGCTTAGGCCTAATTGGCCCATGCCTTAAGACAACCCTTATTAGAGTCATCTAAAATAGCGGTCTTTCGATTCAGATGATACACGCTTCAACTGTCAATGATTTGAGCAGGGATGTCACTTCTTGTTGGAAGTCTTCATCAATAGCGAACTGTTTCGCACCCAAAAATCCTTTTAGTTTCAAGAACAAATGAAAATGACTTGGTACCAAGTCAGAGGCTGTAAGGAGGGTATTCAAACATTTCCCACTAAAGATGCTGATACTGTCACCATGTTTGATCTGATGCATGCATGACACCCCCCTCGTGTTGTCATGAATTAAAAACACTTTCGAAGTCAATATTCAACCTCTCTGGTTTTGGTTTCCGATCGATGTGCGCAAAAGATCTTTCACACACTCCTTACAGATGGTACAGATCTACTAACAGTGCCTTTTCTGGTAGTCAACATGCCGCATTTGCTGGCACCTGTTTCCTCTCAGACTACAACTGCTTTTATACATGATTTTCATGTGGCATCATTGACGTTTTGCTGTCCAGCACCATCTGTTGTCCATTTTTGTACTTTTTCTTAGCTCCAAAAATCCACATGTCGTTTTAAGGAGAGTTGAAAACATCTATACCGACAATGTTAAATTGGCTGTTTTCGATGTACCTTTTCTCAAAATCTGTCATATGTACATGCGTGAAATTTTTCATACAATTAAAGTAAACCTTTCTCGTTGTACTGAAATGAGTTTTTAGCAAATTTTGAATAGTTTAATAATGTATAAATATTTTATCAAACATAGTGAAATTTGACCCATTTTTCACACAAAAAAATTTATAAAAAATAAATGTTTGAGTTTTTTACAAAAAAGCTCTTTTCAGTATATAT
Source organism: Trichonephila inaurata madagascariensis (assembly GCA_019973955.1). Classification (NCBI taxonomy): domain Eukaryota; kingdom Metazoa; phylum Arthropoda; class Arachnida; order Araneae; family Nephilidae; genus Trichonephila; species Trichonephila inaurata. The sequence continues at coordinate 164,860 of BMAV01009440.1, forward strand.
TAGCCATCATTATAAATAATTTAAAAGAAACTTACATACCTGTGAACATTATTTTCCAGAAAAGGTACGTCGAACATCAAAAATTTACTTTTTAAGATAAATGTATTTTAATGTATAATTACTTTTTTACTAAAACATTCCTCCCCTTACTCCAAATGATCTATATATTTTTTTTATTTCATCATCCTCCCTTTTCCTTTTAAGTCTTTTCTTTCCTAACTTCTTTTTTTTTTTTTTTTTTTTTTTTTTTGTAATTTCGAGTATTTAACCTTTAGCAGCCTCTGTTTGTCAAGGCACTCCATTGCCTGTACCGTGTAACTACCAGGCTCAATATTAGGTTTTCTCAAAATTTTTTTTTTTATACATTTTCCTTATTAAGAGGACACATAACCCTAACAATGACGATTTTAATGAATTTTTTTGTATTGCCTTATTTTAGTTGTGTGACTTTTTTAAATATGTTTGTAAAATTTGGTAGCTCTAGCAGCATTATTTTGCGAGTTATTTAACTTTTTTTTGACAGCATGTGAAAGCGAAACCGAAACTAAAAGACGTGACGTCTGCTTCTTATGCAGACGCTATCCTCCTAGCCTAAACAATTTCGATTGATTTACTTTTACTCGCGATTTTAAAAGAAATGTTAGAGAAACATTATTCCATATTGCTTTGCATTCTTTTTTCTTATTCTAAAACCATTAGTATCAAAACAAAAACTTTTTACAAAGCCAATTATATAATCAATTTATTTCTTTATAATTTTAAATATTCGTTTGAATATCTTTTTATTAATAAGTAAGCTTTAATTCATCATGCCTAGACAAAAGCGATCGAGTCTTGTTAGTAAACAAAAAGCTAACAAGAGATGGTGCAGTGAACACTACAGTCATGTATCTGATGTTTTCAAAAAAAGATAAAACTTCTATTTCCTCAGCATTATCAGAAAGAAATATGAGATGCCAAACTTTTAAAGACAGCTGCTTGAACGATTTAAATTGTTATGAAAATTCTGAAGCCCCTCATTATGTGATAATGGATGTACGGTTTTTGAAAGGACTTTTAAAAAACTTATTGTGTGATGTTTGCAAATCGTATTCACTAAAAATTGACATTGGTGAAAAGCTTGGATTTTCTAGAAAAATCTCCATATTTTGCACTTCTTACGATATAATTAAATCAAGTAACTTTACATCCAGACGAATTTCTGATAGTGAAGGTAATGGAAGCCAATCATTTGACATAAACATGCGCATGATGCAATCATTTTTAAGTGTTGTGAAAGGCTATTTAGCTATGGAAAAATTTTGTATGTTAATGAATATGTATTTACCCTCAAGCAGAACATTCAATACATATAAAAAAAGTTATGTCAATCTCTGGTTAGATCTACAGAAAAAAACTTGAATGATGTTCAAAATCAGGGGAAAAGTGCTTATCAAAGTAGTAGTGCTATTACTGATATAGATGTTACTTTTGATGGTACTTGGGTTTACCCCGGGGACATTCCCCACAAACTCAAATAGGTGTAGATTGTGGGATTGACCTTCTTACTGGATTTGTCATGGATTTTGAAATTATGTCGAAACGCTGCATTGAATGTGAACACGCAAAATCTGGTTTGGGAGAAAATTCAGTAGAATTTCTTGTGTGGTATATAGGGCATATATCTTCATGTGATATAGGATCATCTTGTGTCATGGAACAAGAGGCTGCTCTTAAATTATGGCAAAAATCTGAAGATAATGGTTTTCGATACACGATACTATTGTCAGATGGTGATGCAAAAACATATCAATATTTAAATACTAAGGAAGTTTATGGTCCTGAGATAAAAATAAAGAAAGGAGAGTGCATAAACCATGTTAGCAAGAGGCTAGGTCAGTGTTTCTCAAACTGTGGGGCGCCCCCTGGGCGCGATAACCTAAAGGGGCGCGAGCATATCGAAAATAAAAGTTTTAAAAAAATTAATTTACGGGAAAATGAAAAAACAAAAATACTTCTGATATAATAAAAATACAGATTTACATTGATATGATTTATATATATCATCTGGTGAAAAAGGTCATCAAAATAAAAGATTCTACTTTGAAAGCTCATTAGCTATTTTTTGATCCTATAACTAAATAAAAATATTTTGTTTGCTTTACTGTAACCCCTACGATGATAGATTTTTATTACGTTTCTTTTTAATCTAAAATATTACTTTTGCTGGCTTTCAAACTTAATGGTATGGTTACCTGCATCCCTTTTTTGGGGAAGTTGTAAATTATATAATTCTGTTGGGGTTTTTAAATTATGTAAAAGAGTTTTATGATACATGGATAAGCATATTGAGCACTTTGAAGGATTAATTGACCAAGATTTATTTTTTATGAGTATACTGAAACATATAATAAAAAAATCGTTAATTTGGGAAAACTGTTTATTTGTTCCCAAGGACCTTGACAGAAAATCCTGTAATATGACAGTCTTAATGGGGGGCTAAAGTGAATTGATAACATATCTCCTTTTTGGGAGTGGCAAACTTTTTTTAGAATAATTTAAGGTACTTTTTTTAGACCAATTTCCCCGGCCCGACCACTATTTTTCAAAATATTTTTTGAACATGCTGCTTTTTTCCCTATGAATAAGTGGTTTTAATTGGGATGTTGTGAAACGACTGATTATGGTTTAAAAAATGTAAATGAGCAGAATATAAAAAAGAATTGGGCATCTGTGATCTCTCTGAAAAGAAATTGAAGCTGATCAAACAAGGGAAACATTTGCTGAAATAATGCATATTAATCATGTTAGCGAAAGAAAATTTGAGATTAGCAATAAACATGAAACAAAGGGGAAAATTTTTAATAGCTACATTAAGAACTTTATCAAGAAAATATGAAGCCAAAATGTACCGAAAAATGCACTTCACCTGTCAAAAAGACACAATCAAGAAAAGTCCAACAGGATATTTGTCGATCATCAAAGGACATTAAATTAAATAATGTGAACAAAACGTAACAGTTTTGCTTGCAAATAACTTACCTGTAATGTTAGCAAAAAGTGTTGAGATTTGTGTCCTTTATTAAGGTACGTACATTTGGAACAATTTAGTTCAGTTTTTATTGGATATTTTCTCAAATTATAAAAAGACAAATAGAAAATCCTTGAAATAGGCAAAGTATATTTTCTTTAGTTAAATTATTCACTGAAATTGTGATTTTATCTTGTATATTGAAAATAATTATAAAAAAAAATTGGGGTGCTTCACTCCCCGCGACCATTAACGTTAGTATCGGTGCTCACCTAATCCCGGGCTTTCTCGCTTTAAATATTAAAAATAACACAATTTGTTATTCATTAGAATTTTATATTTTTTATTACTCAACATTTATTCTAAATGCTAATTCTGCGAGGCTTAAAATTACAGTTCATTGAAAACCGTTTATAATATGAGTATTCATTTCAATAAATCATTTTACATTTTTGTATACATTGTCATGCACTTGGTTTTACTCTCCTTACAATTATACTATTATACCCAAGAATAATATATTTTATCATTTTTAAAAATAAACTCGTGTTAAGGTGGGTACTTCACCAGTATAAGAACAAGTTTAATAATTATCAGTGACTTCCATGGGCTTGTCTTGCAGAGCAAAGTTTTTCAAAGGAAGCCTAAAAATTAGAAATTGACACTCAGAGTTATTTTTGATATTTAGCTCAGATCTATATTTTGTCTTCAAAGTAGCCATCGCAGAAAATCCGGATTCACAAAGGTATAATTTTAAAAAATGGAATAGTATACGAAATGTTTTTTGTTTTCAGTGCAGAAAATTCAGCATCCACCTCTATCCAGAATTAAAAAGAGTAATTTATTACAAAATTGCCCTTTAATTTCGTCTTTGGATGTGAAATCTATGAAGATCTCTTTTTCGGCAGTCGAGAGCCCTTCTGATGTATTTTGAAATGGATCCCTAACCCATTCGTAACTTACTATCAATTTGCCCTCGTCTGTGTACTTGTTGATGCTTTATTATTCTCGAATGCTCGCTGCGATTTAAAAATATATCTATGATTTTGTTTTAATCCACTGCCGTAAATACTTAATACCATGAATTACAATTAACGCGTGAATTATGAAATGTACATTCAAGAGAGATTCGGTAGCTAATCGATTCAGCCAAGACTGACTAGAATTGTACGAGGTACAGCATTTTTACATGTTTTGTGCATAGGTTGCCTAGACTCACATGAACGTTCACGAGAATGCCAGATGTAATGGATATGATAAAGAGCAACATAGATTAGGCTATTTTTTATAATGACATTTGTACTTTTAGAAATGGATCTTGAAGGAAATAAATCTTTAATTAAATATTATTTCTCAATCTGTTTCCATTTAAAAATTAGAGAAAGAAAAATAACATAATTAACTTATTACTTAAAAGTAATTTACTTAAAATATATATTACTTAAGAGTAACATATATAAAAAATTTAATACTTATCTTATTAATACTGAATTAAGAACAAGTTTAATAAGTATTAGCGACTTCCATGGACTTGTCTTGCAGAGCAAAGTTTTTCAAAGTTTTTTAGAAATTGACCCTCGGAGTTCTTTTTCTATATTTAGCTGATATCTATATTTTGTCTTCTAAGCAGCCACCGCATTTTGCAATATGTTCCAATTTAAAAATTAGAGAAAGGAAAAATAACATAATAATTATCCTATTACTTAATTTTTTGCTTAAAAGTAACATATACAAAATTTAATACTTACGTTATTAATTCGTACGGTTTATAATTAAGATCGTGTATTGTAGCTTTAGCGTCAAAAAAAGTGCATTATTATTGTATTCAGTAATTTATTAATGTATAAGGGGGCGCGATAAAAATTGTGATTGAAAAGGGGGGCGCCAGTATTGAAAGTTTGAGAAGCACTGGGCTAGGTACATCTTTACGAAAAGCTGTTACAGAATGGCGGGCAAGAGGTGTTTCCTTGGGAGGGAAATCCCGTGACAGTTTAAAGGAAGAGACAATTAAAAAATTGTAACGTTACTATCAAAATGCGATTCTCTCGAACAAAGGTGACGTAGAAGCAATGAAAACTTCAATTTATGCAACATTGTTTCATAGTATATCAACGGATCAAAAACCTCAACATTTTAAATGTCCAACTGGAAAAAATTCTTGGTGCTTTTTCCAGGCTGCTCTTACTCGTGGTGAAGTACCGGGTCCTCACGTAAAGAATGTGAAGACACCCTTTAAGACTATTGCTGTTTGTGATGCAGTTTGGGAATTCAATTTTGGTACAAAAAAATCATTAGAAAATTTGCAAAAGGAAAACGGGCTTGCTTCAAATAAACAGTCAAAAAGGTTGTTTGGCGAGATTATCGTAGTTTATCAGAGGAAAAGAAAAAGATTGGCAGTGTACGCAATTGCTCGAAAAAAAATTGCGTTAGCAAAAAAGCGTCGAAACGCCTCATTCATTAAAAAAGAAGGAATTACATATGAACGCAGTGGTTTTTAATAATATTTATTTACAATTATAATATGAACTTAAAAAATGAATGTTTTATAATTTCAAAACAAATTGTGTAAGTGCATTTGATACATATTGTAATATTATAATACATTTAATTTTGATATATTTATTTAATAATATTTAATAACTTAGAATATATTTTACTGTCTTAAAATATTTACTATGACCTAAATTGTAATATATGTAAGAATGAAGGCCAAGGTTTAATTATTTCATGTATTTTATTGACTTTCAAAACTTTAAACGTTTTTCCCGATTTTATATTTTTCATCGTGATCACATATATTTAAAATGCTAAGGTTTTTTTTGTATTCATTATAAATCTTTGAAACTTTTCCTGGTTGTTTTCAATAAAATGTTTGACAATTTTGTGTGTATAGCTTAAGGATTTATATGTGAAGAGCTATTTTTAAAAGATCCATGAAGTTAGATATATAGCTGGGGGTTACTGTTTTGTATCACTTCATTCCATTTAATCTTAATTTATTTACTTTTTAATATGTGCTAATTCAGGATGAATTTTTTTTTTTTTTTTTGCATTAAAAATACTTAGTACAACTTGAATTTTAATATATATCAGAATCGATACTATATTTTAGCTCTTTCAATTATTTTTTTATTTCAAAAACTTTAAATTGCTTTTTCTCAGCTTCTTATTTTTCATGATGATCACGTGTTTAAAATGATACGGCTTTTTTTTATATTCACTATAAAATTTTGAAACTTTTTCTGGCTGTTAAATATAATATGTTTGATAATTCTGTGAATGGAATAAGTATTTAAAAGAACAATTATTTTTTTTAGAAATCTATAAAGTTAGATATAGCTGTTTTTTTACTGTTTTTATAGTGTCTAAGAGAAAAAAAATTCTAAAAATAAAAGTATCACTCGTAATACCAATCCCATGCACAGAATTGTGGGAAATACTTCCAGGAATGTCAGGGAAAAAATGATTCAAAAGTATTTAAATTTGTAAAAGTAGTAGGAATTTTAATAATTTGAAATAATTTTAAAAATTTTAAAATTTTAAATTATTGTTTGTTTAAGGTATCCGACTACGTCCGGAACCATGATTTTAAAAAAGCGCATAAATGGATAATTTTCATGATATTTAGTGTCACTTAGATTAGAATACATGTATACAATTGTTTTAAGGACATTATGACAAAAAAAATTATTTAAATACAATATTTTGGCAAAAAATTAACTTAGAATAACCTTTTTTCCAAATGTTCTCCTTTTGTAAAAAATGCTTCTATTATATTAATATTTTGCCTGTATATAGCTCAGACCTCTGTACAGAGGCTCAACTATGATTTTTGAAAAATTCAAATTATATTCAGAGTTACAACCATTTGAAATAATTATCGGCGTATTTTCTTAAAATTTCTCCCTTCTGTTTTCGTAAAACATGGATAAACCGACTTCCGAGTTATGCATTTCAAAAATTCTAGTTGAGCCTCTGTAGAGAGGTCTGAGCTATATACAGGCAAAATATTATTATGATAGAAGCATTTTTCACAAAAGGAGTACATTTCCAAAAAAAATTATTCTAAGTTAATTTTTTGCCAAAATATTGTATTTAAATAAATTTTTTTTGTCATAATGTCCTTAAAACAATTGTAAACATGTATTCTAATCTAAGTGACACTAAATATCATAAATATTATAAAATTTACGCGCTTTTGCAAAATCACGGTTCCCAACGTAGTCGGATACCTTAAAAATAGTATTTTGCTTATGAAATGTTTATTACATATGTATTCAAAAAAAAATGCAGTACATGTAATTTTATTCTTATAACTATCTAAGTTAAAAAAAATTGTATACAAGGTACCGTGTCCTCTTAAATGATGAAATTGCATCATACGTACCCAGTGATAATACTTCTAATTTGTAAAAATATTTTCTTTGGTTCACGAGACCATATTACGTTGCTTACACATTCATTATGATTTTGTGTACCTCCTTGTAAAACACTTTTTAAGCAATTTTGGATTAAATGTTTTGATTTCCATTATTCATTAAACTTTTAAGCAAAAACAAAATACTTTGTTTACATTTTTTGTCATTTAAATGGGCGTGGCCCAGTTTTAATGATTATTTAAAAATAAGTTTTAAGGGCTTCTAATTACCCTAGAGGTTAAAGTAAGGTATTTTTAGAAAGGCTAAAATGTATTCAATTTGAAAATGTAAAAATCTCAAAATTGCCATATTAAAAAAAATGTAGGTTTTCAACACGCCTTAAGCCTACTTGTGTCAATTTTTACCACTCTACCTACATTATTTTGTGAATTATTGCATTTTCAAATTTTAACAGACTTTTGAGTCACCTTATACATTTTTCATTACTTAGTTTTGTATTATTTGAGAAATTATAACATCAAGTTTCTGCACGTTTCTTCACGTCACAGGGATATGGATCTATAAAAGATCCTCCAACCCCTATCTGAAATTGTATTTTTGCGCTAACAAGTGGAAGTCCTGAATGGGAAATAATAACAACAAATTCCATTTTAAAGTTATTGTATTATTTGCGCTATCTGCGGACGCGGCTCGGAAACAAACTTATCGATCAAAAAATTCATGTACAAAAAAAGTTTTGAAAAATCTGAAAATCTCTCAAAAAAAAAGAAAAGTAAATGTCTTTTAAAATAATTAAAAGGCATCTTTGGTGAGACCTTATAACTTGCAGCAAACACCACTATAACTTTTTTTTATCGATTGGTATATTACAAAGCAAATCGATTGGCAAAAAATATTATAGGAAACTCTAAGTTATATATTTTCAATGACACACTCGATTTATAATAGCTTAGCTTCTTTTTCACTTAAGCCAAGATCAGAAAAATGCTTTCTTGTGAGAAGTAAGAATTTCTTGTGAAACCTTCCTTTAAAATAAATTATTTAGGAACTAGTTTGATATCAAGGGAGAAGGCACCAAGCACTGCTTGGCGCGATAAAGGAATCCCTCCAAACACCGCTTGTTGTCACTGGAATGAAATACAAGATGGCGGCCTAGCTGCTTCAAATCGTCAGGAAGTTAATTTTAAAAAAGTGTTGTGAAAAATATTGAAATTTATTTCAAATGAAGAATATAGGAAGAGAATGACAATAATCAAGATCAATCAATAAATAATGAATATAATATAACAAAAAGGTACATGTACTAATAATAATATTATGCAGTATATAATAATAATCTTGTAATATTATAGCAATCATATATAATATTCATATAGTATTATTTAATAATAATTATTACATGTAATAATCATATAATATAATTTAATAATATTTATAAAAAAAGAATGTAATCACCGTATTGTAATATAATAAAAATTATACATAAGAATATTCATATAACAACATAATAAGTAACACAATAATAATTAGAAATGAATAACAAAATAAAAATTATAAATACATAACATAATAATAATTATAAATAAATAATATAATATGTAATAATGTTTATAAATAAATATAATAGACCATTATTATAAATAACGAATATTAACACATATAATAATAATTTTATTTTTATATTAAAATTTTAATAAAATATTTCAAATGCAATGAAAATGATTAAATTTTTAAAGAAATCGACCTAAAATCATCTGAAATTAATAGGGTTGCCGCTTGAAACAACCAATGAAAATTAATTCTAATGTACGTTATCCCATAGCAATCACATCGCTAGACGTAAAAATATCAAGGTAACCATATTGTAATGTTATCTCCCATCTTGACGAACATAAGCAATTTGGCGCGTGCCCCATGATATCAAACTAGCTCCGTTAGAAACCCTGAATTTTCAGCATTATGTTAGGAGGAAATGCAATGATCTTGGTAAGTTTACAACTTATTCTTCGATCTTTGAAAGAATATTTAGAATGAAAGCATTGTTCACGTATTTCCCATTTAAAAATATGTCATATCTAAGTCCTGCTCAGGGAGAAATAGCCTATTGATTATGGCCACGAACCCATCACTGGCATGTCATCAGTTTGAACCCAAGCGCCAATGAAGACCCGCCGTGTAGAAAGGCTGATGCACGTCATATATGTGTTGAAGCTCTAAGTCCTGACATTGGTACAGTGTAATAGTTCAGAGAGGGAGATGCTAGTTCAGGTGTCATTCTTGTCACTTTAACTAAGATATTAAGAGGTCCGTCAGCCATAGTTCTTTATAATGCGACGTTAATAAGCACTCACTAGGGTCCACTCATCCTTATCCGCTTATTATTCATTCTTTAAATCAATGGTGTCAAGCTCAACTTGCCATGGGCCAAATTTTTAGTCAGAATGCTTGTAATTTCTGCGGTATTGTTTTCCCCTCATTCTCAGTTTTCCTTTGTTCTTTATGATTCATATGATAATGTTCTTATATTGTTCATATATAATGACATTTTATAATAATAGCATAGCTATACTGTAATGTCGTTTCTTAACCAGCTGTCGGCTACCCCTCTTTTCTTCCCCTACACCCTAAGTGAAGAAATACGCCAGATGGCCTTTCCTTCAAAGTGGACAGCATGTAAGACACACCTGTTTCAACGGCTGTCCATTCTTTTGTTCCATCTAACATGTAGCTGTTCTACACATGTGAGGATTGGATGGTCCACTATTGTGAGGATGAAATGCCAAAAATTGTGCTCTAGGCGTCGGAGTGACATATCAGTTTCTGACCCATCCTTATGATTATCTACATGTGGCTTCAAAATGGTCGTGGACAGACAGTGCTTTGTCCCGAAAGGACCAATGGCGGTTGGGACCAAGTCTTAGGGTGCTGTGTGCAAGTACATGTTCCTTCTAATCAGAAGTTGAAGGAGAGTGTGAGAGTCCCACCCAAAAGGTTTAAAGAAATATATTAGAAAGTGACTAGGAGATCAACGAAACCAGAGAGAAACCTACTAGAAAGAGGTGAAAGCGAGCTCTTCTTTACTAGTTTGATGGATTATAGAGGTTACGAGATACAGTTTCAGACCATTCGGAAAGAGCCCAACAGACGACGATACAAAGTGTGTGATAGGTGTAGATGTGTAAAATTTCTTACTTATAGATACAATAATTATATGTGTGCCAATTTATGATTCTTTCCTTCCTCAGTGGCACGACAGACCAGAGTGGGCCTTGCCATTCTCAAGAAGCCTTTTCCAGGCGAGCCTTCTTTCTGCCAGTGTTCTCCAATTCCTAGTTCTTAAAACTAGATCTTTTTCCAGGCCATCAATCCATCTGAGATTTGGCCTACCCTTTCTTCGTGTGCCAATTGGTTGAGGATTGAAGACTTTTTTTAGTGGCGCGGTCTTCTTTCATTCTGATAACGTGACCTGCCCATTTAATTAGTTGTATTTTGATGAAGTTAATAAGGTCAGATTCTTTATGTGATTGATAGAGCTCTAAATTTGATCTTCTTCGCCACTTTCCATTTTCCTGAACTCCTCCAAAAACGAATCTTAAAATCTTCCTTTCGTAGATACTTATCATGTTCTCATCTGTTCAAGACATGGACCAAGTTTCACATGCGTAAGTTAATACTGATCTTAAAAGACTTTTATACAATAAAACCTTTGTTTTTCTTTTGATTAAATTTGGTTTCAAATATTTTCGTATTCGATTAAGACATCTATTAGCCATAGTAATTCTCTTTTGGATTTCAGTAGTACAATCGTTTCTATTGTTAATTTCTGAACCTAAATATGTGAAGCTGTCAACAACTTCAAAACTATACTCTTCAATTTTAAAATGGGAATTGTTAAAACATGATTTAGTGCAAGGCATGTACTTGGTCTTATTCTCATTGATTTTCAGTCCCATCCTGAGGGCTTCCTTCTCTGAGTGCGGTGGGTATTCGTGCGATGATATCAATGTCATCAGCAAAAGCCAACAACTGTATAGGATTATTAAAAATATTTCCTCTGGTATTGATACTGGAATCTCCTGCCACTTTTTCTAGTGAAAGCGAGCTCTGCATTACTAGTTTGGAGGATTATACAGGTTACGAGATCCAGTTTCAGACCATTGAGAAAGAGTCCAACAGACGACGATACAAAGTATCTGATATAGGTGTGTGTGTGTGTGTGTGTGTGTGTGTGTGTGTGTGTGTGTGTGTGTGTGTGTGTGTGTGTGTGTGTGTGTGTGTGTGTGTGTGTGTGTGTGTGTGTGTGTGTGTGTGTGTGTGTGTGTGTGTGTGTGTGTGTGTGTGTGTGTGTGTGTGTGTGTGTGTGTGTGTGTGTGTGTGTGTGTGTGTGTGTGTGTGTGTGTGTGTGTGTGTGTGTGTGTGTGTGTGTGTGTGTGTGTGTGTGTGTGTGGGGGTGTGTGTGTGTGTGTGTGTGTGTGTGTGTGTGTGTGTGTGTGTGTGTGTGTGTGTGTGTGTGTGTGTGTGTGTGTGTGTGGGGGGGGGGAAAATTTCTTATAGATACAATAATTATTTTCCCCCTTTTTGTTTTTCCTTATTTTAAAAATTTTAAAAATTTTTATGTTACTAAAGTTTGTGGAACCCACCCTTCCCCACTTTTGAAAATTAAGAAAACCGGGCCAAGTTCAATATCAAATACGGGGGTTTAAAGTCCCCAAAAAATTTAGGGCCCATTAGTCGGAACTACCCATTGGGAAAATTTTTAAAAAACCCTTTTCATCCGGTGGATTGGGAAAACCCCCCCCGGTTTTTTAAGGGGTCGATCGGTCGCACGTGCTGGTATTATTTGGCAATCGAAAACCCCGACTAACTTTTACACTGATTTTTATTAGTAAAGAAAATAAACCCAAACCAATAGGTAAAAACACGTATTTTTGGTTAAAAAGGAATTAAAATCAGTCACCCCGTGTGCAGAACATTTTCGAAGGGAATGGATTGTCGATCAAAACCCCATCCATCAAGGGGAAAACGAATTTTAAAAGGAAAAAGGGAAACCCTTTGTTTTCCCCAACAGAGACAAGTTTTTTCTTGATAGAGTCCCTTGTTAAAATCGTGCGGATTCATGTTGTAGGAGTCCCGATAAGTCTATTTGGCAAAAACCCGGAACAGGGCATTCCATTCCGTTCGAAACTTTCCGCTTTTTAACGCGTGACTGATTTAAATTCCGTGAACCAAAGACACACTGCCCTTTTTTTTTTGGCCCTCTTCTCTCCTTTTCTAAAGAAGCCCGTGTAACAAGTTTATTCCCTCAAAGGGTTACCGGGAAAAATACCGGGACGTGCGGTCCAAAACGGACTGGACCTAAAAAAACTCTAGCTGGGCCCCGCTGTTTTGGGCGCCAAAAAACCCCTGTTTCAAAAAAAAGACGTCATGGACGAAAAAAAGAAAAAAATTGGTAGGGGGGGGGACGGTCTTGGGTGGTGATCAAAAAAACCTAAAAAAAATTTGGGTTTTTTTAATTGGGGCCCGGGGGTGGAAACGAAGAAAAAGGGGGGGGGTTTCTTTAGCTCCAGTTGAAAACCCTTAAAAAAAAGGATTTCCGTAAAAGGCGTCGGGGGCGTTTAAAAAACATTTCCACAAAAGGCATAAAAAAAAAGAAAAGGGCAAAAAGGCAATTTTAGGGAGATAAAGGCAGAAATAAAGGGAAAAACAGCATTTTTTAAAAACTTTTCCTCACTTATCATATTTTTTATTTTTCACATGCAAACCTACAGATCTCACGGCAAAACATATAAAAAAATCCAAAATTTAACCATCAATTACCCCTTTTTGTTCAAAACCAGACCTTATCCTTTTTTCACCCCAACACTCGTATCTGGGGGGGAATTAATCCTTTTCTAACCCCAAACTAAAAAAACCTTTTTTTTCCTTTTTTCCAAGCAAAAAAAAAAAAATTTCTTTTTGCCCTCACTTTCAAGCAATTTTCTATTGGCCATTCCCAACAAACCCGTGCAAAATCAAAAAAAAAAAATTGGAACGCGTGGAGAAGAAAGTAAGAACAGGGGTGAACACGTTGTGTTGCAGCAAGCAGGGTCAAAGTTGAAAATGGACGATATTCACTTATCCTCCGATTTTTTTCTACTTGACCGGTTTTAGGGTTGCCATTTTTTGCCACCGGACTGGATAATCCAGAAGGGTTGCCATATTATAAACTTTATCGCTTTTATTTTTGGCGTCAAAAATTTTGCCGCCAAGCAGTGTGCCTAGCTAGGATCCACCCGGATTTCCAATTCCCGGATGAACAGTTTATTACATTCTGATGAGAAGTTCGTAATAATGTCATAACTTTTGGATAGTTTAAGTCCGGACAACCTGTATAATAATTATCTGTTATGTCACCCTAAAAGTACTTCGATTTTATCGGAAATACTGATCCTCATCAGCAATTTTTCGTTCAATTTTACAGGACCATTGGGTTTCAATAAAGACATATTGAATGCATTATTTAGAAATAGTTGAGTAATTTTTAAGAAAGATTTAATACAGAAATGTAATATTTTTTAATGAACCAGATACGGAATAACAGTACCAATTAATAAATCATTGTAAATAATGATTGATAACATAAATAAACTTTTCTTGTTATCTCAAATTAGACCTGTTAATGTTTGGTGTAAAAGGCAATAGAGTAGAAAACTGATGGCATTGTTATATAGATCGGGGCTCAAGGAATTTATGCAATCAAGTCTGAATGAGCAAGACAGTTCTTCAGGAGCGATGGAAATTTTATTGCAGCAAAATAATCCTTAGAAATATAGGATACAGTAGCAGAATTCGCAGAACAAATCTCAGAAGGCTCTCACACCTTCTACGGCGCTCAGACACTACTATCAGTATCTAAAATACAAGTATGTTAAAAATTATTCTCAGCCAAAGTAATCGCAAATCGCTGGTCGACTCTTCAATGGACAAGACCAGTTTCGACGAATGACTCCCTTTTTATAATTAGCACACGGACTTTTCTCGAAAAATCCGCTTATGACTTAGATCATGATATTAGTAGATTTCTCCAAAAAATTCCAGAAGAATCCATAGGGTCGCGAACTTGCCAACACAGTAGCCAAAAAGGATGCCAACATGGATCCATCGCCAAGATTTCGCCTAATTTTCATTGATTCGCCATTATAACGAAAGGAACGGCGCTGCTTACAAATATTACAATTTTAACATAAAACAAATACAACAGAAAGTAATGTAAACGTATTACATATCCAGATATAAATTATTTATACTATTTTAAGTATTCTTAACATAAAATTCGTTACAGCATGATAGCTATTTTATTAGACGCCTATTATCTGTTGCTGCGCGTGGGGAAAGTGGTGTACCAATTCAACATGACGAATAATAGTTAATAGAAGAATATTGTGATTCATTATCGTTAATAAGAAACTTTAAAAATTAAAATAAAATATTGGTTGTAAAATTTTTGTATTTATAAGGCTGGCGTCCACAAGGATAAAAAAGGAAATTCCTCTTCAGTAGCTCATTATATAACTATTGCAATGATAATGTTAAACAAAAACTGAAAATAAATTAAATTGGAGTATAATGGATAATTAGGGAAAAAAACATAAAAGGGTAAAAGGACAACCAAGTATTTCCACTATTAAAATAAAAATATTTTATATTTATGTAGCATAATTCTTGATTTCATATCAAATGGTTTTCTCTTTTGTGTGTAAATTTCGAATACCAGCACTTGTTTGTGCTGAAAGTAACGAATTAGATCACCTGCTTAAGAACTTGGGGCTTAGAAGATTGAGACAAAATGGCACGTATATGGGAAAGGTGTTAAAGTTAGAAAATAATTTTTCCAAATGAGTTTCAAATACCTTTTTAAAAACATTTGGTAAGGCGTATCATATTTTTAATACAATAACTATTTCGTCAGTTTTGGCCAAATCAGGGAAGGGTAAACAAAACGACATGTTCTGACGTTCACCGTTCTATTCCACATTGAAAAATTATTCACCGATTTTCTCTTGGAAAGAACATCCAAAATTATTTCTTTTTTTTCGCTTGGCTTTTTTCCCAAGGGTGTAAGCAGAAAATAGAAATTATCTTTTTAAAATATTATATCAGTTAAAATATTATTCACCATTAAAATGTTAAGCAATTTGATGTGTTAGATTAAACCGAAGTCGCCATCTTTTTATGAGTAGGCGCAAAAATCCTTGTAATTCAAAATTTTTATCAGGAACAACTTTTGGAGTTCACTAAAGCAAAAAGTTGTTCTAAAGCCGTTGTGGCAACTCAGAAAAATTGCAGATTGGACGAAAATTGTTGAAACGTGTACGTAAAAACGCCTTTTACAACATTTTTTTAACTCTATGTCAGGTGCTACAGAATTTGAATACCTTCAGAGGTGTGATAGTAGGAGTTCAGAATAAAATGTTTTAAAGGGAGAAGTTGTTATAAATCTCCCTTTATTTGAATATTTTTTTAATGATTTTTTTTATGTCATTGGAGTAAGAAATTGATCTTTTTAAAATAAATACTTTTATCGCTTCTGTACTTAAGTAAATAAACTTTTCTTTACACTACATCATTTCGACAAATTTTCAAAATTTGTTTGTGGTTAGTAGTTAATTATAACGATATAATTTTAATTGAATAGGCAGATATTGCACATTTTTAAGTATAAAAATAACTATAACTACTGTACCGTATTTTTTGGAGTGAGTGAGTAAGTGAATATTTAAAGTCGCACTGTTCAGCTACACGAGGGTCTTTGACGGACCCGTAATTTTAAAACCCTGGTCAAGGACTGGACGAATCTCGGGTGGCACCCCCTTCTCCCAACTACACACCCCACCAACCCAGCAGGAATATTCTACCAATACTTAGTAGGAATATTCTTTGAACTCCACTCTTCCAAGATATTGGGCAGCACGGGTTCTAGGATGAATATTTTAGCGGGGAAGGCGAATAGTTTTGTAGCAGATATTGCGTTTTCAGCTGACGGTGGTTTCAGTGGATTGCAAAGCTTATCATTTTTGTCCTGAAAAAAATAGTTAATGCCAAAATTTAAGTGTCTTATGTTTTATATGTTAATGAAGACCTTAGAAAACGATTTGACTATTTATTTTATGAACGGTGTATATAATTAATTTTACATTGGGAAAATCCTTTTAATTAATTTATTAGCTCTAACGGATTAAATTTCCCAAAGTGGAATATTTTGTTTTTTGTATATCCCTTAATTTTCATGTAGTGGGTCCAAAAAAAAATTGCATGAAAAACTGCAGAAATCTAATGCGGTAGATAAAGCATTAACGTGCATCGCGCCCCTACACGGTGGTCTTACAAAAACTCTACTGGCGAGCTATGAAAGTAGCTAGATTTGCCAACTTTAATTTTATCGTCAACATTTCGCTTGTTTTTTATTGTATCGCCATTATAATTTAAGAAACGGCGTTGCTTGCGAATATTACAAGTTTAACATAAATTAAATACAATAGAAAGTAATATTAATGTATTACACTTTCAGATATAAATTATTTACACTATTTTAAGAGTTCATTACACAAAACTTTTAACAATGTGTTACTTTTGCTGAGCAGAGATCAACTTAGGGAGGTATTTTCAAAAACCGACCCTCGAGTGGAACGGGGAGTTATAAATAAAAAAAAATCTTTTTATCAGCTATTTGATCTACAGACTTAAAATTTAACAAATGTGTGTGTGTGTGTGGTTTTTTTTTTTGTTGTTGTTGTTGTGGTTGTTCAGCTGATATATGCAAAAAGCTTTTTTTTTTGTTTGTTTGATTTGCAATTCACGTAAAATTACCTCATTAAAAACTTCTTTATCCTTCAATCTGTGTTGTTTAATTTTTCAGTTCACCCGTGCGAAGAACGGGTATACCAGGTAGTTAAGAAATATTTTAACTTAAGTACGTTGTTTTGAATAATATTAAAATGCTTATATCTGTGTGAGAAAACTTATGTATATTGCATGAATTTGCAACCTACGATCATATAATCTGTGTGAAATAATGAATGTTGAATTAATTTGAGAAAACATCAATAAAAAATTAAAAAAAAATACTAGTAAAAAGGAAAATTTTCTGAAGGGGAAAAAAGAAAGAGCGAGAGACATAAATATGTTAAGAGGAAGTATAGCTGAATAGATCAAAGAGGGGGAAAAAAGGGGATAGTTTTTCAAAGAAACTGTTAGGAGGTGGCGCCATCTAACAACAAAAAAGCAAAATAAACAGCTTTGATGGAAAATAAAAGTAATAAATTTAAGACAATTAGTGATAATTTAATGTTTTACAAGAAAAAAAATTTTAGAAATTTTAAGCGAATTACCTCCAATTTTCATGTGCACATTATAGAGTCAGTATAAAATGAAAATTTTAAAACGAGTTCTATGTCATCAAACATTTTAAACAAAAACAGAAAAACGAAGTCCTTTACAAAAGTGAACAAGTGAAATTATTATACAAATTAAGAAATCCGTAGTCTTTTGAGCACTGAAAAGGCTATAACAGTAATCTAAAACCAGTGCTCCGCAACCTTTAACGCTGCGGACCGGTCAACGTTTGATAATTTCAACGCGCCCGCTGGGAGGGGACATTAATTGTTTATATTTTAGATTATTTTGATTTATAGCAAAATGTATTTAATTGTATTTAATACATAAAGAATATAAATAATTTAATGAAGAATTTAATTCTATTTAATTATGCCTTCAAAATAAAACAGCTACACCAAAAAATAGTGATTTAACATTTTAACTTACTAGAACGTTAAATCAATGAGAATCCTGAGCTTGTTTCTTTGCAATGAGACGGTTCCATCTGGGGGTAATCGGAGACAATGACACCCGAAGTGTGTTGCCTCTGACCAATTTATTCCGTTGCTTTGTTTTGTTGCTGTTACTGCAGAAAACCCCGCTTCACACAGATAGGTCTTTTTTGTGGAAACGACATTCACACGTGCATTCGGCAGCTGTGTATTTGAGAGTTAAGGCGTGGCAACCCTCGCAACCCCTTTTGACCTCCGAGGAATCTGATTCCACCGACCGGAGGATAAAACAAGAGAGCTCCAAGAGGGCCGGATCCCCGAGAAAGGCGAATGCTCCTCCCCTCGAATGGGGTGGAGAGAAGGGAATGCTTTGACCCAGGGGCAGCCAGCGAGAGAAAGTAGAGATGCTCTTCTAACTGAAAGAGAAAATAGTTGCTGTGTTTTTCTTTTCTTTCTTTTTCTTGCTTTTAAAACATTAAAAGATTTATGTCATTACCTTCGGGGCCCCTTTTTAAAAAAATTTAATGGAACACATATTTTTTAATTTGGTGTATAGAACTAGAATTTAAATTCAGTTGGAATGAAACGGATGGCCGGTACATTTGATCCGCGGTCGGTAGCGGTCCGCGACTGGGTTGCCTAGCACTGATCTAAACCACCTCGGTGCTTTTTAGCTTTGGCAATAAAATTTTCAAAAGTTTTTCCGATAGTTTGTTGGGGAAAAAAATTCGACTGCTTCAAATTGGTGGGATCGGATGTGATTGGCAGGGGAATCTTTAGACTTCTTCAGGCCCGGGGTCCCTACACAAAAGTAGGCCCTGTGCCCTTACACAAATATAGACCCCACATATCACCCTTAAAAGTAGACAGTACATAGCATACGTTGTCAAATACTCGTACGAACAATGACCCGAAACAAATAAAGGGCATGACCAATCCGGCTCTGGCCGATTGCCCCCCCTTTAAACCCCAATTTAAGTAATGGGGGTGAAGGGGAGGGGCCTAGGAATCTTGCTTTTAGTTGGCCCCCGGGACTACAATTGTTTTATGCCCCAAAGCGGGGGGATTCCCAAAGTGGTCTATATAGCCCCTCAGGGGTCCCGATGACCCCCCAAGGGCCCAATCGGGGGAAAAAAATTTTTGGGGTTTTAATGATGGTGGCCTCTGAAAAACAAATGGAATTTTTTTAAAAAAGTTAAAATTTTTAGCCATGTTTTTTACCCTTTAAAGGTTTTTTTCCTTTAAAAAATTTTAAATTTGAATTTCAAGGTAACATTTTTCAAAAAATGGCCATTCTGTGGCTTTAAAAAAACCCTTTTTCTTTTTATAAAAATTTAGGGTTCCTTTTTCCTGGTGAGAAAAATTTTTCCCCTTTTTCCCTTTTTCCCAAATTTAAAAAGAAAAAAAAAAGGGGGTAAAAAAAGGTCGGGACACTACAAACCCAAAAAAGGGGTTTTTAAGGTTAAACCGTTTTTCCAAATTTAAATATTTAAAAAAATTAGAAAATTTTCCCTTTTCCATTTGTTTTTCCTGGTTTTTTTTTAAATTTTTTAAAATTAACATTTTTCCATCATAAAATTTCCATTAAAAAGGGCTAAATTAAAAGTTTAAAATTTTAAAATTAATATTATTGGGGGTTACCCAAAACTAAAAATACAAAAAAGGGGTCTATGAGACAAAAAGTCTATTAGCATAGAAAAGTCAATTTCATTGACACGACTGTATTTTAAAGTTTATCTTTGTTCTTTTTAGTTTTTTAACTGCTTTTTAAACGGCTATTCAAAAAATTTTTAAAAAATTAAAAAAAGTAAGTGTGAAGAAATTTAAAATTTTGGGTGTACCATGGCATTGTTTAAAAAGGGAAAATTTATATGTTTTATGTTTTTGGGAAAGTGGTTTTATCGGAACATCATTTAAAACAGTATTAGGGAAACAAATCAAAAAACCCTCTTGTCAAAAAAGGGTTAAAACCTGAAAAAATAATTTTCTTAAAACGTTTGGGGGAAGGGCTCAATTCAGCATGTACAAAAAGTAACACCTTGAAAATCCTAATATAAGTTATTTGTGTCCCCTAACCCTGCACATCAAAACCCTTTTAACTTTTGCTCTTTTTTGAATTGAATTAACGTTTAATTTAAAACTTTTATATCTATACTTTTAAAAGGTTTTTTTTCGTAGTAAAAAAAATTTTTTGCCCCCTTTAGTCCCTTCCTTTTATTTTTTTCCCACATTTTTAAAGCAGTGGTGCAAACAAGGGGGTTTTCCGGGGGGCCCCGGACACCCCATCCCCTTTGTTTTTTGATTGGTTAAAATTTCCCCATTTTATATATTACGAAAAATTTAAATTATGATTTGTTTTAATAATTAATTTTTTTAAATTAACTAATTTTTTTATTCAATAATTATTTTTTTGTATTGTTTTTGGCCCGGAAAATGGTAAAAATCAAAAAGATATGTTGTGTGGATATTGGACGTATTTAAAATGGTGGACTTTGCCCCTGGATTTGAAAAAATTTTTTATTTTTTTTCCCCATTACAAGTCAAAATTTTTTGGGACGGAAATTCTAAACCTCATTAAACACCCCCCTTTAAAAAAATTTTTTACGTTGTTTAAAAGGGGGTTGCCCCCCGGGGAAGGGCCTTTCGTGGACAACGGTCCAGGGACCCCCTTAAGGCTCTGAGCCCCTTGGGCCCCCTAACAAATTTAGAAAACCCCGCATATCACTTTTTAAAAATTAAAAGGACAAACATACGTTGTCAAATATTCTTACAAAAATAACTGGGAAACAAATAAATGTGCATGATTTTAAATCGCAAAAACCCACCCTCGACCCATTTTCCCCCCTTTTTGACTGAAAGAGAAAGGATGGTGTATGGTTGTGGGCCCCAGGCCTAAAAAATGGACAAGGGTTTAAATTTTAAATGCAGCCAGTTGACGCATTTTTTGGGAGAATGCACCCGGGGAAAAAAGCATTTGCCCGTTGAAATTATTTCCGAATAATTATTTTCTTATGGCTGGGGTCATGCCCGAGACGGGGGCCCTCCAGGGCCGGGGGCCCTAAACCCGGGGGCCCAGCCCGCATGCCTTAAGACGCCCCCTTTCATAAACATGTATCCAGGGGAATTTTGCCGCCCAAAAATTTCCCCCGGGGGTTTTTCGAATAAAAACCAAGTAACATTTGAGCTTTGAAGGTTATTATAATCTTATGGGTTTTTTCTGGGGTCGAGAACGAGATGGGGCTTCTCATTGCGCCCTAGGCCTTGGGGCCCGGTCCTAATTTGGGCCAAAAACCTTAAAACTTGGGATTTTAAATTTATTTTTTAAAAAGAAACATGTATATTACCTTAATTTAAGGTCAAGAATTTCCCTCCATGGGCAAAAATTTGGAAAAATTTCTTTATTATTAAAATTATATTTTTCATTTGAAAACATTTTGGGCTAAAAATTAATTTTCGTAAGCAATTTGTTTCATATTACATTTTTTAAAAGTGATAGATATATATTTGATCTTTTTCTCTCTGCATATTAGATATCAATTTTGATGAATTAATTTAAAAAAAATTTTTAGATTTTCTTCCTTTAATCCAAGATTGAGAAACAAAGACTACAGTATTTTTTACTATGAACTGAATTTGCAAAAATTCTTGTGAAAGTAAAAAATACTTTTCTAATTTCCCTTTTTTCCCCCCTTTTTTAGCATAATTTGGGTAATTATCATAAAATTTTGGAAACTTAACCCTTAAAAATAATTTTTTTTAATTTTTGTTTAATTAAAACTGAAAATGGTATCAATATAGTAAAAAGATTATTATATTTCAAATTTAAAATATATTTTTTTAAAAAAAAATTTTTATAAACTGATTTTTTTTTAAAAAAAAAAAAAATTTTAAAAAACTGTTTATAAAAATGGCTTTCGCATTAGTTTTTTAAAAATTGTAATAATTTTGTTTTAAATATTAATGAACTGCAACAAAATATATCTGTGCATGGTTTTAAATTCAGGGAAAAAAATTTGATTTAAAAAAAAGAACATTTTTCTTTGTATATGAAATATTTCCACCAATTATCCCCAATTTCAAGGTATTCCAAAAACCATATGATCTTTTAATTTTTTTTGGAAAAAATAATCACAAATTTTGTGAATTTTATCCCTTTTTTAAAAGGGGAAAAATTTTAAAAAGATATGACGTAATTTTAAACCAAAAGGGGCATTTTACGTAAACTAATGAAAAGGGGGAAAAAATTTTCGAGCTAAGAAAAGTGCATCTTAAACATTTATTTGATTAAAATAAAAAAAAAAATTCAGTAATTTTTAAACAAAATGACAAAAATCTTTGGGAAAAATTAATCTATGAAATATAAGAAATAGTATTAGTATTAAAAAAACAAAAAACTCAAATTTTATAAAAACTGACATTGTGAAGGTCCACCATCTCCTTATGTGAATTTTTTTTAGTCTTTTCTTTTTATTAAAATAATAAAATATATTTAAATAGGTATTGGGGAAATTAAATGGCTTAGAAAGAAAAAATCATGTAATTTAAAATTTTTATAAAAAAAAAATTAGTTTTGGGAAATTTAAAAAAAAAAAAGTTATATTAAAAAACTAAAGGGGAAATTTCCTTTTCGGGGCCTTTCAGTTAATATGAATTATAATTACAGTTAAAAAATTTCCCAAGTTTTGAATTTAGTAAATACAAAACCAAAAAAATTAAAATTTTAACAAAAAAAATTTCTTTTTAAAAAAAATAAAAAAATATATATTTCCCAAATACTTCCCTATAATTCAATTTTTATTACCCTCCATTGATGGGAAAATTTAAAAACGTTACGTGTCGCCATCTTTTTATAAAAAAAGAAATATTTTCTTTTTTTTATTTGGACGAGTTTAAAAAAGACACATACTATATCCCCGTTATTTAAAAAAAAAAAAAACCCCCATTTTTAAATACATTCCAAAAATTTAAAAAAAAAAATATACAAAAAATAAATTTTAAATAAATATTGTTGTTAAATTCAAATTTTGGGAAAAAGAAATTTTTTCAAAAAAAAAAAATTTCAAGAAAAAAAACTTCAATTTTAAAATAATCGAAAATTATATTAATTAATTAAAAAAGTTTTTTTTTTCTCCCAGAAAATTTGAATTATTATCTGGTTAAAAAAAAATAAATTTTTACCAAGAATATAAATCTGGGGGAAAAACAGAAAAAATTTCTTTTCTCATTTAATTTTAATCCCAAAAATTCCAAAAAAGTATTATAAAAAGTTAAAAATACAAATTACCCAAACAAAATATGATTTAATTAACTAAATAATTAAATTACAGATTAGTTAGTTAGTAGTTATCGATCGATTTATTACGCTAATTTAGTATCAAAATATAATTTATAATGTAACTCAGTGGCACTACAGCATATGGCGGGTTAAGGCCCACTGTGCCCATCTCAATTTTCATAACCATGGTCACAGAGGTGCATGAGCAGATGTTCAGGTCAATCTGACGCTAATCTCCCAGTGTTTCGTACCCAACCAAGCTTGATACTCATTTATGGACCCACTGAAGAGATGCAATGCTGAGTCGACCTTGCTCAACCCGAGGTTTGAACCCCGGATCTGTGGAGTGGAAACACGATATGCTACCACCAGCCACTGGACAACAAAACACAACCGATGTCTTCATAAATACTGGTGGATATGATTTTATTTTACTTAGAATTACCAAACAAAGAACACTATCTCCTTTTCCTTTTCTTCTCTCTCTCTCTCTCTCTCTCTCTCTCTCTCTCTCTCTCTCTCTCTCTCTCTCTCTCTCTCTCTCTCTCTCTCTCTCTCTCTCTCTACTACTCTCTCTCTCTCTCTCTCTCTCTCTCTCTCTCTCTCTCTCTTCCTACAATTCGTAGATGGTTGAACTTTGAGTTTATAACCACTGCTTCATAATTCAAGAACTGGTTAAAACCATGAATCAAAATTCAATATGGAAATACAGAATTAATGTTTGAAAATAAAATATCGGCAAACACACACGCTGTTTTGTTGCTGCTCTGTTGAAAATGTCGGTCATAATATTACTTATTCTATGGGGAAAATAAGGTTTTATTTTTATTTAACTTTCCCCAACTTCTGTTGCAGAAAATTTCATTTTTTAAAATTTGTAATAAACTATATGATTTTGACTGCAAGCAATTTTTCTGCCTTCTACGGCAAGATTTTTTGGAGAGGCTGCCAATAACCCCATACTAAAATTCCCAATAATCATTTTAATCTATGAGACGGTCCATTGGCGATTTAATGCATTTCACATTTTGAAATATTAATAGAGGAGCCATCAGAAGAGATCAATTTTCTTAAGAAAAATTGTCAGCACAGGGGATATACCTTTCCGTGAAAAACCATAATATTATAGAAAAAAAATTATCAAAAGAGACAACACGGCATCAGGGTTCCTTTCGTTAAGGTATCCGACTACGTTCGGAACCGTGATTTTGCAAAAGCGTATAAATGGATAGCATTTATGATATTTAGTGTCACTTAGATTAGAAAATATATATAAAATTGTTTTAAGAATAGTACTACAATAAAAAATTATTTAACTACAATATTTTTACAAAAAATGAACATAGAATGACCCATTTTCAAAATATTCTCCTTTTGTGAAAAATGCCTCTATTATAATAATATTTTGCCTGTCTATAGCTCAGACCTCTGTACAGAGGCTCAACTAGAATATTTGAAATATATAACTTAGAAGTGGGTTTATCCATGTTTTACGACAACAGAGGGAAGGAATTTTAAGAAAAAAAACGCCGATCATTATTTCAATTGTTTGTAACTCTGAAAATAATGTGACTTTTTTTTCAAAATTCATAGTTGAGCCTCTGTACAGAGATCTGAGCTATACACAGGCAAAATATTATTATAATAGATGCATTTTTTACAAAAGGAGAACATTTTGAAAAAAGGTTATTCTAAGTTCATTTTTGCCGAAATATTGTATTTAAATAATTTTTTTGTCAAAATGTCTTTAAAGCAATTTTATACATGTCTTCTAATCTAAGTGACACTAAATATCATGAAAATGATCCATTTATGCGCCTTTCTAAAATCACTGTTCCGAACGTAGTCGGATACCTTAAGAAGAGGTTTTTTCGTTATTACCAAAAAACGTCTGCTCATTAGTAGAACATTCCCCAACGATACTGGTTAAGATTGACGTACGGGGTGACCAAGCTGTCCAGATCGGACATTGTATCTCCCAAAAACCGGCTGTTCTTCTCTCATGCCTAGGGGATTAAACACGTGAGCTGATTCGGAAAACGGCTTTGATGTCACCACACCTTTTGTTCAATACTGAACTTCACAACTTATTTACAAACTGTAAACTAAGTGCGAAATAAATGATGTGGCTACGAGTGTTTCTCAATTTAAATAAAACATTTATTAAGTATTTACAAGGATGCATAAAAAAGCTTAAGCATTATCGTGCACGCTCACAGCCGTCTGTTTCCTCCAAACGCATCTAGTGGAACTACATTCCTTCTCTGTTCGGAGCGCTTTTCCTCCCCCTGTTGCCAACAGAGAAAAGAGAAAACTACGCTTACACCCCTTCCTAGGGGTCAGTCACCCCTTCGCCCCTTTGGGTGACTAAGATTTATTAGGCGCTCGCCCCTCCTGGTCAATCAATCACTCTTTCAGTGTTTCCGCGACACCTTTTCTTTGTCTGACATCCAGGTGATCTTTAGTTTCAACGTTCTATAGGAAGAAGCTCCGGTGAATAGCATCCATTGTGTTGCGTTCCCTTGCACGTGTGGGCCGCAAACAACTTGAATGTAAAGGAATGTCAGCCTTTTGTGGCAAAGACAAATCCTCAGTGTCAATGAGACAAGGCGATTTATAGCCCTCCAGATGTTGAACAGATACTGCATTGAGATCCGAAGTGCGGGCCTTTTGCCTCCAAACACCAATGGAGTGGGATTAAAGTGAGGAGATCTGTTAGCTCACCAATCAAAAGTGATAAGAGGCGTGAAAGTGGCCCACCTAGGGAGTGTAAAGGGTCGGCTCGGAAGTTCATGAGGGCTGTCGATCTCCTTCAATCTCCAGAATTACTTCACTCATCAGATTTGTTTCCCTTCGAAGACTCTCTGTAGAGTTTGCGGGGTGAGCTGCACCTCAAGGACCCAGGGAGATGAACATTGTAGACTTGTGAAAGACGGAGTGCCGTAGTCTGTGGAGCAACGGCTGGTATTAACCGACTTGGAACTAGAACTTTTCTACAGGGAAAAGCTTTGAAATTTATCACTTTAATAATGAATTTGCTGTTATATTTATTTAATTTGGAATAAAATGCCTTCTTGGTAAATAGTTGTGTGGTCCATCACGCTTCCATGTTATGAAGCAATTTAAAGTGATCACGACACCACATCAATATTAATTCCGCTGCTTGTATAACCCGGGAGAGCACCACAGGATTTTAATTTGCGTCACATTCTGAAGTAACTCGATGGCTATTCGTGATGGACCTCGTAAATTTGAACTTTGGTCAAGAGACGAGGAAGACACTTCAGTCGGCATCCTCCCCCACCTCCTTAAATTTCCACTCCATAGTGATGGGGGAGGTCGTTGAAACTAGACCAGCGATACTCAACCTGCGGTCCACCGAGCCTTTTTAAGTGGCCCAGGCATGGCCCATTGCTCTGAGAAATTTACATATTTAACCCGTGGTCACTCGCGCCTGTTTTTGCTACCGTCGTTACTCGCGGGGTGTAGAGAACACCCCAAACTTTTAACACGTGTATTTAATTATGAAAATAAAATTAAATCATTATGATACATATTTATAAAGTACAAGATGTGTTTTTGCATTATACAATTAAAATTATTACATTTATTGCATATAAACGAGACTAACATTAATTTAAACTAAACATACAAAATTTTCATTTTAAAACACATAATTTTATATTTTTTCATAAACCAGTATATAAAACGTATATACCAGTAATAAATATACTTTGTAATTAATGAGATAATGATAGTAGAAAGTAGAAAAATAATATTTAAACATTTTCCAAACATTCAGAGCAGACTGTATACAAATGCTCAATTTCTCGCGGGAGTTATCAGGCCCCCAGATAAACTTTTGAAGGTCTTTACAGTCCAATCGTTCGAGAAAGAGGGATTTCATCAGGCATGAAGGTTAAATGACCTAAAATGTGCTGCTACAGAAAAAATCGTGGTTCTGCACATTCTTTTTAGAATCCTGGGAGGTTTTTATTGTTGCTGGGGTGTACAGAACACCCACTCGAGTGATCGCGGGTTAAGAACATTGGATTAAAAACTTGGAGGAAAATTCTCTGTCAAGAAATATAATACATCAATTTTGCTTTTGCCTATTTTGTAGTGAAAAACAAACATGGATCAGTAATTGTTTGATTTGTCGCGAAAGTGCTGTATTTAAAAATACCAATTAACAGGAATCACTTTCAATGACACTTTTCCTCGAAGATCTCTTTCGAGAGGTGATAAATAGGCTTTCTTGAATAATCTTTGCAAAAGCAGCAAAGTGTTTTGTCAGTGGTAATATCACAGCTTAAATGCTTCTAATTTAGTGTTAGTGACAAAAACAAAAAAAAATTTAAAAATAATATTTAAAAAAAGCGAAACAGGATCTATAATGTTTTAATCAATTTTAAACATTTTAAATTTCCAATGTTATCTTGGTCTTAAAGCATTTCTCCCCTCCCCATTTATTCTTATGTTGCGTTCCGCGTGAAATAATTAACATATGTATGCCACCCAAGTGAAATAGCTACTATATGTATGCGGCCCAGCAGAAAAAAAGGTTGAGTACCCCTGGTCTAGACAGATTAAATGTTCATCAGAACTTCTTCACGACGGGTGTTCTACAGATTGAAACACTGTACTAAGAACTAAAATGAGCTACAGATGTGATAATTCTGAATTGAGGGAAATCATAAATACCACCAGGACGTCTTAAGACTCCTCGAGGCCCTGGGCCCAGAGAAATCTTAAGATTTTTAGAGGCCCTGGGCCACCATCCAAAAGAAGACCCTACCTAAGATATCTAAAAGTAGACGGTATATTTTCATGCATTGTCAAATACTCTTTCAAACGGTAATTTGAAACAAATAAATGTGCACGACTCACTATCTCAAAATTCTCGGCACAAACCGGCTCGATCGATGGCCGCATTTGAACTAAATGAGTTGAATGATTGCTTATAGTATTAGGCCTAAACATAGACATGTGGACAACGGTCATCACATAATAATACAGTTTTACTACTTTTGTCAGTTGACATGCAGTTTGAAATTCCCTGTTTTTCGGGAATAATATTTGACCATTAAAATTATCCGAATCATGATCTTCTTAAGACAGAATCGAGAACGAAATGAGCCTCCCTTCACTCCTTCTTCGAGGGGTGAGGCTCTAGACCGGGACCCAGTTAACCATGCTTTAAGGTATCCGACTACTTGCAACAACTTTTTTTTGAAAAAATGAAAATATGGGAATTTTTTGTGTATTTTAGATTTATTTAGTCTATTTTAAGAAAAAAAATCCTAAAATTGAAAACAGAAATTTTTTTTATTGGTATTAAAATGGGAAAAAACTGGTGAAAATGTACAAAAAATTACATAAACGGGGCCCGTTCTGTACAAAAATTTTATGAACAAATTCTCAATTTTTCAATTTTGATGTGTTATTTTACTATTCATGTTTGAAGTAACCTTCAGGATAAGAGATATTTTAATTCTTACAAAAACTAGAGCAGTTTATCTTATTGATTATATGAAATTGCTTAAAAAAACAGCGATTATATTCACATAAAGGACTGTACATTTTGTAATAAAGCAGTGATTGATAAATCTGAAGGTCAAAACAGGTCTACTGTTATATCGAACATACACAAAAAATTTCAGCAAATTACTTTCAAAACCTTTTGAGCAATCGCTGTCCCCGTTTGAACTTTTTGAAAAAGACACATTTCGAGTAAAACGCATTTTAAAGTTTGACATTTTGTGTAAAGTTATGGCATCTGCTTTTACTAAAACACTTGTAGTTTGTGTTCTAGTGAATGGAAAATAAAAAACTTGGTATTTTTATTAAGCTAATAAGATGGCCTATAAAATAAAATCATAAACAAAATTTGTCAATTTTTGAAAAAAATCATGATTTTAGGGTAGTCGGATACCTTAAGACGTTTCTTAATACTACGCCTTATCTGTGTTTCTTCTCACACTCTTCCGCATTAAGCCATTTAAAGTCTGGGATGGTACAATTTGTATCTATTAAGGCTGTTTTCGGTCAATGTTAAAGAATAGGACCCGAATTTGGAACATTTTTTCAGATATAAAAGAAATGAAAAATTAATATGATATTCTGGCTTCACTATCCTTTAGAGAGCAGTATTTTTTATCATACTTCCCATTTTTAACCGAGTTGATTCATTTTTTCTGGTATAAAATGTGTTTCGTGTTTTTCTCCTGTATCGTAATGTTAAATGGGCTACGCCTTCACGTATTAAAACGAAAAAAAAATATTCATGGAATATTTTGAAATTTTTTAAAACACTATATTGTTAACAGAGGTATGAGCTAAGATATTGCAAAATTTCCATGGAAATTGAGGCATTTTTCTGTCTGAAAATGTACTTCGCGTCTAGTTCAAGCTCTCGTACTTTTACCAAAGACAACCTTAACGCTTATGTTCGATGGTTGTTAAAAGGAAATCACTGTAATGTCATGTTCCCTTAAAATTACTTCATTACTCGGCAGCATGAGGGATCACACAGCTATTAACCCAGAAGGTATTTTATTTAAAAATTTTTTTAAAAAAACGAGTCTTACAGTAGTCGAATTTGATGTGTAACAACTGACGTTATCGTGGTAAATAAGCAATATTAACTTTTTTCCTGAAAAAAATATGAAAAAATCGGGTATGATTGGAAATAATTTTCTATCGAATAATTATATCTTTAATGAAAATTGTATTTAATTAACAAAAGGAGTAATGTGTGCAATATTTTATCAAAAATAATTACTCTTGTTCAATTTAGGGAAGAGCGGAGACAATAGACCTATGATAACTAAAATATGACACTTATACTTGTGAATTCAAAGTATTTAAAAACCTTTTAAAAACAGCGTCAATAACAGTACCGCTGTTAGCAGTCGTAACATTCTAATTTGTGTTCCTTTCCAGTTTGAGTTCATCATTCATAAAAGCTATGAGCGGCTCAGCTTTTGGCAAACTGAAGTTAAAGTTAAAATCACCACGCAAAATCAGGGGAAGCGAGTGATAATTTTTTTAAAAGAGCAGATCCACCTTCGTTATATGGAAAAAGTACAAAATGCAGGAAAGCATTACGTCACATCCTGTTACACACATCCGTCCCTTTTCTCTAAATCACTCCCACAAATATCCAGCAACCGAGAGGAAAGATGTTACACATCAAAAATATTAAAGGCAAAACCTGACTTAGCAGGGGTCCTTAATACTCTCCGTTACGCTACTACAGCTCTGTAAAGTATGTAACACTTTCTTCATCCATTGTAGTATTACATTATATCAATATTTTTATTCGTAAATGTTGCGGCGGGAATATGTGTGATTGTAACATATATTCATATAGTTGTTTCATTAACGTTTTAAAAAAATTTCATTTAGTATAATTTAAATAACTAAAGTAGTATAGTTATACTTTTGAAACTTTATGTTTACTTTTAAAATTAAATAATCTTTATTATTTAAACTTTAATTTTTTTATAAATAAATGAATTTCATGAATGCCTTTGCAGGAAATTGGAGTTGAATTTACTTTCTACAATATAAAACTGAAAAGCATCATATTTAAAATAAAAGGTAAAGAAACACAATTTTTTTCTAGTTACATAAAATTAAAAAAAAAATTTCTATTTTATTGCTTTTCAATATAATTTTTATCATCCAGATATATTCACTACACAAAAACATATTCATAATTCTATTAGTTCTTAAAATCTAAATAAAGCTAGACTCTGAATGTAGATGGCGCTGCAATACCGCAGTAAATTTGTTTTGAATTATTTAGAACTACATGTACGTTGTAGTAACGGATTTGTGTGATCAATGTAGGCTTATTTTTTTAAGTATTATAAATTTTTCTTATGTTAATATTACTTTTGTGTCCTAATAGTTCATCATACACACTGAAAATTCAAGTTATTTTTCTAAATATTTCGCTCATCTTCTAAATAAGAACGAATGAAATTGCTGAAAAAACATTGCAACCGTTTGGCCAGACTTGTTAGAATTCCCCCTTACTTTGTTTTGTGAAGTCTTTTTCCTCATAAAAACGAGTATTTGGGACTTCAATTTTTTTTTATTTCATTAAAGTATAGATTTACTAGTAATTTAAAGCTCTTCATACCAAACAATTCTAATGAAAATTTCGCACATTGTTTTATATATAAGCGGCACAGTATTAAAAAACAAATGATTTCTATAAATAATGGCGTACGCTCAGAGGATTCTGTTGCACACTAAAAACATTTAGCATTCTTAAGTGAGAGATATGTTTAATGTTCTTCTTCCAAACGATTTAACTTTTTTTCACAAACAACAGCATAAACCTTAATTTTCTAAAAGATTTTAATTATATTTATTTTTTTGAGTTAATCACTCAACTCAGGCAGCAGTTGCGTAACTAGTTCCAATAGAGCCCCGTAAAAACTCCTTCGGGGCCCTTTTTTTTAAACGAAAGCCCTCTTAGTGGTACTATAATTATATATGTTGGGGCCCAGTATCATTGATACGGCGGTAGCTACGCCCCTGTTAAGCAGTCTCACCTTAAAATATAGAAACTTATGGTAGTCCAACTGAGTAAATCTTAGTTTTGATGATGCACGCTATGAGTTTAAAACATTTTTCAAAATGTTTAATGCATTTAGGGAAAATTAAGAAAGAGAAATATTTGACCTTGCTACCGCATAAAAATTTGATTTTAAACTTTATATTTACAAATAGCCAAGCTATTTAATAACTTGGTCAATTGTAAGTACAATATTTTGAACAGGCTCAAAAAAATCAGATAAATAAAATTTTTCCCAGAGTTTTTTTAGTGTATATCAGCGTCTCACACAAGGGGGGGGGGCCGGACTCCCACCCATTGCTCTTAGGTTTTGTTTATTTTAGTTTGTTTTTGTTGTTTTATTTCATTGCGGACCGGCTACGATTGTTTTTTTACTTTTTATTTAACCACACAACATCTATAAGCTATTTACAAGCGCAGCAAATTTCAATTATTTTATTATTGTGAGCTTCGAGTATTCGAGTCCTATTAATGCTCACGTCAGCGAATTACAGAGAAAATTCTCTTCTTGCTTGTTTCACAGGAAGTTCTCATAAGTAGACAGACTCACAGAAAGTACAGCGCGGCAGGGAAGAATATAGGCATAGATGCTCATGACGTAGGCGCGCATGAGCCAACAGGTTTCTTTTTTTTTATTTTCATTGATTATAATCCTATGTATATAGTATGTAAAATAAAGACAATTCTGGTAACTTAATTTTTATTAATAATTTATTTTATTAATGCCAATTATTTATTCAATAATTTATTTTTTTACTGTTTTTTTGTGTTCCTGACAATCGATATAATAAATCAAAAGAATATGTTTGGTGGCGTGGTACTTGCGGACGTGGTATTTGCGGACACTCCGAAACGCATCGTGGTATTT
>BMAV01009440.1:210411-223538 GCA_019973955.1 Trichonephila inaurata madagascariensis
AGGTTTACCAAATTAACTCATTTATTTACTAAATTTAGAGTGAGGTTCACCAAATTAACTCGTTTATTTACTAAATTTAGATTGAAGTTAATTTGTGGTCACTAGGTGACAGTATAAGATATCAAGACAAGAACCATTTCAGTATTTCTTTCCAGTATTAAGCCAAAGAAGTATCATATTAGACGTCATGAATTTTCTCAATTTGTCACAGACAATCTGCAAGGACATTTTATCCTATGTTCAACATTTAGTCTTTACTCGGATTTTAAAACTAGGTTTGAGATTGCTTTTTTACAGTACCACAGTACACAATTAATTTATATAGTCGCATTGACGAAAAAAAAAACTCATATTACAACAGGAGCTGATCAGAATAAGCCCTAACGAAAATCTTAAAATAAAGTTTAGAAACGGATGTCAGCAATTTTTGCTTTAAGAAATCTATTCTTTGTCACGAATTATGGAACATAGAGAGACAGTTTTTAATTACTTTTCCTAGCGAGAGGGTGTTTCAGTGAGTTTGCCAATCTCAAAAACGAAATTAAAAAAAAAAAAAAAAAACTGGACACTTGCTAACAAAGGAGATTTAAGGTTAAACCTTACTAGATTGATATTAAATGCTGAAAATTTGTTATTGAAGCACCAAATTTATCTCTCTCATTAGAAACATTTGCGTATTGTTCAGTTATTTTATGTATTAATTTTTATTTTAATTCAATTCATAAACATGTGCCTCTTAAGTTTTAAATGCTATACTTTACTACAATTAAAAATTTAATTCTTTTATAGAAAGTAGTAGTATCACAGCTTTCAAAAAGAAAAAGTTGATAAATTTGCAAAAATTCAATATTAGGTAAGCATGGGGTCTACCCGAGACTGAAAAACATGGCAAGGGGTCTATGAGACAAAGAAGTTTGGGAACCTCTGATCTAGATTTTGTGTGCGTGTGTTAGATATATAGTTGGATCTTATCTTCATTTAACAAACCTCTATCTTGCGAACTTACAATTGGAGCTAAGAATATTTTGCTATATTCTTCGTAAAGTAACCTCTAGATCAGGGGTGTCCAACACGTGGCCAGCCAGTACGTTAGTTGCGGCCCGCCGATTCTTTTTAAACAAATTTTAAATATCAGATTTTTAAAGTTTTTTCATTTTGAAATTTATTTGAGGGGAAAGTTATATATATATAATATATGTATATATACACAATGTATTTGCCTGTTACCTGTTCTTGTTTTAAAATAAATCCTTTTTGATAATAGAAACGTCCTTTAGATTAAAATAGATTTATATTTTATCAAACAGTTACATTTGATTTTACTATAGCAAATTCCTTTTTTAATAAATTTCGAATTACATTATGCATATCCTTTACTATGGATGGTACATGATTCTCTGTGTGTGCGACTTTTGTTTCTACTCCTTTTCTGTTTGGAATGCCCAAAATGCAAGAGGCAGTCAGGGATGTTTTTAAAGGTTTAAAAAAAAAAATATATTCACGACTGTTAAGATAAAGGACAATGTATACTTAATCATTTGAGAATAGCAGCACTGTCAAATTTCAACAATGAGTAACGAAAGATCAATTCAATAGGAACACTGTAATTTTCAAGGAAACGGCAACTGTAATATTTTAAACATTATTGGATCATTGCATTATTATATTATAAAAACATTATTATATTATCTATGTCTGTATACATGAAAAATAATGAAAAGAATAATAATAATTCTTTTTCTGTTTTAAATTTTCACTCCAATAAATGTTTATCTATTATAAAGGTACACATTTTTATTTGCGGTCCGCGAGATTATAATGTTTTTCCGAAGTGGCCTGCAAGGTCATTTGGGTTGGACACCCCTGCTCTAGATAACGAAATCCATTTTCTATTCAACCTAACTTATTCTCTTGTGAATCATTTTTATTTTCTCCATTTTTTAAAAATATTTCTAGACATTTCAAATTATTCTCTTATTTAACACATTTTAGGGCATCAATGGCATTGAATTGGTTTTACTAGATGCCTAACTCATCTAGAACAATAATTTGCTTTAGTTTTTCAAATAAAAAACTCAAAATTAACAGATTTTATCAGTAATTAAATTTAAGATCATTTGTGGTAATGTAAGCTTAAAATTACTGGTTTTTTAACTTTTGTGTGTTTAAAATTATACTTGTAGGCTTAAAATTAGAAAATGTCATTAATATTCATTAATTTTAACACAAAATTATTTTTAAACTTAAAAATACAGTGTATTATTCCTGGAAAGTGTAGTTTTTTTTTTCTTGTTTTTCCTTGCCAAACTCTTTTTGATAGGTAAGATACATAAAATAGAAATTAATTAACAAAAAATACCTAAATAATTATATATATACTTTTTTTAAAAAAATATATAGTGTTTATCAATGTATAATTTGTTTTATGTAGTTTATAAAAAGTTCATTATAAAAGATTAATCTTTATTTAACGAATTTTCATCATAACGAACTTTTTGGGGGGATTTAGTGACTTCGTTTAATAGAGGTAATCAGTCTGTTTTTTGTTTTTTTTTTAAATTTTTTGTATAAATCATCTACGCGCGCGCGCGCGTTATTTCGGCTCACTTGTATGCTAAATTGATTAGTCATATTGAGTATGAACGAAAAGTGGCTCTTGAGGAATGTTGCACAGTTTTAAAGTCCTGCAGTAATAAATTGATGTTCTATATTAAAATGTGTTCTTAGTTTAATGAGATTCGCTGACATTTGGTGAAATATCTATCCTAAATCATCAATATTTGTTTTTTGCCTCAGGTTATAAGAAAACAAATTAAAATTACAGTGAAAATCGTTTAACACGAAACTGAGGGGGACTGAAATGTTTTTTTCGTGTTAAAAAAATTTCGTGTTGAAGGATATTGCAAAAAAAAACAAATATGCAACAAAATTAAGCTTATTATAGTACATTTTATTTACAAAAATGTGTACATATTCATGTATTCAATAAAATCAATGAAACAAAAGAGCATTCACAGGAACTTGATGAAATTTAGTATAAAAATTTTCCAAGGTTTTTCAGGTTTGCTGATATTTTTCTTTGCATTGTTTTTTTTAGCATCAAATGGTCAAAAAATCGTTCATTTTCGTCCATTATTTTTATTCATTTCACCATTAGAATAAGCGTCTAAATAATTGCGAATACTTTTCACGATGCTCCTCGTTTTGGATGACATGGGAACAGGAGCTGCATTATTCATTTCATTTCTCAAACGTTTTATTATTTTCGTGTTTTGCTGATTTCCAGAAGTGAAAGCTTTTCGTGTTGAAAAATTGCTTGCAAATACATAGCCGTTTGTCGGGACCGGTGTATTATTTCGTATGACCCGATATTTCTACTTAAGCCTGATCGCGTTAAGTGTATTTCAATGTACAGTAGAACCTGTTTTTGTGCGGTCATTTTTTATGCGATTTTATTTTTGTGCGATTTGTTTTGTGCAATTTTTTTTTTTTTCGGTTTTTTTTTATGCGGTGTATGAATTTCAATGGTTTTGGCGCCACTGTAATGTTTTCTATCAGTGTACATATATGCACTTCAAGACGCTCTCTCTCTCTGTTCATTGATTATAAACATTCTCTCGACAATGCACGTTCTATTGCTTTCTCGATCTTGCACTTGATTGAAGACGAAACTTTCAATGACAGTGAATTATCAAAAATTTGATGAAATATGAAGGCGGTCAAGAAGAATCGGATTCTCTGAGAGTTGATAAAAATATACAGGGATCCAGTTTTCCAACTAATTGGAAAAGTATTTTCTTAAAATAGATACCAATTAAGATAGGAGTGTAAAATTTCAAAAAGAGCTTCAATCATGAATATCTGGCAGTAGCACACACAGGAATTTTTCAAGGGGAGGGGGGGGGGAGGGCCGGGGTCGAAAGTTCACCATTCTAGTATCAGGCTCCTTTTGATTTCGTCGATTTTCGGGAACAAAACACTCCCCCAACCTTGTGTGCGCCACTGATATCTGATTATCGTGAAATTTACAGGCAACTGACCACCCGACCTTCTTCCCTAAAAAACTTATCTCTTACTTTATGTTGCCAAAAAATTAATCAATTGAAATTGTACCTTCAAGTGACGAAAGCGATTTTGAACTTATTTATCAGAGGGAGATGAGCGCTTT
Organism: Trichonephila inaurata madagascariensis; assembly: GCA_019973955.1. Lineage (NCBI taxonomy): Eukaryota > Metazoa > Arthropoda > Arachnida > Araneae > Nephilidae > Trichonephila > Trichonephila inaurata. The sequence goes on from BMAV01009440.1 coordinate 214,580, forward strand.
GGATTACGATGAGTAGCAGTGGATTATGTATGTGCATTTTGTGTGAAAACTTTTCCATGTATAATATGAGAAACTAAATGTTTTTAAAATGTTTCCGTGTAATATTTAATTATTTATTTTGTTATAGAAGTACTCTTACATAAATTTCGTAAATAATTGGCATATTTTATAAATGCTACTTTTTTTTATGCGGTCCTTATCCACCGCTTAAAAAAATATATTTCTGTAGTATTTCCACGAATTAGTTTGTTATAAGTAAGAATTTATGAAATTTTCAATTTTTTTTTTTTTTTTTTTTGAGCGTTTATTTCTATGCGGTCCCTATCTACCGCACAAAAACAGGTTCAACTGTATTCTACACTTATATAGAGATCGAAAAGTATTTATTTTAAATTTGAATATTTTATCAAAAGCGATCTTTTATTTCGATTTTTACTTTAAAAAGTAACCATTGAACGCATCTTTTTTATATATATTTTTATTGCTATGTAATTTAAAAAATACATCTTGTGCTCCAATTCAATTTTTATTGCTTTTATTTATTTCAATGTTGCTGTTTTAGATTTAAAAACAATGTTGCTGTAGATCAGGGATCGATGACCTTTTTTGGCCGCGGGACAAAATCAGTCAAAATGTGTACATTGAGAAGTTTCAGGTCAGTGGTATTTCATTTTACAACTGCTATTTTTTTTACGTATAAGGTAAATTTCATTTTTTAAAAAAAATTGCAATTCGCTTTGAATTATAAACATAAAAGTCATTATTACTATAAAATCAAATATTAATAAAAGAAACTTATACCGTATTTATGCGAATCTAAGCCGAACTTTTTTCCCCCAATAATAACTTAACTGAAAATCGGGTACGGCTCAGAATCGAAGGCGGAAAAATTTGTCGGATGAAGCTAAATTGAACATGATAGAGTGACGGTTATAGCAATTACAGGTTGTGTGTGTATGTATTTAAAAGTTTGTAATACTGCTAAAATAAATTAATTATTCCCTTTTTATAAGTAAGCCTTAACATTCCTTTAAATTTCGGAAATAACGGACACTATTTTTTTATTTTGTCACGAAAACGTGTCAAAAATTCGGGGGTGAGGCTTAGAATCGATGAAGGCTTAGATTAGAATAAATACAGTATTTTTTGTTATATTTTTTTTTACAATATCCATGAATGTCTTGATAGTGAACCTGGGAAGTCAATTTAGTCAAATTTCATCACTTGTATTCCCGAATATTCGTTAGTCAACGAATACAAGCATCTGAATTTTCAGAAGTTAAGCTGCTCATTTTCAGTGGTTAAGCTAACGTTTATTCAAAATAAATGTTAAGTATAAAGCTATTTAGCTTAAAATCCGGCATGTAACGCGCACTTTTAACACAAAAATTAAGATTCAAATGTACGTGTGCGTTATCCCTTTCGCTGAGTAGCTATTTTATCAAACTAGATTCAAAAATTGCGTGTCGTTTCATTACGTATTTCAAATCTACATATTAAATCTACATGTTAAAGTTTAAATATTCAAAAAATTTTGTAAAGGAGTTTTTTTATTTTAAAATATAGACTTAGATCATCAAAATATGAACATACAAAACATAAGTGAAAACCTAAACGGGGACATAATGGTTTGCACAGCTAAAAAGTCGGAAAATATGCATACCCGTGGAAATCGCGGGTAGTGGAAATTTTGATTTATCTACGTTACCCGTGGAAATCGCGGGTAGTGGAAATTTTACTACATCTACGTTACCTGTGGAAATCGCGGGATGCGCAGCGAGAATACGCCGCGCAGAAAAAATAATAGCTTTAAAAATAAAAATAAAGAGAAAGGAGTATAAAAGAAATTAGACTTCTCACATACTAGTTCGGAATACTGTTTATTTAAAAGAAATGACATATATCTGTTAAACTTAAATGATCGTATTTCTAGAAGTATGCTATTTTTTCTAGAACTTGAAGTAATACCTCGAATCAATGTCTTCGAAACATCAGAGCATTGCACACTTACATTTCCGATTTCTTTGTAAAAATGTGGACGGGCGTTATGCGACGAATATACCTAAAAATTAAAAAGTGCAGCTTGAAAGTATAGGTGCGCGTTATACGCGGATTTTACGGCATATTAAAATATCGCTCATCGAAATATTAAAGTACGAGGCCCGTTCCCAATAGCCTTCGTGATACTTAATAGTGCGACATTAATGGTACTAGAACATTATACACAGTCAGGAAATCAAATTTTTCAATTTTAGCATTAAAAAAATAGTTCCTATTTTTCTTAATCTAAAAATGTTTTACACTTATGTGTGTTCGTTGATAAAATAACTTTAAAATATGAAAAAAGTAATTGACAAAAATGTAAACAAATGTTTAGTTTTTCCACTTTTTTTTTCGAAGCATAATTTTTTGCTTTTAGGCACACTTTTTAAAAAAAACTATTACACTATATGCTTCCAAATTTTTTATTCTTCTATACAGGAATATCGCATATCGTGAACCTGTTTTTTTTTTTTTTTAGTCGTAGTGGTGTATAGTTTTTGAAAGAATATTTTTATGTATGAAAAAGGGGGAAAAAATAAAAAATTTCAAAATTACGAAGTTTTGTAAATTTTTTTAAGAAACTATCTTAATATTTAACTAAAAAATTAGGTTCACTCTAATTTTGTGTATTGTTTTATATTAGTGCAAACAATATTTTACATATTTAAGAGACATTTTTTTAAAAATGGCATCTAAACATATGCATGTATTATGAGATCTCAAATATTGAAGAAAACTCGATTTTAGTTGGATGATTTTAGAGTCAAAATAAAATTATTTTTCTGCAATATAAAAGACCAAAAGCGATTATTATTGATAAGTGAATAGTATAATGTAACATTGCGACATTTCATAACCCAGCTCTCTCTCTTCAAAAACCGTCAGCGGCCGCGGTAGCCTAGTGGTCAAGGTAACGGACTCGTGGCCGGCGTATCATGAGTTCGAGCTTAGTACCGCTGAAGACCCGCCTTGTGTAGGGAGCGATCCTCGCTAAATCTGTCGAGAGCTGAAACGTCCTCCCATTGGTATGGTGTGGTAGTTAGGAGAGGGGGTGCCAGCTCAGGTGTTGTCCTCGTCACTTGACCATGATTCAAAATTTCGAGGTCCGTTGCCAAAAGCCCTCGAGTAGCTCAACAGTGCGACGTAAGCATTCACTCACTCACCCAAAACCCTATTCAAGCCAATCCTTCTTCCGCTGTATCGTGCACTGCAATTTTGACAGTGGATTTTTTAAAAATATTTAATACTAAAGAAGTTTTTAAACGAACCTGATATATAATTTTACTTGTAAATATTTAGTAGGTGTTCTCTCATTGCCATAAATGTTAAAAAGTACATTTCTCCCCCTAGTGAGCAAACAAGCTCATTTTACTTTAGTCTCGCATTTGCGTTTTTTCTCTCATCTGGAACGCCATCAGTTGTTATGAGAAACAAAATTCCGCTTTTTAAATCCGATATTTTCCCGTTTTAGGAATTACCATAAAAACCGGCGTATAACGCGCACTTTTTACACAAAAAATAAGATCGAAATTTACGGGTGCGCGTTATACGCCGGGTATAAAAATGATAGCATTAAAAATTAAAAAAGAGGTGAAAACATAGAAAAAAGAAAGGTTTTACATGTATCGGAATACTGTTTATTTAAAAGAAATGACGTTTCTTATGACCAAAAAACACACCCGGGGGGGGGCTGTAATTCTAGAAATATACTATTTTTTCAAAAGCTTGGGATAATACCTCGAATAAATAACTTCAAAACAAGAGCATGGCACACTTACATTTCAGGTTTCTTTGTAAAAAAAAGAGGTGCGCGTTTTCCGACGAATATACCTTACGGTATCTGACTACGTTCGGAACCGTGATTTTGCAAAGCGTATAAATGGATAATATTTATGATATTTAGTGTCACTTAGATTAGAAAATGTATATAAATTTTTTTTAAGAATATTAGTACAAAAAAAAAATTATTTAAGTGCAATATTTTGACAGAAAATGAACATAGAATGACCCATTTTCAAAATATTCTAATTTTGTGAAAAATCTTTCTGTTATAATAATATTTCGCCTGTATATAGCTCAGACCTCTGTACAGAGGCTCAACTAGAATTTTTGAAATATATAACTTAGAAGTGGGTTTATCCATATTTTACGACAACAGAGGGGAGAAAACGCTGATAATTATTTCAATTGATGGTAACTCTGAAAATAATGTGCATTTTTCAAAAATAATAGTTCAGCCTCTGTACAGAGGTCTGAGCTATTTACAGGCAAAATATTATTATAATAGAAGCATTTTTCACAAAGGAGAACATTTTGAAAAAAGGTTATTCTAAGTTCATTTTTTGCCGAAATATTGTATTTAAATAATTTTTTTTGCCAAAATCTCCTTAAAACAATTTTATGCATGTGTTCTAATCTAAGTGACACTAAATATCATGAAAATTATCTATTTATGCGCTTTTTAAAAATCACGGTTCCGAACGTAGTCGGATACTTTAAAATTAAAAAATATAGCTTGAAAGTATAGGTGCGCGTTATACGCCGGTGCGCGCTGTACGCCGGATTTTACGGTAGTAAGTCCTCGTACTTGAGGAAAAACGTCAATGCCTTTTGTCACTTATACAAGAAGGACCGCAAAGTTCTTCAGTAGCTTCCGAAATATTACAGGCTCATTCATATTATTTACATTAGTACCTTTTTTGAGCAATGCTTATTACTGTATTAGGTAACAAATTAATTTTAGCTAGTTCATCAGTCTCTTTCGATCCTATTTTCAAAACGACGTTGAACTATTTTAACTGATAATGGCATTTTTTAAAAATTTCTAAGATATTTAATTTATTTATCTGCAAAGACATTAAATACATGTTTGGAACTTTTGCGTATAAATGTGTTCAAAAAAATTCATGGTCTCTAAATATTTTTCTATAAATACAGCAAGTAGCATGATATGCTCATTGCTAAATTCGTTAACGATTTTTTCCCCCAAATTAAATACACTTTCAGAATTGCATTCAGATTTTGCTTCATTTAATACATTTCGCTAATTATCACTCGTACATTTATGTTTTGAAGAAAAATATTGCGTAATGTTGTACAAATCCTTGCTGTAATTACATATAAATACAGTCGGACTTCTATATAACAAAGTCGCTAAATCAGGGGAAAAGTTCGTTATATGCAAAATTCGTTATATAGAGGTTCATCTTTTAATATACTTTATAAGCCACATAACACACATTTTAAATTCATAAACACTATAAATATTTAAAAAAATAAGTATTTAAATGTTTTTTAAAATTAATATATGTTTATTTTACATATCTTACCCCCAATAAAAAAAAAAGAAAGAAAGAAAAACCACAATGAAAACAAGAAAAAGAATGTCGAAGAATACTGTTCGCTGTATTTTCAACATTAAGAAAATAATTTTATGCTAAAATTAATGAATTTTAAGAACATTTTATATTATAAGCATGCAAGTAATATTAAACATACATTATTTTATAATTTTATAACTTCACTGAGGGTGAAATAGGATATTGAAAATGTTTCTAGTGAACTGGGCAATGGGGTTGCACTTCTTGGATAAATCGTCCAGAACTCTATAGCTCTCGGTGAGTTAGGATCTAATAAAACCAGTTCAAGATTTATGCCCACCATAAAATGTGTTAAAGAGAGAATAACGAATTTTTTTCAGAAATACTTTAAAAAAAAGGGAGAACAAAAATTTAATCACCAAATAAAAAAATTCGTTATAAGGAAAATGCACTTCGCTATAGAGAGGTTATTTTACGAAGAAAATCGTGAAATGTTCAAGGTTAAGGGAAAAAGTTCGCTACATAGAAAAATTTGCTATATAGAGGTTCGACTGTATATATAACTACATAAAATACATATAAATTTGTTACCATTTGCCAAATAAATTTGTCATTAATACTTTTTTCTCCAAAAATCTCTCTTGTGGTCGCACTAGCCCAGAGGTTATGGTCACAGTCTCGTAGTCAACATTGGTGAGGTGTGGGAGTTCAGAGAACGGTGGGCCATCTCAGGTGTCGTCCTCGTCACTTGACCTTGGCTCAAAATTACGAAGTCCGTCACCAATAGCCGTTATATGGCTTTATAATGCGATGTTAATAAACAATCTCTATCTCTCTCTCTTTTGTTTCGTCTTGTTAATAATTTGTTTTAAAAACCGTGAAATCCAGCGTATAACGTGTACTGGTGTAAAACGCGTACCCATACTTTCACAAGCTGAATTTTTTTATTTTTAGATATATTCACCGTATAACGCGCACCTCCTTTTTTACAAAGGAACTTGAAATGTATGCAATGCTCTTATGTTTTGAAGTCGTTTATTGAGGTATTATACCGGACTTTTGAAAAAATAATTTCCTTCTAGAACTACAACCCTTTAAGATCATTAAGTACGTTATTTATTTCAAATAAACAAAATTCTATGTAGAAAAATAGGGGTGGTCAACCTGCGGTATACGTGCCACAGTATGGCACCAGGGCCGACTCTAGCAGTTTTGCCGCCCCGGACAAAAATGGAAAATGACGCCCCTCTCGCCAAAGCAAAAAATTATAATTAAAAAAAAAGGATAAATTGTTCTCATAGATACACACCTATAAAACGAATAATTCTTGCGAATAAAAAAGCAGTTTAACAATATATATACACACACACATACACATTTATTTCAAATCTTAAGAAATTCGAAATTAAGCACATAATTACCTGTTATTATTTCAAACGAGTAAAATGTAAGATAAAAGAAACAGCCCGCTTTAGCAGCCTAATTTGTTCGAAAAAGATGGTAGGAATGATTTTAACTTACAGTAATTATACGCTCAAGACTAAAATAACACATCTCTTGTGGTTCTCCATCTACTAAAAACTCTGATTACCCTTTTGTTCTCTTTTTGGTAGTTAACAGAATGAGTGAAAGGAATGTCCGCTGTCACCCCCCTCCTGGATAAGGAGAAAATTACTATTGAAATATGTGTAAACACACACACATACCAAATTTCCTAATTTAAGATATACTCCCACCTCGAACCCTTCAAATTTCAATATAAAAGAAAGCTGACATTAAACATATAAGTACAAATTATATATAAAAAAATAAGGTACGTTAAATGAAATACCAAATTCACACTCAATTATATTTTAAAAAATATATCAATTTTTTTGTAACATAAAAATATATTTTCCAATTTCGATCCAAATGCCGCCCTTAAAATTTTCCACCCCGGGCAGGGGTCCGGTTTGTCCGGCCCTAGAGCCACCCCTGGTGGCACAATGGAGTTACAGCAGTGGCACGTGAAGGCATTTGAAAAATTTTGAAAAGATAATAAATAATAATTTTTTACAATGTTATTGAAGTGGAATTGTCTCAGACAAAAACCTCAAAATTTGGATCAAAACATGTTTGTGAATAAATGTTTTCTACTATGAACATAATAAAATAACTATCACTCAAAACTAGTTAATGTGCATCTATAATAACCTAACTTTGTCAGCATCTGCTAATCCTAATGTAGATGACTTGATAAAAAAAAGTAATAATTCAAAAGTCACATTAAATAAATACCGAGCGTTTAATAATTAGTTTGAATTAAATGATTCTCTCCAGTTACTTATTTTTATTTTATACCTAACCGAATTGATTGAATTTGTAAAAATTTTATAACAATAAGACCTAAGTTGATACTTTCGTCTTATTTATTATATTATTTTTAAATTTCGACTACGTAAATTTGCATTAAAAAATGTGCTACTTGCGTAAAAAATTTCCATAATAAACTTATAAGTAACATTTTTTTCACTTTACCGTATTTGTCTGTTGGGAAAAGTTGGAAGTAGCACGCATAATAATTTTTTTTTAATCAAATATAGTGGCACCCTTCCCAAAAAAGTTGGCCACCCCTGTAGTAAAACTATGTAAAATTCTTCGTTTTTGCTATGTGTGCTCATCTTTTTTTCTTTTTAACTTTTGAAGCTCTCATTTTTATACCCGGCGTATAACGCTCACTCATAAATTTCGGTATTATTTTCTGCGTTAAAAGTGCGCGCTATACGCCGTATATTTTACGGTACATATCACAGTCTTAGAGAAATCCTTTGATGTTTAGTATCGCACAAGTTTTTCTCAAAAAATGTAATTTATGAGAAGACTTTTGCTTGCAGAAATTGGAAATTTCATCAGGAAGCCACAAGGAGAGTAAAATATTTTTCAAATAATTATACTTCATTTCATTTATTTATCTTTTTACTATTGTTATTGTTTTGATTTATTATTATTTTATTTATTTTTTATTTATCACTCTCTTGATTATCTTTTTATTATTATTATGCTATTATTTTGTTGTAGAAACCAATACAAATATGAAGCATTAACAAATGATTAAAATACATCCTGCTAAATTTTTTTTAACTCGTATTCACCCTTTTATTATTCTGCTCTATGATTGGTTAATTTAAACTTTTATTTTCACTTAAAAATGACATAATGTTGCTATTAGAACACTCGTTTATGTTAAGACTGTGCCAGTAATTTTTTCCCCCTTCTTTTTCTTCTCTTCTTACTTTATTTATTTATTTTCCTTCTTCATTTTGGCAAACATTAAACACGAATTTTTAAAAAAATTCGTTTCTGAAAAAAATTAATTTATATTCAGCTTTTTTATATTTTGTTTCTGCTCTGTGATTGGTTTTAAACTTACTTTAAAATAACATAAAATATAGCTATGAAAACATTTGATTTTGTGCGTTAAACTTATGCTCATTTTTTTTCCTTCCTTCTTTGAACACAAAAAGTTTCTTTAAAAAAAATCCCTCTTTTAAATTTTTTTTAAAATTCGTATTCAGCCTTGCTATATTGCTATAAGAACACTCACTTACGTTAAGCCT